>CM076575.1:657775433-658375433 GCA_034641835.2 Pinus albicaulis | reverse complement strand
CTGCAGTGCTCAAAGCCACCGACTTTTGCTTCCTGCTCATCCATGAAATCGAAGTAGAACCAAGATTGAAGCAGCATCCCTATGTGCGCTTACGATCCACCACACTGCCATCGCAATCGGCATCCGTATATCCAAGGAGTGTCATGCTCCCGGCAATGTATCTTAGCCCATGGTTTATCATGCCCCAAAGGTATCTTAGAAGATTCCTGGCACCAACCCTGTGAAAGTGATGAGGTTCAACCATCTGTTGACTCAAAGTGTTCACTGCAAAACATATATCTAAACGGGTGTTCACTAAGAACATCAGGGCCCCTATGAGTTGACGATACTCAGTAGGATTTTCCAATATGGGCCCAGCAGTGCTGCCACTCAACTTCTTGAAGTTGAGTTCCATTGGTGTTGACACGGACTTGCAGTCCACCATACCAAATCTTTCCAAAAGTTTCACAATGTATTTTCCTTGAGAAAGGAAAATCTCTCCAGGTCTCTGCCAGACCTCCAGGCCTAGGAAGTAGTGCATCAGTCCTAGGTCCTTCATCTCGAACTCAGCAGCGAGCTCCCTCTTGCATTGATGAATGAGAGGGTCAGCGCTTGTCAGGAAGAGGTCGTCCACATACAGCACCAAAATGAGAGGCTTCCCCTGGACAACCTTGAAGTAAAGGTTCGGATCGACATTACTTCGAGTGAAGCCCAGCTTCATCAAGTAGCTATCTATCCTCTCGTACCAAGCTCTGGGTGCTTGCTTCAACCCATAGAGGGCTTTCTTCAACCTGCAGACATGAGTGTCCTGATCCTGGACTTCAAACCCTAGAGGTTGTTCTACATACACCTCTTCTTTTATTGCACCATGCAGAAAAGCGGTCTTGACATCCATCTGATGAAGACTCCATCCTTGCGTAGCAGCAAGGGCTATGATTGATCGAATGGTGGTATATTGTGCCACAGGTGCAAATATTTCATCATAGTCTATTCCTTCCTTTTGAGAGAAGCCATGGGCAACGAATCTTGCCTTGAACTTTTCAACACTTCCATCAGATCCATGCTTGATCTTGTAGAGCCATTTCGCGGTGACAACTGGTTTGTCCTTCGGTCTTGGAACCACATCCTAGACATCATTCTTCATTATGGACTCATATTCTTCGTGCATAGCATCCTTCCAGACTTGATGCTTTACGGCTTCGTCAAAAGATCTAGGTTCAAATTGTACAATAGTACTCATGGCAGCCAGATACCCTTGGAATCTACATGGCTTCTTGCTTTCCCGGAATGTCCCCCTCGGGCCAGCATGTCCCTCAGCATCTTCGAGAGTGTCCCTGAGCCATGATGGTCTCTTTCTCAATGAAGGAGATGGATCGATTGGGTCCATTGGTCCTTCAACATCAGGCATTGTCTCATCCTGCGGTTCTTCTTGATTTCTAGGCCTTGCTTCATGATTTTCCTCAGATCTTGGAAGATCTACTACTTTCTTCAGGGAAGCATCTTCGTCAAAAGTGACATCATGGCATATCTCTACTTCCCTTTGACCAGGTACATAGACTCTATAGGCCTTAGAGGTTTCATTGTAGCCCATAAACATTCCTTTCTTCCCAGAAGCATCCAACTTACTTCTCTTTTCTTTTGGCACATGAAAATAAACAGGACATCCAAAAATTCTAAAATGTGAGACGTCAGGTTTCTTACCAGTGAAAAACTCTTCGGGAGTTTTAGAGTCTAGGGCGGAATGAGGGCATTGGTTTTGAATGTATACATCAATATTCACAGCTTTTCCCCACAGAAACTTCGGTAGACCCTTGTCACATAGCATGGCATGGGCAGCTTCCACAATGGTCCTGTTCTTTCGTTCAGCAACGCCATTCTGCTCAGGAGTATAGGCAGTAGTAGTCTCCCTCTTAATGCCAGCTTCTCTGCAAAAGTCCTTGAACTCATTTGACACATATTTAGTGCCATTGTCAGTCCTCGAAATCTTGATCTTCTTCCCTGTCATATTTTCCACCAAGGCTTTGAAGGTACGGAACCACATGAAAGCCTCATCCTTCTTCTTCAAGAAGTATATCCAGGTTTTGCGGGAGAAGTCATCAGTAAATGTCATATAGTAAGAACATCCTCCTAGGGATGTCACGGGTAGCATACCAGATAGATCAGAATGGACCAGTTGCAAAATATCAGATGTCTTTGTGACACTTGAGGGGAAAGGTCCCCTTGTATGCTTTCCTTCAGCACAACCCTTACATACACCTTCATGATTATTTCCAAAATCGAGCATCCCTGTCACCACCTTCCTTGCTTCGGGAAGGGCCTTGTAATGAAGGTGTCCAAACCTTCGGTGCCATAGTTCAGTTTGTTGGATAGTATCACATGTCATAGCTCCCAGTGGACTTCCTTCAACCTGGTAGAGTGTTCCAACTCTAAAACCAATCACGATAGCTTCCTTGAGATTCTTTTTCCACATGTGCACCTTTCCATCAATGAATGCCACATTGAAACCTTTGTCTTCCAGGGTTGATATAGACACAAGGTTCTTCTTCAATTTTGGTACATAGAGTACATCCTGAAAATGTAGGACTTGTCCTTGAGACAAGTGGAGGGTCACAGTCCCTGTCCCTTTCACAGGATATGTGGCATTATCTCCAAGGATAATTTCCAGATTAGTATCCTTCTCAACCATGTCAGAGAGTGCTTCCTTGAACCCAGTGATGTGTCTTGAGGCACCACTATCTATCAGCCAAACATCCATAGTGTCGGGCGGGGATGCAGCAGAGAGGGCAGATACAAGAATGTATTCATTTATTTTATCAACAACATTTGACTCCTCATACCTGGAGTTTCTAGATTTTTTGAAAGGTTGATTGTTTCTACCAGAGGGAGCCTTCCTCTTTCCTTTGGACCTGTCGTTTCTTTGATTTCCATTCCTTTGGTTGTTGTTGTTGTCATCACTATCGGGAGAATCCTTCTTGAAAGGACATTCTCTAGCATAGTGACCAGGCCTATGACAAGTGAAACACTTGCCCTTCTTTCCTTGGGCCACTGCTCTTCCTTTTTTCTTTGGACCACCAGAGTTCTTCATTCTAGAATGAGCAGCGTAGGCAGCATTTCTGTCATTTTCGTATTCCTTCATTCTTGTCTCTTCTTGATACATCTTGACAGTAGCTCGTCAAAGTTAGGAATTGTATTATTATTGAGAATGGTAGTGTTGAATACTTGCCATTCATATGAGAGCCCTCCAAGTGCGGTGAGTACCATCTCACGATCGGCTATTGTCTCCCCAATAGCCAGCAGATTGTTCCTGATCTCGGTCAATTTCAGAAAGTATGTTTGGACAGACTCATCCCTGCCTTTCTTCAGATTCTTCAATTGATTCTTGAAGAATAGCACTTGGTTTGCATTGTTTACTTTGAAAATTTGTATCAGCTTATCATACATCTCTTTGGATGTGCCTAGCTCAGATATGTAGGCAACCAGACTTTTATGTATGGATTCCCTGATCATTAGCTTTGCTTTGATCTCCCCCTTCTTATACTTGGTTTTAGGAGCAGCAGTAGCAGTGGATGGAGGTTCTTGTATCTTACCCAGTACATAGTCCATGAGATCATGGTCTTCCAATTTGAGATCTAATATCATCTTCCAACCATGGAAGTCATCCCTTCCAGTTAGCTTGTCATCCTCCTTGAAGCCATAACTTGTGGAACTCATTTTTCTCTTTTGGTGATTGATGTAAGTTAGGGCTTGTCTTCACCTCAACTTTTATACCATGTAAATTTTTGTAGATGTTCTATGCTTGATGCAACTTTACTTTTATAACAGCAATCACATAAACAGTTAAGTAAAAATGCTGATAGAACATACCAGTGGATCTATAAAAGACAAACCAGAAACAGGATAATGTGTTGGTGCGTTACGGCGGTCAGCAAGATGCTTCAACCAGCAAAGTTTTCTTGGTCGACCAACCCAGAATGTGTCACAACAGTCCTCAAATCAGTCACCCAGTCGACTCAAAGTCAACCCCTGAAAAGTCAATGCAGTGCAGAAAAAGTCAACGTAGGGCAACAACAATAAAGTCAATGCAACTCCAACTTTGGTCAACCTTTTGACCTTGATTTTTGTGCCAATGAGTATGGCCTTCAAAAATTGAACTCTCCACCAAATTTCAGCGAATTCGAACCATGCGTTGACCAAAGTCAACGTTGGTCAAACTTGCCTAGAAACCCTAACTGCAGAAAATTTGCTGCAGTAAATTTCGTCCTTTTTGCTGCAGTATATTTCGTCCTTCTTGCTGCGGTAAACTTCGTCCTTCTTGCTCCTTAGATGCTTGTATGAGAGGAGGAGATGTGTGATGAGATGAGTGAAATGCTTTCCAACGTTGACTGTATTTATATCCATCATTGAGGTGTGTGACACATCTGCTGGGGGTGTAAAACCTTAAGGCCAACCTGCACTTAAATTTATTATAAATAATAAATTCAAAATAAATGTTTTGCTCATCAGATTAAAATCAATTTTATATCAATTTTACACCTCTTCGAAAGAGGAATCCAATACAAATATTGGAATCTTCATCTGAGCATCACAAGATGGAGTTTGGACCTAGTTGTCCAAATTTAACAATAAGAAACTCAACTCCCTCTTCCTTTGATAAGGCTCCTAGAGGATGTGGTTGCTTCATAAGTTCTGCTCCTATGATTGCATTTTTTCTTGTGACATAGGGATCCCTTATGCTGGTCTTTATTCTGTTCCCTGCTATGATACCATGTAGAATTTTCTTGAAAATTCTGCATTGCTGTAGTGAACAAATTTGAACTAAATTGGAACACCAAGATACAAAATTCCTCTACTCTTTTTTAGTGGAATATAACAAAATTAAAAACACATTAACATAATACAATAACACAATATTTTCTAGGGAACCCAACTGTGAATACCCTTTCCTTGTTTGAGAATTTTGAACAATAGATCTCTTACAATACAACTGCCTCAATTAGAAAACAATCTTGTTCTCCGCTTGCTTTGTTAATTTTTAGGGCTAAATTGTTCTCTACTGTAGATAATTGCATTTTCAAACTTTTCATCATTTACACATTACATTCGCCCCATAAGATTATATTGACATCAACAATTATGTTGAGAGAATAATAAACATCAACAATACAACGAAAAATATAAAGGAAGGATAGAAGAAAAACATGCACAATAGAGACACCAATATTTAGGTCAGAGACCTGGGCAAAATCCCACAAGGGGGAAAATCCAATTAAATTCTTCTTCTACTAGATATTCATCAAATGTTCAACTGAGATACAAAGTACATCCATAGTGAGATACATCATTACATCAGGCCCCCTAGGGCCAATCCAAGTCATTTCACAACTTTGTTGTGAACTGACTTTCGATAACCAAATAAATCCATGAAAGCTTTTGGCATATCATTGTTGCAAGAAACAATATCATCATCAAACATTGTCACATCTGTTGGGCTATATCAAGTCACTGCCATATATACTAGGTCATAAAGGTCACTATATCACTGCCATCATGAATCATTGTCATCATAACAAGTCACTGCCATTATAAGAAGAGTAAAGTCACTATCCAAGGTCACTACCATCATATTATAACAAGGTCACTACAATAATGAAAGGAAACTCATCATAGCCATATAGCATCACAGTCAAGGGAATGTACATTATAGTTATATTTTCATGTCATTGTAATAAAAATCTAGGTCACTGTTATCTCTAATATTCAACTGTCACTGCCGTAGACAAAAATCTAAGTCAATGTTGTGCTATAGGGTTATTATAATATCAAAGTATTTCCACAATCTTGATCTGTGAACATCGTCAACCATTAAGTATAGTCAAGACAACAAATGATCAATATGCAAGACTCATATCATAGAGCGAGTCCCTATGGATAATGCGGGCACTGTATAGACAAACCACAAAGGGGGTCTTATCACAGTAGTGCGAACCATGTCACAGGAATACATGTCACAAGGATATATGATTACTGTAATTATAGAGACAACGAGCCACCAAAAAGAGCGAACCACTGTAACCACAAAGCAATATATAAAAATGAACCATATACCATAGCATGTGTTAATGGGATGTTGCGATAACGTGAGCTACGTAATGCGAACCATAGACCATAGTATATGTAAATGTGATGCCCCTGCATTTATATAAGAATATGATGCCATGATATAAAATGCGATGCCAACATATAAGAATATGATATTGAAACTGAGCATAGAAGATTGTATTCTATACAAACCACAAATGGCCGCTTACCATATGATCCACAAATACTTGCTAATCACAGATAATTGCTTGCCATTCCTACCACATATAATTTTTATGTGAAGTTGCCATATCATAGATAACTACCATGCGAACCACAGTCACAGAAATCATGTCAAATAAATTGATCCACAAAATATTTACACGAGCTACAGGACAAAGTGTGAGCCTTTTGTAATATGTGAACCATCATAGGTTTTATCCGAGCCATAGGAAAAGCAAACCAATAGAATATTCAAACAATAGAGAGATGAGTTCCAGTATGATCTCAAATGAGGCACATGATAGGAAATTTATAGTTAACCCTTAGAGTGAAGGGACCTGTCCCTTTGGGCAAGCCGACTTGAGGCCAATATAAAATCTTTGGCAAGAAATATAAAATTCAAATTAATGTATTTCCCAAACAATCAAATTAATAATATTAAGTTTTTATATACCCTTTCTAGCTATATATATGAGAAAGCTTGCATAGTTGTGTATAATAGTTGAATATGTGTTTCTTTTCAATATTTGTATATTTATGTATTTTATGGTCAATTGGTTTTTTGGTTTCGTTTTTTTAGGTTTTGGTCTAGTTCACATTTTTGGGCTTCGCTGGTTCAACGAACGGTTCAATTTTGATAACATTGATATTAGATCACTTAAGGCAACTGCCCTTATGTCAAATTAGGAAGTCTAGATAACTAGAAAGTACAAGCCATAAAGAACATAGATGCTAGAAATCAAATTTGTGATTTACACAACTATTGAATAATTGAGAACTTTATTAATATGTGTAACCTGAAGTAGTTGTATTGGTACATGCCATTGGCTTATTGCAAGGCTAGTGTAATCCTCTAGCTCTCTAAAACCCTAGCTAGGGAAAACAAAAAAACTTTATCTCAACTAAAGAGCTCCAACATCCATTAAGCACTCAGACAAGTTCTCCAAGGCGAGACATATATTCCTCCTCTTCTTCTTCCCCAAATACACCTCTAAGGTTTAATCTCAAAACCTTAATCTCAATGCTCTAAGGGATGAAACCCTAGTTGTAGACTTCAAGATGTTATGAGAAGATATAGAAACCTTAGTAACTCCATGGGAGAGAGAAACTAGTTATAAATGAAGATATAAGAGAGAGAGAATGAGTAGTGCACTCCTCTTAGTCACATCTTTAACCTAAGTTGTAGGAAACACACCCCCTCGTACTAGTCAGGTTTTGTTTGAAACATTTTTCAATCCATATCAAATGCATTTCGTTTGTGGAAAATGTGTTGTGTAGATTGAAACACATTTCTAGAAAGAATTGGCATGCTTTGCCACAATTTGATTGTTGGGACCCACATTTTTGGTTTTAATGCTCCATAAAAGGTTAATTATGAATATTGATGAGACATTTAGAAGCATCTAAGACTAGCAAATTTTCTTTAAAAGATGGTGGTTTCAGTCTCAATTTGCGCCAAAAATACTGGCAATTAATGTTAATGCTAAACTCTTTAAAGTTGACATTAATTGTTTTAGGATGTTTGAGAGTGGTTTAAACATGATCAAACTTCATATGGAGAAAGTAGAATTTCATATCCCAATCAAAATTCAACGGACTTGACAATTTTCAAGATTTCAGGATTGGTAGGATTGCAACATTTTCATTAGATTACATCATGTATAACCGTATGGGATTGAAATTTAATTAAGAGCACCAAGCCCTTTATATACCTCGATGTTCATGATGTTGATCTTTTGACACCTTTATTATGGCCTTATGAAAATGTACTATTCACTCAAACCAAAATAATTGATTAGCTATGTTAAGCTTTTTCTACCATATTTCAAAGCTTGGATTAGGTAGTTTCATCAAAATTGTGTGGTTGACTATTGTGCCTCGAGGATTGAGGTAGATGCAAAGGGTGATACCTCTGATCAAGATCCCAACATTGGAAATAGTGGAACATTGCTTATCATTTAAATCTAGAGGAGGATAGAGTATGTGCATCTTCATAGACTTTAACACATTCAAATTGTTGCATGGAGGTAGGTCCCTTATGCCACAAACAAAGGTGTCTCCTACACCTATTTGGTATTTGGTTGATTTTTTTCTTTCTTTCTTTGTTTACACACACACACACACACATATATATTCGTTTCAAAGTATTTGGGGGTTCACTTTTTTAGTTCGTTTCCTTTTTGAAAATGCGTATTCGTTTTCTAGTATCATGCAACTTAGTCTTTAACACAATAGTGAATAAGAATGATGAGTATAATAATGAATTCGAAGGACTCTCTCCTTCCCTTATGTATATGGGACGTAAGGGAGATCAACAATAAAATTAAGGCCAATGCACATACAATAAACCTACAATGAACACATGTATGCACGCACAGTTAAAGTGCTCCACTGCATGTGTGCACATCTCAAGCTCCAAGGTGATGTCATACACAATAAGGGCTTGAAGATGATGTAGCTACACAAGGTTTGTCCACACTCCACCAAAAGCGCATATGCTTATATGGACTCCATCATTCCTCCTAAGCCATGTACTACACTAGTTCCACTCCCCTTGCATGAACACCATCACAACCAAGTTTCCCAAAGCCAACTTCAAGCTTCCATATATGAATTCAAGCTACCCCATGCTATGTAACACTTGATGCCCTCCTCGAAGTTGTAATATGCTCCTTCTCTTAAGGCAATGTTCTCCAAATGAGCAACATCTCCATGTGGCCAACATGAAGGATGTCACTCAAGCTATTAAGGGAACTTCGAATCCACATGGAAGAATGCCAAGCAATCACCTGATTAAGGTCAATCAATCGCTAATAAAGCAATATCTAATGTGCAAATCTATCACAAGCCATCTCCCATGTGCAAATCCATCTCGAACCATCCAAGGGCTAAACATACACCATGCCATCCCAAATCTCATTAAGCACCCCTAAACATGGTGTGCAGACTCTTGGAGTAACTCAAAAGTTGACAGATTTGCGTGGTGAATATTTTTCGTGAAATGGATTTAGGAGTCAATTGATTGCAGCTTGTTTCTAAAGGTTGTGAGTATTGTTATAGAAATCTCATTCACAAACAACTTGCAGGGGTTTGAAAAATGAAAATTGGGAAAAGTCAACAAAATTGTCAACCAATAAAAGATGCATAAAGTAATATATTTCAACTAAATGAAAACATGAACTTAAATCATCGGATAATTCCATTGTGACATAAATATTAAAATATGGTATTTAGTTATCATATATAGGTTGTCCAATCACATACATCATACACTAACCATCAATAGTTGCCTAGGGTTGAGTTAAATTTCAAGAGTTTTAAAGAAAATTAAAAATTAAACTATAATATGGATGCATTAATGATATTTTCCTCTTTTAAAGGGCTTACTGGTGGAGGGTCTTGGAATTGCATGTCCAATTGAGCTACAAATTGGTGGGTCCTACACTTGATTTTGTTGGTTGTGCATTGGTTGGTCTTGCACTAGTTGTTCTTGTGCTCGGTCATCCTCGGTCTTGCGCTCGGTCAGGCAAGTGAATCATCCATAATAGGTCTTTTACCCTCTTCATTGAGTTAGAAGTGGGATAAATCACATCCCAATTAAATGGCTTGTACATCAAGTGGGTTCTTCAACTACCCCACCCACAATCAAAGGATGTCGTAAACAAACATTATATCATTGAGGTGTTGATACTTCGTCCTATTATGCTTTTGTGAGCATGAAATTTCAAATAAACTTCAATTGTGTTGGCAATCCAAAGCACTGGAAAAATGACTTAGCTCATGGATTACAAATTTTTGAAGATTTGATGTTTTGTCCAACATAGTTATCCCGCCACACATCTTAAAAAATAGGGAAAACGAGTAGAAGTAAATTACATTTCCAAACAATATGCTCTTATTAATAAAATCTGAATGTGAACTTTAAAGTTGAACAATCAATCATACATTTTGAAAGTTGAAGTGAAATTGCTTATCTAGCCCCACATAAACGTTCTTACCTACATTTCTATATCATAGCCAAATAATCTTAGAGCTCTCTTGTAATTATTTCACTCAAATTGTATGGTTGCATGTGCCTGTAGGTCTAGCACCATTTTCTACACACACTAAAGAACTTTGCCAATAATGTTATTGGTGAAACTTGTAACAAAATTCACTAGAGTAAAACAATGTGAACTTCTTCCTATGTGAAGTGTGAAATGCTACATGTTGTTCCATATATAATCAATCAAATCCCATATAATTATGTGCTTTCCCTTTCCCTCCTCACCTTTTTTTAACTAGAACAAGAAATTTGTATGAAGTGGTTGGAATATCTAGTTGAAGTACATCGAGATGAATACTATGAGGAAGAACTTAACCATGATTCTAGAAAAAGGGGGGCAAAAAAACCATCCTCCTCCTGAAAAACGAAGGGGGGGGGGTGAATCCAAAACTAGACTTTCTTACAAATTTAATGCACAAAATGGTACAAAAATAAAACATTTCTAATATTTAATCAAAACTGACCCCCACTAGAACCACGAGAGGCTAAAGAATGACAGGCACTAGATTTTGGAGATTTCTTGCCCCGTTCTTTCTATTTCTTGTTAATGGAGGGGATGATCATTGATTGCTTTTCAAAACTTCTGAATATGTAAGGAGGAGAACATGAGAGATTGACCTCATTCTCTTCCTCTGAATTGGCCTCTTCTTCCTTTTTATTTATAGGAGAGTTATTTCAATATCCTTAGAACTGGTTCTCTTCCTCAACATGAGAAGTGATGTTCTATGAAGTCATTTGATCTTGATATGGTTGAACTTCTTCAACTGTGGCTTTTGCGATTGAGGATTTCAAAGCATCATATGTATTATTGGAGGGAGGATGCTGATTAGATTCAAACTTGCTGGAATTAGGCCTCTTAAATGAATGATTCTTGTGCTTGCTTGAAACTGGTTTGAATGCTTCCTGCTCATCATTACTTTGAGAAGATGGAGGGATAGAAGGAGACTGAGGCACTATAGCTTTTGGACAACGTTTTGCAAAGTGCCCGTACTCATGGAAAAAATTGCATTTGAAAGGAACCTGCTCATAATCTAGAGCTTGAACTTGGGACTAGCCCTCCAAGTCAAGTTGAATCGCCTCAGTGAGTCCTTTTGCAAAATCCATTTCAATAGAAATTCTAACATAGGAGAAGTTTTGTGTTGAAATGGATTTTTCAAAAAAGAGAACAAGTAAATTAAATTTCCAAACAATATACTCTTATTAATAAAATTTAAATGTGAACTTTAGAGTTGAACAATAAATCATGCAATTTGAAAGTTGAAGTGAAATTGCTTATCTAGCCACACAAATACTAAAGTTCTCTTGTAATACTTTAACTCAAACTATGTCGCTGCATGTGCCTATAAGTCTAGCACCATTATCTACACACAACTAAAGAACTTGGCCAATAATGTTATTGGTGAAACTTGTAGCGAAATTCACTAGAGTAAAACAATGTGAACTTCTTGCTCTGTGTAGTGTGAAATACTACATGTGGTTCCATGTATCATCAATCAAATCCCATATAATGATGTGCTTGGCCTTTCCCTCCCCTTTTTTTAGCTAGAACAAGAAATTTGTATTAAGCAAACATTTGCAGTTCTAACACGCAGCTAAAGTACATTGAGATGAATACTACAAGGAAATTTTTTTTCCATGATTCTAGAAAGAGTGGGGCAGACCATCCTCCTCTCTAGAGTAAAGCAATGCGAACGTCTTGCTCTCTGTAGTGTGAAATACTACATGTGGTTCCATGTATCATCAATCAAATCCCATATAATGATGTGCTTGGCCTTTCCCTCACCTTTTTTTAGCTAGAACAAGAAATTTGTATTAAGCAAAAATTTGCAGTTGGAACACGCAGCTAAAGTACATTGAGATGAATATTACAAGGAAATATTTTTCCATGATTCTAGAAAGAGGGGGGCAAACCATCCTCCTCTTGACAAAAGAAGAAGGGGGGAGATCTAAAACTAGACTTTATGAGATTGAGCCTATTGCTTCTTGAGAACAAGAGTAGATTCTTACAAATCGCTTGCACACAAAAATAAAACATTTCTAATATTTAATTAAAACTAACCCCTCACTAGAATCACAGGAGGCTAAAGAATGATGGGCATTAGATTTTGGAGATTTCTTGCTTCGGTCTTTCTATCTCTTGTTAATAGAGGGGACAATCATTGATTGTTTTTTAAAATTTCTTAATATGAAGGAGAAGAACAAGAGAGATTGGCCTCATTCTCTTCCTCCAAATTGGCCTCTTCTTCATTTTTATTTGAAGGAGAGTTATTTCAATATCCTTAGAACTAGTCTCTTCCCCAACATGAGAACTAATGATCTTTGAAGCCATTTGATCTTGATTTGGTTGATCTTCTTCAAGTGCGACTTTTGCATATGAGGACTTCAAAGCTTCATATCTATTTTTTTTCCACAGAAAAAAATCGAACCATCTATTAATATAGAAAGTTACATAGCATATGCATAGCATTTCAATGCAAACTCCATTTCTCGCTTTTTGGGCAGAGAAACACAGTTTCAACTGTTTGTAAATACCTCACAGGTATTCACCAAAACAGATCAGACAAAAAAAACCTCTAGAGATAGAGTCCTGTCGTTTTCCAACCTCCCGACTTCCTTTTAAAGGAGACAACCGAAACAGTGATTGGAGAAGAACAGTTCCATTGCACCTTTTTTCTTCAAGTTTTATGCCAGGTAGTAAACACTTTCTTGACTTGATCCAGAACACAAATAGTTTCCAAAAAAGGGCGAAACCCATAACCTCCTTTGATAGGAAAACAACCCTGGGTCCAGTCTTAATGTTTGACAGATAGTTTTTAAATAAAAGATAACCAGTTATATACAGAAACAGGAAAAACACATCTAAACAACTCGATCATAAAGCAAAGCCAGGTTGTGCAAGTGGTCTGGCCACTCCATTCTCCACTTCCTCTGCTATCCATGCCCCCAGAGCTTGTTTAATGCCATCTTTAGAAAGGCGGTCTGCTTCAAAGTTCCGCTCCCTGTAAATATGGCAAATAGATAGTTCAGTAAAAAAAATTTTAGACGGAAAATCTCATTAAGAAAAGGAATTAAAATGCAGTCTCTGCATTGTTGCGTTCCATTGATCCACTTTACTATATTCAAAGATTCACCAAAAATCTGAGCCTCTTGCTCATAACAGTAGGAAAGCCAGCATAGAAGAAGATGTAAAGCTTTAAGTTCTGCATAATTGTTTGTCCCAGATCCAAGGCCAACAGAAGCTCTCCGAATTTTTCCGGAAGGGAAAAAGATAACCAAACTAGCTCCACATCTTCGGTTGATATCTGATGCGCCATTAAAATATGCCCAAGGTATAGTTCCCCTAACCACTTCCATCTGAACAGCTCTGCTTTGCTGAGAGTCTAAAGAGTTAGGAATGTTTTCAAAGATCGCTGCCCCTTCTGCTGCCAATAAAGCTTCATAACTATTACTGGAGGGAAGATGTTGATTAGATTCATACTTTCTGGAATGAGGCCTCTTAAATGAATGATTCTTGTGCTTACTTGAAACTGGCTCGAATGCTTCTTGCTCATCATTACTTTGAGAAGATGGATGGATATAAGGTGACTATTAAAATTGGAAACTAGGGACAAATTCCACCTTGGGACAACTCATTTGATGGAGATGATGATTGCATTAAATTCCTCTTTTCAAGAGGACTAAAATTGATCTAAAGATCATCTCATTCAAACCAGTGTGGAAAAAGTCGGGAAAAAATCGCGACTTTTTCAAAAAATCCCGATTTTTTGAAAGTTGAAAAAGAGATTTAATCGTTATAATCTCGACTTTTTGCCGACTCGATTGAAAAAATCGTGATGCCACTGATCGGCGGTAATAAAAGGCGGAAGTTTCGTTTTTTATGAGTTATTTGCTTGTTGTATTGTCGCGTTGAATGTGGAGAGTCCAACGGAGGGTTTACAACTTCATTTACGGTTTGCGTTGGGAGATTGGAGTTGAACATTCAAGTTTCAACCACTGTTCAAGATTTAACAGCTCGAGCTTGCAGATTGGCCGCCGGGGTTTGCTGCTGCTGCCAGGTAAGACTCAAGAGTTCTGCCTTATTTTTTTTCATTTTGTAACATAAACAAATTATAATATATATATTAATAATTAAATGTTTTGTTAGATTTTAATTTTTAAACGTAAACAAATCCCCTAGCAGGCTGGCCGCTGCAGTAGCTAGTATATAGGTCAGGTTTATATGTTTTATTTGTTAATATGTCAAGTTATTCACATTATGTCACTGTCACATCACATGTAATTGTCACCAAGAGAGATATTGTCAAATTACAGCTAATCAACTCTATAGATTAGGTCTACTAAAAATGTCTATATTGAAGTCCTCAAGACTACTGTATTATAAACAAAGTTATTAATAATTATAGAGGAAATTTCTTGTCTCAACATCCTAAATGAACTAAGAACACTACCGATCTTCGATCCACTTGCCAGGTGCTAATATCATTGTTTTACAAGGTGAGATAGGGTAAGTGTTGTGTCACTGTGTCACTGTGAAGACTGTTGTGCATTGTGTAGTAGATCACTGTGGTTTTTCACTGTAATGTATCAAGTTGAGGTCTATTTCACTGTCTGAGCATGTGAGTTTTGGCCTTCCTTCCAACTGTTGGAACTTGGTAATGATTGTTTCCAGAGTGAATGTAGAGAAGGCTGTAATTCTGGAATATTTGACCAACTACTCTTAGATGCTAGAGAAATATCCAACGAGTGAGCCTCTCAAGAGTCAATACAAATTCCACAATATGATCCCTAACAATATGCTTGATCTCAACATTCCTGTCATGTCAGTGAGCATTTATTGCAATGGTAATTAAGTTTTAAATTTGTACAGCCTCTGTTATTAAGTTTAGAACTTGTTTCTAACTTTCTCCAGGTCCTTTCCTTCAACCTGCAACCTGAACCAACATAATAAATATTAAAATTTAAAATTAATTTAATTAAATTCATCTTGTAAGTTTGTAACCTAGTCAGGACTTGGAAGTTCTAAAATTCTAAGTTGAATCCTAGATTGAATTAAATTTTAAAATTTCAACAGTTCAACTTTCAAGAATCAAAATTCAAATAAAAAAAATTCGAAGCCTTGTTTACTATTTAGTGATTTTAATTTATGTGATGGGCAATTTTTATTTTTATTTTTAATTTTTGTTTTGTGCCCAGGTTCAAAGTTCAAACATCAAAAAGTTTCAAACAAAATGCCAAGGAATTTGGATCCTTTCTGGGAGTATGGTGAACCTGATCCTATACCCGGAACTGGAGGACTCAATAGAATGTATTTGTCTTGCAAGTTGTGTGGAAAGCATATGTCAGGGGGTATCAACAGATTAAAATTCCATATAGGGCAAATTCCAGGGCAAAATATAGAACTTTGCAAAAATCCGGGTCCAGAAATGATCCAAAAGGCCATTAAAGCCTTGATGGAAAAAGAAGATGGCAAAGACACCAGGGCAGTAATGAAAAGACAACTTGTAGGGAGCTCAAGACTGGGGGTAAGTGAGAGTGCTTCTTCTGCTTCAGCATCACCTTCCAGTTCCAACCCCTTAGCTTTTTCATCCTTTTTTGTCCCTAGAACGACACCTGGTGCACAACTTGGCATCAAATCAGCAATTAAAAAAAAGGAAAAGGCAGAAGCTGACAGGTTGGTGAGTAGATGTCTTCTATGGAGTGATGTTCCTTTCAACATTGCCAAGACAAACCCATTCTACCAACCTATGTTTGATGCTGTTGCTGTCGTTGGCCCGGGGTACAAAGCCCCTACCTTTGCACAGTTGAGAGGGCCTCTTCTTCAAGAGGAAAAGAATGATTGCACTGCTAGACTGGAGGAGTTTAGGCCATCTTGGGAACACACTGGATGCACATTCATGTTAGATGGTTGGACTGACCAGAAGGGTAGGACCCTTCTTAACTTCTTGGTTAGTTGTCCCAAGGGGACAATGTTTATGAAATCTGTTGACGCATCTGCACACATTAAAGATGCACGTTTATTATGTGAGTTGTTGGACATCTTCATTCAGGAAATAGGCCCACAGAATCTTGTCCAAGTCATAACGGACAACACTGCAAATTATGTTGCAGCTGGCAGGTTGCTGATGGAGAGGTATCCTACGCTGTTTTGGACACCTTGTGCTGCTCATTGTATTGACTTGATGTTGGAGGATATAGGTAAAATTCCTATGGTGAGACATATTGTTGAATCATCCAAGAGCATAACAAAATTTATTTACAATCATGCATCTGTGCTTAGCTTGATGAGAAGATTCACCAACAACAAAGAGTTGGTGCGTCCTGCGATAACACGCTTTGCCACTACTTTCATATCTCTTCAGTCTCTGTTGAATTCTATGTGGGACGTGAAGAGCATGTTTCTTTCACAGGATTGGCGTGAGTTATCTATTAGCCGCAAACCAGAGGGAGAGGGCATATGCAGACTTGTTTCATATGATCAAGAGTTTTGGGTAGGAGTAGAGGAGGTGTGTGCCATTTCAGAACCTTTGGTAAGGGTTCTTCGGTTGGTTGATGGAGAGAAGCCCGCAATGGGCTACTTGTATGAGGCCATGGATAGGGCCAAAGAAGCCATTCGTGCTTATTATGCAGATAAGGGAGATGAGGGGTTAGAGAAACAATAGGTCATATGGAGAGTGATTGATGACCGATGGAACAATACCCTCCATCGCCCCATTCATGCTGCAAGTATCTACTTCAACCCCGCATTTTCTTACTCCTGTGGTTTCAGATTTGATGCCGAGGTGATGGATGGATTCTTCACATGTGTTGAGAGGATGGTGGTATCTGAGCAAGAACGTGAAGAAATTTCCAAAGGAAAAATTCGGTCGATTTTATCGGTGCCTGCAAAAAATCGAGATTTTTTGAAAAAGTCGCGATTTTTTCCCGACTTTTTCCACACTGGTTGAGAGGATGGTGGTATCTGAGCAAGAACGTGAAGAAATTTCCAAAGAAATGGAAATATATAGGATGGCTGGTGGCACATTTGGTTTTACCATGGGTATTAAGAGTAGGACGACCAAAATGCCAGGTAAGCTTCAATTTGTTTCAACTTTCAACTTTCAAATTTAATAATTCATTGTCTCTTCATAATTTTTGCTTCTCATTTTTATTTTAACTTGTAGATGCTTGGTGGACAAGCTATGGTGGTAGAGTACCCCATCTCCAAAAGCTTGCCATCCGAGTGCTCAGCCAGACATGCAGTTCCTCTGGGTGTGAGCGCAATTGGAGTGTCTTTGACAAAATACATAGCAAAAAGCGCAACAAGTAAAAAAATTTCAAATTAAATTTTTGAAATAATTTGATTATTTTTACTATATAAATTTTCTAAGTACTAATTTATAATCTATGACCCTTTTACAGATTGGAATCCCAACGTCTCAATGACATGGTGTATGTCTACTACAATCTTCGATTGTGGATGAGACAAATTCAGAAAACTCCTGATATGGATGCCATTTCATTGGACAAGATTGATACCACTGCTGCATGGAGGGTCGAGACTGAGAGGCCGGTCTTGGAATCGACCCCTGATTGGTTAGATGTGGATCCAGAGGCACTAGTGCCAGAGGAGGAAGCAGATGCACACCAGGAGGAGCCAGTGGTAGAGGAGGAGGAGCAGAGTCAGGAGGCAGAGCAGGAGGAGGATGTGGAGGAGGAGGTGACACCATCTAGGATGGGCAGTAGCAGTGGCAGCGTCAGCGGCAGAGGAGAGAGGCCACCTGTTTTTTTTGCTTCTAGAGTCTGTATTCTGAGGGGCAGGGCCTTCTTCCTCTAGAGGAAAAGGAAAAGTCATTCCTTATTCCCGTAAAAGGGGCAGGGGATCTTCATCTTAGTGATTTACTTTATGACATGGAGATGACTCATGATATACATTATTATATTTTTTGTTGATATTTTGAATCTTGAGACTGAGACTCAAGATTCAGGACTCGATTCACTATTTTGATATGTGATGTAGCACTAGACTTCATATACATATTATATATTAGCTTTCTTTACATGTTTATGTGGAAATGCATTTATTTGATGTTGTGGATACTTTAGATGCTAAAAAAATTGAAAAAAATTGAATAATTTTGTATTTTTTTAATTTTGCCGACTTTTTCAAAAAAGTCCCGACTTTGCCGAGTTTTTCAACTTTTTTACCCTTGCCGATTTAATCCCGACTTTGACTTTTTCCACATTGGTGTCAATCACAGATTTGTCCAACACTGAGCAGTCTGTGATTCATGTTTTCAACCAACGGTACATTCTTGGCTATAACATCTTTGCTTCCGAGAGTGACGGTACCTGATCCTATAACATTTGAAGATCCATCATTTCCAAAGGATACGGTTCCATCCTTCTTCTCTTTCAGAGATACAAATTTCCTTCTATCTCCAATCATATGCATTGAGCAACCGCTGTCAACATACCACACATCTTTGTTTTTTTGAGCCTTGAGAGCGATAGCACAATTATCAGTCTTCTTCTCCTTCCATGTTCGTTCATTCTGTGGCTTCGAAGATTTTTCTAGAGGATTTTCAAGTCTGCAGTCTCTAGCTATGTGTCCAAAGTTCTGACATTTGTAACATTCCATATTATTTCTTAAATGTTCAAATCTATTGATGTTTCGTTCATATTTGAAGGATCTCCTGGAATTAGATTGGTTCCTAGGGTACATGCGACATTCTACAGCTTTATGACCAAATTTTCCACATGAATAACAATATCCATAAAAAATATGTTGGTACCTGGATGGAAATCTTTGTCGAGGAATCATCTTTTAAGGATGTTCTTGCGAATCTTGTCCAATGAAGTCTACATGCATGTCAGATCTCATAGATTCATTATATTTTGTTGTAGAAGGTCCTGCTTCTCCTTCTTTGTAACCGAGACCAATTCTCTCATTGTAAGATCGTTGATTGTTGATGATTTCTTCCAATGCCCTTGAGCTGTTGGCATAGTTTTGGACAGTTTTTCCCTTCTTCACTTCCTTATGCAGCGAGACTCCTTCAGTTTCTAATGCTTCCCTTTCTTGGTTGCTTTCTTCCAACTTCTTCTGAAGTGACTCTTCAATACATTTGTGTTCTTCAACTTCAATTTTGGGACCTTGAACTTGTTCTTCAAGAGTATTGGAACGAATTTTCTCAGCCTTGAGCTCTTTTATAAGCCTGATTGCCTCCTTAGAAAATTCTTCTATGGTCAACCCTTCTTCTTCATTGTTTGATACCTCTTGTTTATTGTGCTTGGCCATAAACAATACTCTCTCATTGGCTTCTTCTCCGCTATTACTGTCTTCATCGGATGATGAGCTATCTTCTTTAGAGAGAAAGTTCCTTTTCGATCCTTTCCTTTTTTCTTGCTTGTTGAATTTCTTAAAGACTTGCTTTCCTTTTGAGTTGCCTTCACTTCTGTTCGAACATTTTTCTGCGAAATGCCCAACCTTAACACAGCCGAAACATATCAATGGAAGTTTACCTTTGAATTTTCCCTTACCAAATTTTAGTTTTCTCGTAAAGTAAGCATATTCTTCATCTGAATGACCTTCTCCATCATCTCCCTTTTCTTCACACTTGTAGGTGCATGTCTTTTCAATTGAAGGTTGTTTGTCCTTATTGGTTTTCTTAAATGCAACGAATGCAGTTTCTAGATGCGAAGTACCCTCTTCTTCATCAAGTTTCATTTCATATGCTATGAGAACTCCATGTAATTCCTCTTTGCTGAGTTTGTCCAGATTTGCACTATACTCTAACACTGATGCCTTTGTGTTGAATCTCCTTGGTAACGTTCTAAGAATCTTTCGTATAATATTCTTCTTGTCAACTAGCTCTCCCAATCTTTCCAGATTATTGGTTATTTCATCAACATATTGGAAGTATGGAGCAATGTTGCAATCTTCTTTCATTCTGAGTTGCTCAAATTTTTCTTTATAGATTTGAAGCTTTGCTTCTTTGACATTTGAGTCACCTGCATATATATTCTTAAGCTTGTCCCATACATTTTTGGCACTTTCACAACCCAACACCTTATGATAAGCAGATTCAATAAGTCCACTGATAATAATATTCTTTTCTTTTGCATCATTTACCAAATTCTTCTTACCTTGTTCATCCGCGGTTGATATAAATCCATTTTGAACAGTGTCCCATACTTCGTAACCTTGTGCCAAGAGATAGACCTCCATTCTTCCTTTTCAGAGTGCATAATTATTTTCATTGAAAAGAGGTACACCATTCTTGGTATGCTCCATGATCTCCTTCCAGTTGTTAAACTGCTATTGAAGGAACCAAGCTCTAAAACCAATTGTTGGAAATACTGAGAAGGGGGGTGAATCAGTATTCCTTTCAATTAGAGCATCAGTTAATCTTCAATTATTATGAGTGTTTGTACAATGATAGCAGTAAACAAAAGGAACACAAATGCACGCAGTTTTTAAGGTGGAAACCCACTCCGGGACAAAAACAACCTAATGCTTTTCTAATAATTCTTTAATATTCAACTCCAATTGAAAAATAAAGCTCCAACTTCCAAGAATCTAGAAAAGAATTCTTCTCCAGCTCCCACTGGATGAACGCTCCAACGCCCGAGATTCTTCAGTAGTCAACTGAACGGATGCCCCAACACCCAATGAGCTACAACTCACCCTAGCACCACCCTACCACCCTGTAGAAGAATAAAAGAAGAATAGACTCCCATACCAAGGAAAATGGTCCACTTTACAATGATATAGAATGATGTAGAAGAAGAAGACACACTAGACCATAACCCCAACTATGACACAACCACCTAATGATGATCCTAGACCTCCCGACACTGCCTCTTCAACTCTTGGCAGATAGACACTAGTACAATTTTTACAATAATGTATTTACAATGACTTAATACAATGAAAGTAGAAACCATCAAAAGAATTCTTGACCCAGAATATATTAATTTGGTAGGTAAAAATTCCCATGCAATATTGGAGTAGCCCCTGGTGCTACTTGGGTTGACATCAATGACAACCGCTGATCAACAATCTCCACCTTTGGCATTGATGGCAACACAAGTACTCCCCCTGCGATCATGACACATTTTCCTACAACATGCAGGTGGGTCTCCATTTGGGGCTTCATCTCCCTATACGAGGTCTTAGCCCTCCAGAGGGCCACATTGTCACTTGCAGGGTGAGCGTTGAGAGCCATGGGCCTCCACCATAGCTGAGATTACTTCATAGATCCCTAGCAACGCTCTTTGATTGTTCATATTCCACCTTTTGGATGAGGATGATGCACATGGTCCACCATGCCTAACCGGCTCCACAATTGCACCATACACTTGGCAGATGTTCCAAGGTCCAAAGGATTGTCCCCCACTGTAGAGGGAGGGCTTATGTCATCATTCTCCACGTATCACTTAAGGGATGTACCACGGACATGTCATCCCCTTTAGAGGTTGAAACCAACTAATATGGCCCTTGGTTAACCCCCATATTGAGGTTGGAGACACTTGTACATACCGAAGCCCACTATGGAATGGCATGCTACCATGAAGTGCCCCACTGGTTCCATGACTTGTAAGCTTTATTACTTGATTATTCTAATGATTTGTTGTACTCGAGGGCAAGGGAACACATTGGATCTTATGAAGGATTGCAGGTGGGTCTTGTTCTCCCTATACGAGGTCCTAGCCCTCCAGAGGGCCACATTGTCACTTGCAGGGTGAGCGTTGAGAGCCATGGGCCTCCACCATAGCCGAGATTACTTCATAGATCCCCAGCAACGCTCTTTAATTGTTCATATTCCACCTTTTGGATGAGGATGATGCACCTAGTCCACCATGCCCAACGAGCTCCACAATTGCACCATAGACTTGGCAGATGTTCCAAGGTCTAGAGGATTGACCCCCATTGCAGAGGGAGGGCTTATGTCATCATTCTAGCCCTTACAAATAGTCTAGAGGGATTTTCAATCCATTTGAAGACCCATGAGGATGTCCTTGTGCCCCACACCCACATTGGAGCACCACATGTTCTTACTTGGAAAACAAGGGGCCAACCCCTTTTCTATGATGTTTGGAGTTCATTTCTTCATCATGGCACCCCTTGGACTTCATTAGGCCTCCTCAAAGGCCCAACGACTCACTTGGTTGATCATTCGACCCTTGTGAGAGGTTTATTCTTGTATTATTGAGCTATTTGGGGGGCTTGTCACCAAAAGTATTTCTATTATGCACATTATTTTATTTTAGAGGCTCAATTAGGACAAATTACCTAAATTGAACTCATTAGAGATCATATAAATAGATGAGAGGTGATTCACTCTCTCATCATCACTTGGATTGGGTTCTTATCTCTTGTGATATTTTCGCTATCCTTCTCGGAGGACGAGTTTGGATGAATGGATGAATTTTGATGTTTGGATCTCTTTCATTTTGTCTTGAGCTTCACTATTGGCATATGTTCATGATTGGATATACTCTTTCTTACATGTAAGTATTATTTTAATGTTATTCTTGTTATTTACTTTTGTCACATGAATGTTGTTGGGATTTTCACTATACTAGGCAGAAATTTACTGCTTTTCTTATGCAAAATTGTGGAAATTTGATGTTTTATAGTGTTTCATCAAGTCATGGGCCTTGTCTGAATGGTTGAATGTTCCCTAGAGACAATTTATGTTAAAAACATCTCGATAAGTCATCATTTATTGCAAACCAAAGTATAAAGTCCTTGTAGCAGTTGTTCTCATTCTCTAAATGTCATGTTGTAATATTCCTTCTAGGAAATTATATTATACAGTGATAATAGGCAAATTAGAGCCAATAACAACAACAAACAAGAAATTCAAACAACTATTAGATATTCACACAATTTTATACCAGAAATGCACCAAGATAAAGCTTTTTATTAATTCTTCCGAAGAGTACAATGCAAGAACAAGTGCACATGGGCTTTCCAAAGCAAGCTAGACAATCCAAGGTGATAGAATATTAGAATGTTGCCCGGAACAAAAAATTGAACTCCTCCAGAAAGGTTTTGCACTGGCCCTTCAAATAAGTCATTGTTGGCTTAATGGAACCCCCTGTTTGTGGCTCCAAAATTGCCCAAAAAATTCCGCCAAATGAAGCTCGAACCCTCACCCCAAACCCAGAAAAAACCTGAAAGAGTTCGCCCTCGTTTTGACGCTCCAAAATTGACCCCCAAATACTTGGCCCTCCTTCACTGCCAGAAAATGTAACCTGTAAGGGATACTATGTTTATTGCTCATCAAAAGGCTACAAACTATCCTCAAATTCCCCTCCAATCAACCCTAGCTCCTCAATCCCTCTCTAAAGCCTCGCCACAATCAGCTCCACAAATGATTGTGGATTCAGACCTAACCACAGAAATTCGTCCTGTTGAGAAAGGCACCCTCTGCTCCTAAAAATTCTCTCCCTTCACCTGGAATTTGGACAATAAATTTCCCAACAATGGTATAGCTTCTAATTCCAACACTACACTTCACCAAAGAACTGTATGGCTCCTTCCCTACGCCCCAACTGAGAAATAATTTGTGGTATCTGCGTGATGTCTCTCCTAGCCTCCAAAGATGGATGAAATTGTCTTCCTAGGGTGGCACTCGAAGTCCACCAAAAAAAGGATGACCTTCCTCCTTGGGAAACTCTTGTGTTCAAGAGCACTTTGTAACTCAGCTAAACATCTAGAGAAACAATTTGATATCAAATGAACAAAAAGCCCCAAATGATGTTGCCCTTCTCCTATTTATAGTTGTTGCTCCCTTATTTCATGTGGGTCCCTCCACCAAGCAAATCAAGCTCCCTCCTAGGCCATTCGAACTTCTCCATCAAGGGGTGCACATTTCATGAGGGAGTGGCCCCACATTCTACTAAGGAAATAATTTCGACCCCCTTGTCCTAAGTGTTTTCCCCAAAGTTGTTGTGGGACCTAAGTGTTTTTCCCAAAGTTGTTGTGGGCCCTAAGTGTTTTTCCCAAAGTTGTTGTGGGCCCTAAAATTGACAAAATTGGCAAAATTGCAATTCTCCTTGGAAAAATATTTTAGGAAGGGATATTACAGTCCTCCCCTCCCAAATGTTACTTGTTCCCAAGCAATTGCAAGGCTAGATGTTGTAAAATTTGTTGTCTCTCCCAAGTGGCATCCTCATCTTACAAATCCTTCCACTTGACTAAGTGCTCCTGGATGACCCAGTTCCTCAACCTCCTCTTATGTGCCTCCAATATGGTCTCCTGTGTCAATACTAATTTGCCCCTCATTATCCAGTGGAGGCAATTCAGTAGCTACTGTAATCTGTTTTCCTAATGCCTTTCTCAAGCACGAGACATGAAATACATTGTGAATCTGGCTCTCTGACTCTCTTGGTCACCCTGGCTCTCTTGGTCACCCAGTAAGTTCCATAAAAGCGTGGCCTGAGTTTTTTTGTCCCCTTCTACTTCAGTGAAAACTGTCAGTAAGGCTGCAAGCATAGGTAAACCAAGTCCCCACCTCAAACTGCCTCTCCACCTTGTGCTTGTCAGCATAAATATTTTGTTGGTTTTGGGCTACCTGGAAATTGTCCTTAAAAGCCTGGAAGATCTCTTGGCTCCCTTGAACCTAATCCTTCAACCCTGAGGCCTTGCTATCTCCAAAGATCATGTCAGAAAAAGAAAGTGCATCATAGACATGTGGTAAGTGGCATTGTAGCAGAACTCTCCCAAATGAAGCCACCTCACCCACACTCTTTGATGCCTTGTCACATAGTTGCGTAGTTACCCTTCCAGCCACTTATTCATGATCGAGATCTGCCCATAGGTCTCTGGGTGATAGATGGTGCTGGGTGTAAGCTCAATCCCCACCAACCAAAACAACTCCTACAAGAAAGCCCCCATGAATATGTTGTCCCTGTCACTAACTATGGTCTTGGGGAGACCATGTAGTTGAAATACCTCCCTAAAGAACAACTTGGATACCTGATAGGCTGAAGATCTCGATGGGAAGGCAAAGAAATGAGCAAACTTGGTCAATCACTCGACCCTTCCAGCCACTTTTTCACGATCTCGATCTACCCATACGTTTGTGGGTGATAGTTGGTGCTGGGTGTAAGCTCAGTCCCCACCAACCGAAACAACTCTTGCCAGAAAGGCCCCATGAATATGTTGTCCCTATCACTAACTATGCTCTTGGGGAGACCATCTAACCGAAATACCTTCCTAAATAACAACTTAGATATCGATAGGCTGAAGATCTCAATGGGATGGCGAAGAAACAACTCTTGCAAGAAAGCCCCCATGAATATGTTGTCCCTGTCACTAACTATGGTCTTGGGGAGACCATGTAGTCGAAATACCTCCCTAAAAACAACTTGGATACTCGATAGGCTGAAGATCTCGATGGGATGGCAAAGAAATGAGAAAACTTGGTCAATCAGTCGACCCTTCCAGCCACTTGTTCACGATCTCGATCTACCCATAGGTTTGTGGGTGATAGTTGGTGTTGGGTGTAAGCTCAGTCCCCAACAACCGAAACAACTCCTGCCAAAAAGCCCCCATGAATATGTTGTCCCTATCACTAACTATGCTCTTGGGGAGACCATCTAACCGAAATACCTTCCTAAATAACAACTCAAATACCCGATAGGCTGAAGATCTCGATGGGATGGCAAAGAAATGAGTGAACTTGGTCAATCAGTCGACCACAAGGTAGATACAATCCTACCCCTGTACAGTTATAAGCCCCATGATGAAGGAAAATAAATGAGCGAACTTGGTCAATCGGTCGACCACAACATAGATACAATCCCGCCCCTGTACAGTCGGAAGCCTCGTGATGAAGTCCATGGACACACTCTCCCACTTCCTCTTTGGAATGGGGAGTGGCTATAGTAATCCTATCGGGGTGTGATAACTCCACCTTGTTCTTCTGACAGACCACACACTCTTGTACGTGTCTCAATACATCCCCCTTAAGTCCCTGCCATGAGAACCACTCCCTTATGGCACGATATATCTTGAGGAACCCCGAGTGTTTTGTTAGAGGGGAGTCATGAGTTTCCTGCATAATATTCTCCTTGAGCTGAGATCCAAGCACCAAGTATATCTGGTCCTTACAATATATCACATCATCACCCTAAACCTGTCATCCCCATGTGTGCCATCGAATATCTCGCATGCCTGCATGTCCTTGAAGTACTCAACCAGAAGTTGAGCCCTCCAATCATGAGTAACATCCATCGAAGATAGTGTTGCGCGCCTCCGGGAGAGTGCATCTTTCACTATGTTGTGCTTGCCGTTGACATACTCAATCTCAAGATCGTAGGCCTGGAGTTTACCCACCCACTTTTGTTGTCTCTCCTACAATGTCTGTTGATCTAGGAAAAATTGAAGACTATTGTGGTCAATCTTCACTTTGAACCGATTTCCCACCAAATACTGCCTGAATTTAGCTAAGTCATGCATCACAACCAACATCTATTTGTCATAAATAGAGTATAGTCACTCATGGGGCAGAAACTTCCTACTCTCAAATGCGATTAGGTGGCCTCCCTATGTCACCACGGCCCCATATCCTTAACCAGAAGAATCACACTCCAACACAAACGGTCATGTGAAATCTGGCAAAGCCAAAAGAGGACAGTTGCTCATAACCTCCTTGAGGCGCTCAAAGGCCCCCTATACCCCCTGCGTCCACTCAAAAGCCCCCTTCTTAGTCAAATTCATAAGGGGCACTACAAGATGTGAGAATCCTATCAAAAACCCCCTGTAGTATGTGCAAATGCCCAGGAACCCTCTCAAATCCGTCACATTCTTGGGTGTTGGCCAATCCAAAATGGCCCTAATCTTCTCCTGGTGTACCTATACTCCATCCTCCCCTATATCATATGCCCAAGGTACAACATCTCCATTAGCCCAAGCTCACATTTGGACATCTTCGCATACAACTGTTGCTCCTCGAGTATGCGAATTACCTCCTCCAAGTGCTAGAGGTACTCCTCCAAAGTCCGATTACAGATAAAATGTCATCAAAGAAAACAAGAACAAAGCGCCGCAACTGCCCACGAAACATATGGTTCATACAGGACTGAAATGTAGCCGGAGCATTGGTTAGCCCAAAGGGCATCACCAAAAACTCAAAGTGTCCATAGTGGAAGCGAAAGGCAATCTTGGGGATGTCTTGCTCCCTAACCCAGATCTGGTGATACCCCGAGGACTGATCCATCTTAGAGAAGTATTTTTCTCCTCTAAGTTCATCCATCAACTCATCGATACGCGGAATGGGGTATCTTTTTTTCAATATCCTCTTGTTGAGGGCCCTATAATCAATGCACATGCGTAGGGTCCCATCCTTCTTCTTCACGAGCACCACGAAAGAAGCAGAGGGACTCGAACTAGGCCCGATGTTCCCCAATCTTAGCAACCCCTATATCACCCTCTCGATCTCATCTCAATAGGCTTTGGGATGCCTATACGGAGTAGTGATGACTGCATGCACTCCCTCTAGCTCAATAGTATGCTCGAATCCTCGGTCTGGCGGTCTCCCTGAAGGAATCTCCCCAAAATCCCCTGGTGTCTCTCCAACAAAGCTAGTATGTCAGGGTGCACAAGCCATGATGGAGCTCCTGTCTCCAAAATCCTAAGCTCCATTGCCCACTCTATGTCCCCATGTCGTAGATCTGCCTCCATACGATGGACAAACTATCTGGGGTGGGTGAGACTGCATCCCTCTCAGCACTACTAGCTTCCCATCCGAGCTTGTAAACTCCATCTCTAACTTCTGTCAATCAATGGTGACCCTTCCCAGTGAATATGACCATTGGAAACCCAACACCACATTGGTGTCTAGAAAGTCAACTACAGAGAAATGATTAGTGACAGAGTAGTTCCCCATCACCACAGTCAAACCATGGACATACTTCGTGCACTACATAGTCCGGTCTCCTGGCACCAACACCGAGAACCCCTCAAATGTCTCTGTGTGGATGCCCCTTCGCTCAATCATCTGGGCATCAATGAAATTGTGGGTGGCTCCACTGCCTACAAGAACTGATACTCATTGCCCCTGTACAATCCCCCTGATCCTGAGTGTCAAGTACTTCGAAACTCCCCAAAGTGAAGCAAGAACTCCCCTTGAAGGAGCAAACGACCCTCCTTTATGGTGTGGTGGTGGTGGTGGTTCGCCTAATGAAGGTGCCCCTTCGTCTCCATGATCTGTACCCAGCTCCACCTCATCATCTGGATCACTGTCTGAATACACCTCAATGTAGTGGGCCTTTCCCTTGGTACATTTGTGCCGAGGTGCCCAAGGCTCCTGGCACGTGAAACATAGCTTCCTCCTCCTGAGGTCCCTCCTGGTCTCCTTGTCGAACTGGCCACATCCTCCATCCCTATGAGGTGGTCTAGCATCTTGATTGCCTTTCGAAATGGTAGGTCTAGTGGGAACTAAGATTCGATTCCTGGGCACTGCGTCAATCATATCCCAGGTCCTAGAGATAGTGTCCATCAGTGATGTGGGCTTGTAGGCCCTCACCCAACGACGCAATGGCTCAGCAATCCCCTCCACAAATAGCATGGTCAACTAGGCCTCTGAAATGCCGGACACCATCACGACCAGCTTCTGAAACTTCGAAATATAGGCCTCTGCTTTGCCAGTCTGCCTCAAATGGGCCAACTCCCTAAACTTTGGGTCCTTCTCTCAAATATCTCAATCAGCCTCTGGCTGAACATTGTGTAAGAAGTAATGTGGATATGCCCCAACGTGATCAGCCCATGGTACCACCACTCCTGGGCATCACCCTCCAAGTGTGGAGTAGAAAAACAGATAGCACTTGTCTAACGCATGGGATTCAGGTGGAAGTATGTGCCTAACTTTTGAACGCATGCCCTGGTTGAACTCTTAATCGAGCCATCGAAGTTTGGGAGTGTAACTTTCCCTGCTATCTTTTGTACCTCTATAATGTGCCCCAACCCCAATGGTACGTCTCTCCTTGAGCTGTATGTATTCCCTGAAGGACATCCCCCTCTTAATATGAGCATCCAACCGCTCATACTCATCAATGCCTGATGCAACTGAATGGACCAAATCCGCAACTAGGTCAGGCTCCCTCTTAGGCTCTAGCTCGTCCACGAAAAGAGGCATGGTGAGACGGCCTTACTGCCCACGCAGGGGAGTGCGTGTGGGCTCATAGGTACGACTGCCTCCTTCGGCTCTATAACCCCATCACCCTGGAGCTCCCCCTCTAGTCTCCCATTCACCTACAACCCCATTACTTGCTGCATCTTGTCCATCATGAGCTTCCCTTGCCTCCACATCTGCTAGTTGGTCCTCAACAACTCCTCTAAAATATGGTTTTGGCCCACTTGCCTGGGTTGCTCGTTGCCCTCTTAATTGTCCATACAACCCCTAATATTTTCCACCTTCGTATTAGAAAATGGGTCTAGTTCTCCCTCTCTACCTCAACCCCTGCATCGTCCTCTTCCACAACCCCTCTGGAAAACCACTCCTTGGTACCTTGGTGGCATCACCTGCTCTTGTTCCCCACGCTGGCCAGGAACATGCTCTAATACCACTGTAGTATTCCTTCTAGGAAATTATACAGTGATATTAAGCAAATTAGAGCCAATAACTACAATAAAAAATAAATTCAAACAGTTATTAGATATTCACACAACTTTACACCAGAAATGCACCAAAATCAACCTTTTTATTAATTCTTTGGAAGAGTACAATGCAAGAACAAGTGCACCTAAGCTTGCCAAAGCAAGCTAGACAATCCCAGGTGATAGAATGTTGCCCAGAACAAGAAATCGAACTCCTCTAGAAAGGTTATGCACTGGCCCTGAAAATTCTGCACTGATGGCTGAATAGAAACCCCTATTTCTACCTCCAAAACTACACAAAAAATTCTGCCAAATTAATCCCGGACTCCTCACCACAAACCCAGAAAGGGTTTTCCCTAGCTTTGACGCTCTATCTTAATGAATTTATTTGTAGAACATCAGGAACATCAATTTTGCATGGATCTAAGCAAATCAGTAAGTTCATTATTTCTCTTTGGGGGAGTTTTAAACTCATGAATGCACTTGTTTGCATTTTTTTCAACACATAATAACTCAGGTAATTTCTTAGAAGCATCTGATGGCATTTAAGACACACGATGAGCCCACACGATGAACTTCCATAAGGTTTGGATTTTTCTTTTTCAAAAATGAAATAAAAAGCATCTTTGTATCCAATAGTTGTTGAAGCCTCATCTGTAAAAATGACTATTAAAGCTTTATATTGAAGGCCTCTAACATCTATTAATTGATTGACAGTATCATATATTGTCTTTCATTTTCCATCCACTACATCCTTGAGCTTCATAAATTGCGAGATAGGTGGTCCAAGACCCTTTGAATCAAAATATATTTCATAAACAACAAGGTGTTTCTCTAAGGTTCGATCAATCCTTTCATCAAGGTGTTTTCTCTGAATTTGTTCAAAATGTTTTGATATGCAATATATAAAATCATTTGCAGACTTACGATTTGTGTATGAAAAGTACTTTTAAGACTTTGGCATATATGGAGTTTTTGCATCCATTCGAATTTTGCAAAGCTTCTCATACTTTGATAGAGATGAATCTTCTTGAAAAATAAACTATGATACTTTCATTGTAGAAATCACTCTTTTCTTATTGGCATCTACCACCTCTTTAATATGATATGGAATTGGTTTCAACTTTCCCTCTAACGCATTAATCTATCTTGCCTTACCATTTTTATGCACCAACGATGATTTTTCATGAGTAAAAAGAGCATTATGTTGTAATTTGGTGCAACCATTCCCTAAACCTCATTGTCCATTCATCCTATACTTCTCACAATAACTACACTTCATAGTTATTTTATCATCAAACCTCACATAATTCAACCAAACAAACTTATCGAACCATTCCATGTGAAATTCTTTTTTTGTTCGCACTTGCAACAACTTCTTCAACTTCATTTGTTTCAACTTTCTTTATCTAGATCATGATAAAAAAAACTTCCAAAAATTTCATGTAATTGTTGTTCCACATGAGAATGATGGATTTCTTCATATGTCTCTAAATTTCTTTGAGCCTTAGAAGTTTTCCCTTTTGTCTATCCATGCATATCCCCAATTGTAGCTTGTATTTTTCTCTTTTGAGAAATTTGTACATTTGTAACCACTTGTACAAAAAATATATGTGAAGATATTAAATCATAAAAATAAAATAAAAAAATTGAAACAATTGGAAAATTTGTGAAGATATTAAGTTGTTTTAAATTTTGTTGTCTACTATGGATCATGGGTATTGTAGTAGTAGACTGATTTTGTATGTGTGTGTTTATAAACGTTTGATTATCTTCCATACAATCTACTCATTCTAAGAATAAAAGACTTGCCTTCCTTTAAGGTAACTTCTGTTGTTACTCTAGACATACAGTTAAGGCACTGTTGCGAGGACCTTAGGTGAATTCAAACAACCCTCAAGGCGAATGACATAGCAGTAGAATATAACCTAAATTCTTACATGAGGAAATTTTGAAGTGAAATTATAGGAGACCTGGCATCCACCAGACGTTTTCATTTCTCTGAAAATATTACAATTTAATTAAGTGATTTTCACAATTAAATACTGGGATTAAGATTAAGATTGAAACTAACATATCCCTTTCTTATAATTAACCTACTCAAATACCACGCTTAGTGAACAAAAAAACATTCATGCATTTACAAGAAATTGCAGAGAAACTAATGAAAAATACAAACCATCAGCTGGTCCAATCAAAGGTCTTCACCAAAATTACCCAGTTAGTACTTTCTAATAATGCTTACAATTAGAGCAATTATGATTTCTGAAATTCGAATAGAATCTTGCAAAGCTAATAGGCAAACACTCCAATTAAACTCTATTTGGAAAATAATTTTGTGTTATGATCTGACCTAAGAAACCTATCGAATTGTCTTTGAAAGAGCTAATTGAGGTGGCAAATTGGGTTATTGGCTAATAAGTTTACCCTTATGAGCATCCAAGCCTGCTCGAAAATTCCAATCTGAGACCTTCAATCTGCGAGGGATGAACACCGGAGTCGCATGTCCAGAAAGAAACATCCAAGCCAATCAGACGACAAGGATTTCACTTATGTGAGGTAGAAACCAATAGTGAGGAAGTGTGCATAAAAAACCACAAGAAGAAAGAAAGATAAAAAACCTATGTCAAGAGACAACATTTACAACAACCACTAAATAGAGGAGAACAATTTAACAATTTATCTATTGTTTGCTACGGAAAATACTGAATAAATCACACTACAATCTACACAAATAAAACTGCGGAAAAGTAAAACGTTGGAAGCTGAGAAATGCTAGCACACACATAAAAGTATGACAATTATTTTTGGACAAAAGTCCCCAGAAAAATCCAAGTTGGGAAAACCGGTGCAGCAGTATGGGTTTTTATTATTATGCAGTAGTGAAATTCTGAGTACAATCTGGATGCCTAAAACTGGCAATCCACAACAAAAAAATTTGGCTGAAATTATTGAAGGGAATTTACCCTTCCTCCACAAGTAATCCCAGCACAACTTGCCTATAGAAAACTCGGCCCTCTGAAGCTTTTGTGTCACACTCTGCGTTGGATTGCGCAGTCAATATGACGTCAAGCCTTTAACTGGTATCTGATGAAGTCGTTCTACCTTCTGCTATTGAGAAATTTGTCTCTCCGGCCCTCTGGATCCTCTGCCCAGCGTTTGGATCTGAGAACGGATTTCTCTCTAAGAAATCGAACTACCCTCTCTGACGCTACTATGCGGAGCTCTGCGTTGCCTCACTGGGATAACTCTTCCCTCTTGTTGTTGCCTCTCCGGATCTAGAAAACTTCCTCAAGGTCACTCCCTGCCCCTCACTCACTGCTTCAATCTCTGGCTCTCTCCGACAACTAAGTGTTGTTGCTCTGGAAATCGATCTGCCAGGAAATCGAACTGCTTAAGTGTTCTCTCCATCACCACATCTACCTCCTCTTATAATCCTTCATTGGATCACCAACGACCAAGATTAAAACATAATCGATGGCTAGGATCATCTCTAGATTGTTCCATGTGAGTTTCTGGACTATTCTCGCCTTGAATTAATTAATATTGATTAATTAATCTATTTTCCTAAGTTTTTGACTTAGGAAACATTTAAAAAATGGTTAATAATCTAATTAAGTCACTTCTAGACAGAATTTTCATAAACGATTTTTAGGTTTTGACGATCTCATGTATTCTCTCCACAAATTTCGTGGCTAGAACACATCTGATGCTACAAAAACTATCAGAACATTCCACTAATAAAATGTCTTGAGTAAGTGGAAAGAGATGTTAACCAATGAATGACCAACTGCCATAAAACAGGGACTTCATGAAAATATAAAACCATCAAAGAGAAAGATCAAAGATGGAAAATCAAAAGGCCTCATATACATGATCAAAGATGGAAAATCAAAAGGCCTCATATACGCATCTAATTCGACCTCCCCAAACACCCCAAAGGGTGGCCAATAGCATATCTTATCTTAGAGAAAATATGAACTAGATGCTTTGGAATTTGCTTCATAACGAGTCACGACAATTGAGATAAATTGTTTTGGGTGTAGCCACTAGCCACTATCATTGCACCATTATACCCTAATGCATGCGCTGCCATCACAACACCTAGGTAATATCTACATTTGGCAACAAACCATTACTCACCAACACCGGTAGCACGGGCACCAACACCAAATGCATCTCCATCCGAAACTCATTTTAGCCACAGCCAATAACGACTTTAGCAGAAGTAGACGAAAAGCAAGCAGATGCACTATCTCTCTCCTTTACAGAAACTCGTCAACCAATAATTCCAAACCAATGCACAAAAGCATAGGCATGTCCAACCAGACCATTAAATTTGGTCATCATCATTCGTATAGGCAGATGGTAGCTCCATGCAGGGAAAGAGTTACTCCCATTAACTACCAACCATTGTAACGATTGGTAGGCAATAACGAATCAACGATCCTTAATTACACCTCTAATATGAAAATTCACATGACCACAGCCGGTGAGGGGCATAAATACTCTAGTGTAAATGGGTACAGGCCTTCCTCCACATCTAATCCCCATTGGATCCTAATTCCAAGTTATAACTGCTATTATTGCTTACTATGAGTTATGATGACTAACTTAAATTAGTAAACGTCAAATTTATGGTTTTTAACTTTTCTATACGTCACATTCAACGTTTTTAAAAAACAATTAATCGTCAGATACGTCTAAAAACCTAAAAATCATTATGTTGAATATCAAATTCCAGTCCTGGTCCCAGGTAAATGATCTCGTAAATGGCATTAATAGCACTACATAGGCCATTTTCTTTGCAAATGATCTGGTAGATGGCATTAATAGCACTGCATAGGCCATTTTCTTTATTTATGATCTAGTAAATGGAATTAATAACAGTTATATGTAGGATTTGTTTATCCTGAACCATTCCACTGTCTCTGTTTCAATGGCGGAAAAATAATATGATCTGGTAAATGGCATTAATTGTGAAATTTTCAATCTAAAAATACTACTGCAGTTATTGACTTATTTCGTCTACTTATTTATGGTAAGTTATTCACAGATGCTTCAGTTGATCCAGGTGGATATTGGTGGCCACCCACCTATTCCACTTGGGGCCTCACCATTGTTTCTTTCAGTTTTTCAGTTTCCTTTGTAGCACAATTTACTGTTTTTAGCAGGTTTTCGGGTCCTGAACTTCCAGAGCCATTTTGCGGCCCTAAACGATGTATTTTGGGAAACCAGGGGTAACATAGAAGTTCCTTCGATGTTGCTCACATCAAAAGTTGTAGTCCTCGGATAGATATTTTTAACTAAGTATGGTGCACGTCAAACATAGATTGTATGCCAAAGTTTCGTCCCCAGGAAGTTGATGTACCAATTTACCCAAACAGGGCCCATAGTTTTGGCGCTTCATCTCCTAGGGTTAAGTTTTTCGATGTTTAGGGTTTTCCATTGTTTCTCAATAATAAATAGGCCCTCGAGCCTCATTGTAACACATTTCAGAGGCCTATAGCTACCACATCTCTTCTCAGAGATAAGCTACCAACGCCCTCGCTAGTTAGTTTAATTCCATTCTGTCTGTAAACAAATTTCAGTTCTTTGATATTAATGAAATGAAGTGTTATTTCCATTGCATATTTGTATTTATGGTTATATGTGTAATATGTTGCATTCCTGCATAAGTCCGGATCAGTGGTATCAGAGCAGTTTACTCTTTCTCGATCTTTCATTGCATGTCCCCAATGAGGTCGGGGTATAAGGAGTTAGGGCTCGAATTGGTTGAACCTTTGCAAGATCAGCCTCGCAAACACTGATGATCGCCCATGGGGGGCGAAAAGAAAGATGAGGGAGCAGGAGATCCTATCAAAATATTGCTCGAGGAGGCCCTCGAAAAACAAAGGAACGCGTTGATGGATAACTTTTCCCAGATCCGTCACCGACTGCCCATCAGCGGCGCATCTGCATCCAACAGCCACTCTGGAGGCGCAACTCCTTTTAAGGTACAAGTAAACTTTGACATTGCCAAATTTGAGGGCCAAATAAATGCAGACGCCATAGATAAATGGTTGAATCTATTAGAAGGATATTTCTCGGTTCGTGACTTTTTTGACCGAGAGAAGATTAGTTTTGCACTCCTCAAAGCTACCCCCCCTGTCAAGGACTAGTGGAAAACCTACTGTGCGAAAAAGGACGAGGGGGAACCCTCTCTGTTATCGGTCATACCCACTTGGAATTATTTCTGATGCGTCATCAAAGAACAATATTATGCCGTGGGGAGCTATGAGGACAAGTACATACAATGGACTATGATGATCAAGATGTGCATGAGTTAACGAATCTGTTCCATACTTTGCGCTCAAAGTTGGGTATCAAAGATTCGAAGAAACATTTGGTGCTAAAGTACCGCAGTTGTCATCACACACACACATTTAGGAGGAAATGGAGTTCTTCAACATCTCCTTGCTTGGTACGGCATATTAGTATGCTGCCAAGGTTGAGCAGAAATTCAAACAGAAGAAGCGAGACTTTGGATCTGCGAATCAAAAGCAAGGGAAAAGTGCCCCCAAACCGCAAGCAAAGAACAACACCACGAAGCCGAAGAAGTACATGGGAAAGTGGTGTGAGTTCCATAAGAGCTCCACTCACAACACAAGTGAGTATCGGCCAAGTAGTCACTAGTGGCCGAGATGAGGGCTTTTGAATGAGATGCATGCTCTGACTCTGAATCAGAACCTGACAAAGGGGATGACAAAGGCAAGCGGATTATTGATGCGAAGCCCAACGCCATCGTTGCCACTGCGAAGATCCAGAAGGAAGAACTGGAATATCCAGAGGAGGAGTGTCTCTTCCACTCCCATATGTGGGTAAAGGGTTCCTCGCTACAGTTCATTATTAACAGTGGGAGCCAAAAGAACTTCATTTTAGCAAAGGTCGTGAAGCAGTTGGGCTTGCCGACCACAGCACATCCACAGATGTACACCATCAGGAGGCTTCACCAAGGACGGAACCTCTACGTCACCCAGCAGGGCCGCCTCCCCTACAACATCAAGCCAGGTATTACATGACATTGCTCCTCTTGATGTTTGTGATGTATTATTAGGCCAACCATACATACTTGTGGAAGCGACATGCTGTGTATGAGTCCTGGCCTCGCGCTATTATTGTTACTTTGGGAAATAAGTTGCACATGATACCAGAGGTACCACCGCCTACCGCTATCTCTTTGGTTATTGCAAAACAATGTAGTAAACTCATTTCCAAAACCGGGAAATTTGTTTTCCCGATGATCCGCCACCAGGGCAAGAAGAAGATTGTGGCCACGACCTCCAGACAGGGCTCCTCCGCACAACAACAACAAATGGACAAGGTCGTAGAGGAGTACGGGGACATCTTCACCTCACCCATAGGGTTGCCTCTGCACTGTCAAGTCAAGCACCCCATCGATCTGACCCCAGGTGCGTCGCTGCCCAATGGACTGATCTATCAACGCTCTGTTCTGGAGAACGATGAAATCAAGAGGCAGATCCAAGAGCTGCTACAAAAAGGTCACATTCGGCTGAGTTCATCACCCTGTGGGAACCCGAACGTGTTGGTGCAAAAGAAGGATGGGACTTGGAGACTCTGTATTGACTATCGGACACTGAACAAGATCACTGTCTGGAATAGGTACCCGATCCCACGTATTGATGACCTTCTGGACTAACTCAAAGGGGCAAAATATTTCAGCAAGATCGATTTGAAGTCTAGGTATCACCAGGTACCAATCGAACCCTCTAATGTGTGGAACACTGCCTTCAAAGCCAAGGAGGGCCTTTTCGAATGGTTGGTCATGCCTTTGGAGTTGACGAATGCTCCCGCAACCAACTCATTTGTAATAATGTACTTGGATGACATCCTGATCTTCAGCCAAAATTGGGAAGAGCACCTCCACCACATCTGACAGGTCCTCCAAACATTGCGGCAACACAAGTTGTGTGCCAATTTGGAGAAGTGCACTTTTGGCATCACCCAAGTTCAGAATCTGGGATACATTATTGATGAACAGATGTGGATCCAACCAAGATCCAAGTCATTCGAGATTGGCCAGCCCCAACCACTCTAACAGAGCTTCGCAGCTTTCTGGGTCTTGCTAATTTCTACCGCAGGTTCATGTTGGGATTCTCTGATATCACTTGGCCCTTGAGTCAAGTCACCAAGGGAGGAGCGAAAGAAAAATTCTTTTGGTCGGAATCTCAACAGAAGGCATTCGTAGAATTGAAACATTGTCGTTGCTCTGCCCCAGTGTTCACATTACCAAACTTGCAACAACCATTTGAGATATAGACAGATGCTCTGACTATGCTATTGGGGCAGTTCTTACTCAAGAAAGGCATCCAGTGGCATATCACGGTGAGACACTGTCTGATACAGTCCACAAGTATACCACTTATGACAAAGAAATGTATTCCATTGTGTAAGCTTGCCGACAATGGAAGCATTACATTTTGGGGAAGGAAACGATCATCCACACAGACCACCGACCCCTGCAGTTCATACAGACACAAGGGAAGTTGCAAAATGATTGCCATAAGAAGTGGTCCACATATCTGCAACAGTTTCATTTGAACATCAAGTACAAGAAGGGCTGCACCAATAATGTTGCAGACTGCCTCAACCGACCACCGATCGTGGCGCTAACCACCGTTCTCAACTCTTGTGGGCACAAGACTTCTGATTAGCCACTTCTCTACAAGACCGATCCGGAATTCGGCCACACATCCAAGACACTCTTGGAGGGTACGCAAGTTCCAAATTTTCACCTCCAGGATGCACTGCTATGTCACCTGGGACACCTTTGTGTTCCTTCAAGCAAGTGTGCCAAGATGATTTGGGAAGCGCACTACAGTCGAGTCGTTGGGCATTTCGGGGTTGAGAAAACAATGGCAGTACTGCAGAAGTATTTCTATTGGCAGAACCTTCAAAAAGCAAGGCCTCTATACTCTGCTACCTACCCCCTAGTCGACCTTGGAAATCCATCTCCATGGATTACATGTCGGGCCTTCCTTCTATTAAGCATGGAAACGACTGTGTTTTCGTGGTCGTCGGCAGATTTGTGGTCATCTACAGATTCTTGAAGATGGCAGGATCTTATGTACTTCCCGACATCCTGTCGAAGGTTCGGCCAATAGAAATACTTCTGTAGTACTGTCACTGTTTTCTCGACCCCAAAATGCCCAGCGACTCGACTGTAGTTTGCTTCCCAAATCATTTTGGCACGATCGCTAGAAGGAACACAAAGGTGTCCCAGGTGACATAACAGTGCATCTTGGAGGTGAAAATTTGGAACTGGCGTACCCTCCAAGAGTGTCTTGTATGTGTGGCCGAATTCTAGATCGCTCTTGTAGAGAAGCGGCCAATCAGAAGTCGTGTGCCCACAACAGTTGAGAACAGTGGTTAGCGCCACGATCGATGGTCGGCTGAGGCAGTCTGCAACATTACTGGTGCTACCCTTATTGTACTTGATGTTCAAATGAAACTGTTGCCGATATGTGGACCACTTCTGATGGCGATCGTTCTGCAACTTCCCTTGTGTCTGTATGACCTACAGGGGTCGGTGGTCTGTGTGGATGATTGTTTCCTTCCCCAAAATGTAATGATTCCATTGTCGACAAGCCTGCACAATGGAATACATTTCTTTGTCATAAGTGGGATACTTGCGGACTGTGTCAGACAATGTCTCGACTCTCACTGTGATATGCCACTGGATGGCCCTGCTCAGTAAGAACTGCCCCAATATCATAGTCAGAGGCATCTGTCTCGATCTCAAATGATTGTTGCAACTCTGGTAATGTGAGCACTGGGGCAGAACAGAGACGATGTTTCAATTCTACGAACGCCTTTTGTTGAGATTCCGACCAAAAGAATTTTGCTTTAGCTCCTCCCTTGGTGACTTGACTCGAGGGCCAAGTGATATGAGAGAATCCCAACACGAACCTGCGGTAGAAATTAGCAAGACCCAAAAAGTTGAGAAGCTCTATTAGAGTGGTAGGGGCTGGCCAATCCCGAATGACTCGGATCTTGGTTGGATCCACATGCACCCCCCTTTCATCAATAATGTATCCCAGATTCTGAACCTAGGTCATGCCAAAAGTGCACTTCTCCAAATTGGCACACTTGTGTGGCCTCAATGTTTGGAGGACCTGTCGGATGTGGTGGAGGTGCTCTTCCCAAGTATGGCTGAAGATCAGAATGTCATCCAAGTACACCACTACAAATGAGTTGGTGAATGGCTGCAAGACGTCTTCCATCAACCTCATGAAGGTGGCGAGAGCATTCGTCAACCCGAAAGGCATGACCAGCCATTTGAAAAGGCCCTCCTTGGCTTTTAAGGCAGCCTTCCACACATCAGAGGGTTCAATTGGTACCTGGTGATACCTAGATTTCAAGTCGATCTTGCTGAAATATTTCGCCCCTTTGAGTTAGTCCAGAAGGTCATCAATCTGTGGGATCGGGTACCTATTCTGAACAATGATCTTGTTCAGCGTCTGATAATCAATACAGAGTCTCCAAGTCCCATCCTTCTTCTGTACCAACACAATAGGGCTCCCACGGGACGATGAACTCAATCAGATGTGACCTTTCTGCGGCAGCTCCTGAATCTGCCTCTTGATTTCATCGTTCTCCAGAACAGATCGCCAATAGATAGGTCCATTAGCTAGTGGCACACCTAGGGTCAGATCAATGGGGTGCTTGACCTAACAGTGCAAAGGCACCACTGTGGGTGAGGTGAAGATGTCCCCGTACTCCTCCACAACCTTGTCCATTTGTTGTTGTCGTGCAAAGGAGCCTTGTCTGGAGGTCGTGGCCACAGTGTTCTTCTTTCCCTGGGGGCAGATCATCAAGAAAACAAATTTCCTTTTTAGAAATGAGCTTACCACATTATTTTGCAGTAACCAACGAGATAGCGACAGTCGGTGGTACCTCTGGTATCTTGTACAACTTATTGTCGAAAGTAACAATAACAGCATGAGGCAGGGACTCATACACAGCACGTCGCTTCCACAAGTATGGTTGGCCTAATAATACATCACAAACATCAAGAGGAGCAATGTCACATAATACCTCATTCGTGAAGGGCTTGACGCTGTAGGGAATGCAGCACTACTAGCTGACACGGAGATCCCGTCCTTGGTGAAGCCACCCAATGGTGGATGGTTGTGGGTGTGCTATGGTCGACAAGCCCATCCACTTCACAATTGCTACTGAAATGAGGTTCTTTTGGCTCCCACTATCGATAATGAACTGTAGTGGGGAACCCTTTACCCACATATGGGAGTGGAAAATACGCTCCTCCTCTAGATCTTCTGGTTCCTCCTTCTGGATCTTCGTAGTGGCAACGGTGGTGTTGCGATCCGCATCAATAATCTGGTTCCCTTTGTCATTCCCCTTATCGGATACTAATTCAAATTCGGAGCATGCATCTCATTCAGAAGCTCTCATCTCAGCGACTAGCGACTGCTTGGCCCAAAACTCACTTGTGTTGTGAATGGAGCTCTTATGGAACTCACACCACTTTCCCTTGTCCTTCTTCGGCTTCGCGGTGTTGTTCTTTGCTTGCGGCTTTGGCAAGTTGTCTTGGGTCTCAATGCCTTGGCTGTCCTTTGTTCTACGGTTCGAGGGCACCTTTCCCTTGCTTTTGATTCGCAGATCCAAAGTCTCGCTTCTTATGTTTAAATTTCTGCTCAATCTTGGCAGCATACCAGTATGTCGTACCAAGCGAGGAGATGTCGAGGAACTCCATTTCCTCCTAAATGTATCTTTGCAGACAACTGTGATACTTTAGCACCAGATGTTTCTTCGAATCTTTGATACCCAACTTTGTGCGCAGGGTATGTAACAAATTTGTCAACTCATGCACATCTTGATCTCTTTGCTGCCGCAGCATGGTCCATTGTATGTACTTGTCCACATAGCTCCCCACGGGATAGTGTTGTTCCTTGATGACGTCTCAAAAAGCATTCCAAGTGGGTACAACTGAGAACAAAGAGGGTTTCGTCTTGTCCTTTTTCTCACAGTAGGTTTCCCACCAGTCCTTGGCATGGGGGGTAGCTTTTAGAAGCGCAAAAATAATCTTCTCCCGGTTGGAAAAGTCATGAACCGAGAAATATCCTTCTAATAGATTCAACCATCTATCTACGGCATCTGCATCTATTTGGCCCTCAAATAAGGGAATGTCAAAGTTTACTTGTATCTTAAAAGGAGTCACGCCTCCAGAGTGGCTTCTTGATGTAGATGCGCCACCGATGGGCAGTCATTAAAGGATCTTGGCAAAGTTATCCATCAACGTGTTCCTTTGTTTTTCGAGGGCCTCCTCTAGCAATATTTTGATAGGATCTCCTGCTCCCTCATCTTTCTTTTCGTCTCCCATGGATGGTCCTCGGGGTTTGCAAGGTTGATCTTGCAAAGGTTCAACCAGATCAAGCCCTAACTCCTTATACCCCGACCTCGTTGGAGACATGTAAAGAATGATCGAGAAAAAGCAGACCGCTCTCATACCACTAATCCAGATTTATGCAGAAATGCAACAGAATGCACATATAACCATAAATATAAAGACGCAGCGGAAATAACACTTTATTTCATTAATGTCAAAGAACTGAAATTTGTTTACAGACAAAATGGAAATAAACTAGCTAGGGCACTGGTAGCGTATCTCTGAAAAGAGATGTGGTAGCTACAGGCTTCTAAATTGTGTTACAATGAGGCTCAAGAGCCTATTTGAAAATAAACTAGCTAGGGCATTAGTAGCTTATCTGTGAAAAGAAATGTGGTGGATACAGGCCTCTGAACTGTGTTACAATGAGGCTCAAGGACCTATTTATTATTGAGAAACAATAGAAAACCCTAAACATCCAAAAACCTAACCCTAGGAGATGAAGCGCCAAAACTATGGGCCCCGTTTGGGTAAATTGGTACATCAACTTCCCGGAGACGTAACTTTGACATACGATCTTCGTTTGACGTGCACCATACCTTGTTAGAATGATCTATCCAAGGACTACAACTTTGATGTGAACAACATCGGTCCATGGACCCATGATGCTCTCGGATTTTCCAAAAAACGTCATTTAGAGCCTCAAAACGGCTTCGAAAGTTCAGGACCAGAAAAAATGCTAAAAATAGTAAATTGTGTTATAATTAAGGAAACTGAAAAACTAAAAGAGATAATGGTGGACCCCGTTTGGGTAAATTGGTACATCAACTTCCCGGAGACGTAACTTTGACATACGATCTTCGTTTGACGTGCACCATACCTTGTTAGAATGATCTATCCAAGGACTACAACTTTGATGTGAACAACATCGGTCCATGGACCCATGATGCTCTCGGATTTTCCAAAAAACGTCATTTAGAGCCTCAAAACGGCTTCGAAAGTTCAGGACCAGAAAAAATGCTAAAAATAGTAAATTGTGTTATAATTAAGGAAACTGAAAAACTAAAAGAGATAATGGTGGGGCCTCAAGTGGAATAGACAGGTGGCCACCAATATCCACCTAGATCATATGTTTCCTACTGCACCAGGAAGTCATTCCTGATTAGAGATTGAAACAGTGCCCACTGATACTTTTCCAATCCACTGGGCTTCCAACCCAATTTGCGTCAGTGAACCTACTCAACTTGATTTCATTGCCTTCGGTGTGCTTCAACCCATACTCAATTGTCCCCTTCAAATATCTGAGAACATGTTTGGTTGCTACCGAGTGAGCCCTCCTTGGTTCTACCATGAAATGGCTCAAGGTATTCACTACATAACAGATGTCTGGTCTAGTGTTAACCAGGTACATTAATGATCCTATGAGTTGCCTATACAAGGTAGGGTCAGCCTCATCATCGTTGGACTGTTTATCTTCTTCCAGTTTGTAATCATTGGTGTAGCCATGGGTCTACAGTCCTCCATCTGAAACCTCTTCAGGATCTCTGTAGTATATCTTCCTTGCCCAAAGAAGATTTCTCCCTTCTGCTGCCATACCTCCAAACCAAGAAAAGAGTGCATCTGGGCCAAATCCTTCATGTTGAATTCAGTAGCCAGATTCTCCTTGCAGTATTTTATGAGCTTAGATGATCTAGTTAAGAACATATCATCTACATATAATACCATAATTAGTGACTCATCCCCTACTCTCAAATAGTAGAGGTTGGGATCTGCGTCACTCTTGACAAATCCCATCTTCTGCAAGTATCTATCAATTTGCCCATACCATGCTCTGGGGACTTGCTTTAGTCCATACAAGGCTTTCTTAAGCCTGCATACATGAGTCTTCTGCTCATGTGTCTCAAAGCCCTCTGGATGTTCTATGTACACTTCCTCTTCTATCACCCCATTCAAGAACGTTGTCATGACATCCATCTGGTGAATCTCCCATCCCATCTGCACTGCAAGAGAGATGACGAACCTGATTGAAGTGTATCGAGCTACAGGGGCGATGTTTTCTTCATAATCAATCCCTTCCTTCTGTGCATACCCCTTAGCCACAAATCTGGCCATGAACTTCTCTATGTTGCCATCTACAGCATACTTAATCTTGTAGATCCACATTGATCCTACAACCGATCTGTTTTGTGGTCTGGGGACTACTTCTCACACATCGTTTGTCATGAATCTCCCAGCCCATCTTCGTTGCAAGAGAGATGACAAACCTGATTGAAGTGTACTGAGCTACAGGGGCGAAGGTTTCTTCATAATCAATCCCTTCCTCCTGTGCATACCCCTTAGCCAAAATTTGGCCTTGAACTTCTCTATGCTGCCATCTGCAGCATACTTGATCTTGTAGATCCACCTTGATCCTACAACCGATCTGTTCTGTGATCTGGGGACTACTTCCCACATATCATTTTTCATGATGGAGTTGTACTCCTCCGCCATGGCATCTACCCACCCCTGATGTTGAGCTGCCTCCTGGAAACTAGAGGGTTCTCCGACCTATGCTACCAATGCCTGGTACCTGTCAGGTTGCATGTGTTCCCTCTTCTCATATCTAAGGGCTCCAACAAATTCCTCTGCATCCCTCAGAGTCTGTTGGAGCTCTCTGCTCGTTCTTCCACTAACAGTGGGTGGATTTACTTTCTCTCCTGCTCACTCTTCTTCGAAAGAACTTTCCTCAAAATCCTCGTGTTGTGGAGAGGCACTCAAGCCATCCTCTATAGGTCGATGTGGCTGTAGTAGCGGATCCTCCTCAACCTGCATATCTGTATCCATTTCTCGAGATCTCTTGAAGGCTCTCTCCTCCATGAATTTTACGTCTCGCCTTGGTACGATTTTCCTGTTTTCTGGAATATAGATGTGATATGCCTTTGCATTTTCACTATACCCCACAAGATAACCCTTCTCCGCAGTCTGATCCAATTTCTTCCTCTTCTCATCGAGTATGTGGCAATATGCTATACTACCAAATATCCTGAAGTGGCTCACCTCGGGCTTGCTGCCAACGAACACAACCTCAGGAGTCACTTTCCCCAATGCTCTATGAGGCGCCCTGTTCTGTACATACACTGTTGTATTGCAGGCTTCTGCCCACAGAAATTTGGGCATGTCCTGGTCATATAGCATCGCCCTTGTAGCTTCCAAAATGGTCTTGTTCTTTCTTTCTGCAACTCCATTCTGCTCTGGATTGTATGGAGTTGTCCATTCTCTCTTGATGTCTTCCTTTGCGCAAAAACTTGTGAAGTTTTTATCAATATACTCTCCACCATTATCTGATTGCAGCTTCTTGATCCTCTTTCCAGTAATGGTCATCAATAAAGGTAGAAAAAAACTTTACACAATGTCCACAGATGTCTGAGTGTATCAACTACAATACACTCTTGGCCCTACTACTGCTTCTTGGAAATGTTGCCTTGGCATACTTCCCTAATACGCACCCTCTGCAGACATCGTCTTTCCTTGTGCTGAGTTTTGAAGCTCCCATGACAGTCTTCTTGAGGATCTTCAAGGCTCCATGATGTAAATGCCCTATTCTTTTGTGCCATAATTCATTCAGGTTTCTTTCATCCGTACTGCCAATTAGTGCCATTAGAGACTCGAGTTGTAGCTTATACAGTTTATGGCTCCTTACTCCACTTTGTGTCTTCCTTTTCCAGCTAGGATGTTTGACATAAACCTTATTTTCAATAAAGTATACATTTTAACCCATATTCTATAGCTGAGACACCAAGAGTAAGTTCATCCCCAATCTTGGTACATGCAGTACATTTGTGGCCCGAAGCTTGTTACTAGCTTCTGTCTGAAATATTATGGTCCCTTTTCCAACGGGGGTACACTTAGCCTTGTTTCCCATTGTGATATGAATTTGAAAGTTCATCTGCTCTTCTTGGTAGCTCGAGAAGCATTCTCGAACTCTGGTCATGTGAGCAGATGCTCCACTGTCAATATACCAAAAGCCTGGAGAGGTCGTGCTTGACATGTAAGTGAAATCCTCTTCTAGTCTGGATGCCAGAACTGAGATGTCATGATCCCTTTGTTTCTTCATGTGTTCTGGAGGACTGCGTGAATCCTTCTGAGCTACTGCTGCAACTATGTCGGCTCTTGATTTCATTGCAGGACCCTTGTTTCTGTCTTTTGCCTTTTTCTCTAATACCATGTTAAATTTTCAATCTGAAAATACTACTGCAGTGATTGATTTATTTCATCTACTTATTTATGATAAGTTATTCATAGATGCTTCAGTAAATATTGAAATAAATATAGTTGCAGTATTCACTTTAATCAAAAGCGGAAGAGCATATAGAACACATATAACACAATAGAAACAACCACATGAACACAGTTATTTTTGGATAATTGTCCCCTAAAAAACCCGATGTGGGAAAACCGGTGGAGCAAATGAGGGTTTATATTATTCGTTAGCAGTAAAAGTTCTTTTACAAATAATATGAAGAGCAGAATATTTAGCATACACCTGAGATGAATTTCTCGAGCACTCCGAAAAATTCCCGACACGTAATAGGCAGTCCTCCTCCGTCTGCACCACTCTGCGGGGCCCCTTTGCGCAGTCATTGCGCTGTACTACATCACTCTGCATGGAACACATATAACACAATAGAAACAACCACATGAACACAATTATTTTTGGATAATTGTCCCCTAAAAAACCCGATGTGGGAAAATTGGTGGAGCAAATGAGGGTTTATATTATTCATTAGTAGTGAAAGTTCTTTTACAGATAATATGAAGAGCAGAATATTTAGCATACACCTGAGATGAATTTCTCGAGCACTCCGGAAAATTCCCGACACGTAATAGGCAGTCCTCCTCCGTCTGCATCACTCTGCGTGGCCCCTTTGCGCAGTCATTGCGCTGTACTACATCACTTTGCATGGAGGGTCAGTGTCATTGCTCAATGTTGCCTCCTCTTCGTCTTCCTTCTGCCTTCTTTTGTCACTGCTAACTTCTCCCTCCTCCCGTCTCTACAACCCAGCCTCTACAACCTCACCCTCTGAAATCGAATTCTCTTACTTCAAAATCGATTTCTTTCGAGTACTGAGAGTGTACCCAAATTGCTTTCCAAATGACCCTCGAGACTTATTTTATAGTCTTCTCGTTGATTGAGTGTGCCCAACTTGCTTTCCAAATGACCCACAAGCTTTCTCTTATATTCTTCTCATTGATGAATCAACGACCCAGATTATCAGATTAAAAGATGACTCAGATTAAAAGATGACTTGATCTTCATTTTCTAGAAGATTCACACTCTGTTTTATTAATATCCTTTAATTATTTAATTTCCCCAAGTTTAGACTTAGGGATCACTTTAAAATAATTAATTATTTTAATAAGGCATGATTCGAGTGGAATTTCCAAAAACGATTTATGGGTTCTCTAGAATACTGATGTCCAAGCCTCTTCCCAAAATATGAGACTTGGAACACTTTCCAATGCTACAAAATCAACATTAATAACGGTTACAGGTAAGATTTGTTTAGGTTGAACTATTCCATTGTCATTGTTTCAGTGGGCTGAAAATTAATCTCGATGTTGTGGTGTAGTTGGTTATCACATTAGTCTAACACACTGAAGGGCTAGGGCAACACCAAATTTTATTATGTTTGTTAATTTTGTTTGTTCCCTCCATGTGAGACTCTAGCCAGTGACTCGGCGACCACTTGAAGGTCTCTAGTTCAGTCTTTTACTATGGTTGTTAATTTTGTTTGTTCCCTCCATGCCAAACTCTGGCCAGTGACTCAGCGACCACCTCAAGGTCTCCAAGTCAAGTTTGGCCAACGCCAACTTTTATTATTTTTGTTAATTTTGTTCGGTCCCTCCGTGCGAGACTGGAGCTAGTGACTCGGCGACCACTTGAAGATCTCCAATTCAAGTTTGTGTAGCACCAACATTTATATTGTTGTTAATTTTGTCCTTTCCCTCCTTGCGAGACTCAAGTCAATCACCCAGCGAGCAACTGAAGGTCTTTGGTTTAAGTTTGGAAGGTGCCAGGCCTGGAATTTGACGTTCCATAAAATGTTTTTTAAGTTTTTAGACGTATTTGATAGTTAAAAGAAATTTGAAAACATTGAATGTGACGTGTTAAAAAATTAAAGCCATAAATTTGATGTTTACTAATTTAAATTACGCATCATAATACATAGTAAGCAAAAATAGCGCTTATAGTTTGGAATTAGGATTCGACGAGGATTAGACGTGGAGGCAGGCTTGTACCCATTTACACCAGAGTATTTATGTCCCTCGCTAGCTGCAATCTTGTGAATCATCATATCAGAGGTGTAATTGAGGATAGTCGATTTGCCACTACCTACCATTCCTTCCCGCAATTGGTAGTTAATGGGTGTAACTCTCTCCCTACACGGAGCTACCATCCACCAATATGAATGATGATCAAATTTAATGGCCTAGTTGGACATGCCTATGTTTCCGCACTTGGCATTATTGGTCGACGAGTTTCTGTAAAGAAGAGAGAGAGTGTCTCTGTTTGGTTTTCGTCTGCTTCTGTAAATATCATTACTAGTTGTGGCTAAAATGAGTTTCAGATGGAGATGCATTTGGTGTTGGTTTTGGTGCTCATGCTACTGATGTTGGTGAGTAATAGTTTGTTGCCTAGGATGGATATGTCTTAGGTGTTTTGATGGCAGCAAAGTCATTAGGGTATAACGATGCAACAACAATGGCTAGTAGCTAGACCTGAAACAAATTATCTCAGTTGTCATGACTCATTATGTGCGATGTGTTATGAAGCAGATTCTGAAGTGGCTAGTTCATTTTTTCTCCAAGACAAGATACATTTTCAATTTTTCATCTTTGATCTTTCCCATTGATGGTTCATTGGTTAACATCTCTTTCCACATACTTAGGATATGTAGCAGAATGTTATCCTCTATGTAGTGCTTGTTGTAAATATTGTCTATTGACAAAGGTTTTTTATCTTTTGTTTATTCTAATTGGCTTTTTATGCATGCCTCCTCGTTACTGGTTTCTACCTCACATAGATGAAATCTTTTTCGTTTGATTGGCTTGAATGTTTATTTCTTGACATGCGACTATGGTGCTCCTCCCTAACAAATTGAAGGTCTCAGATTGGAATTTGCGAGTAGGCCTGAACGCATTATGTGCGATGTGTTATGAAGCAAATTTTGAAGTGGCTAGTTCATTTTTTCTCTAAGACAAGATACATTGACCTTTCAATTTTTCATCTTTAATCTTTCCCATTGATGGTTCTATATTTTCATGAAGTCTCTGTTTTATGGTAGTTGGTCGTTCATTGGTTAACATCTCTTTCCACATATTTAGGATATGTTGCGGAATGTTATCCTCTATGTAGTGCTTGTTGTAAATATTGTCTATTGACAAAGGTTTTTTATTGTTTGATTGGCGTGAATGTTTCTTTCTGGACATGCGACTTTGGTGCTCCTCCCTAACAGATTGAAGGCCTCAGATTGGAATTTGCGAGTAGGCCTGGACGCCCAGCAGGAATAACTTATTAGCCAGTAATCCAACTCGCCACTTCAACTGGCTCTATCAAAGACAATTTGATAAGTTTCTCAGGTTTGATCATTGAAAAGAAATATTTTTTGAGTTGAGTTTAATTCGAGTTTTTTTCGATTAGCTTTGCAAGATTCCATTTTAATTCCAAAAATCATAATTGCCCTGATTGTAGCCATTATCAAAAAGTATTAACTGGGCCAACTTTGATGAAGACCTTTGATTGGATTAGCTGATGGCTTGGATTTTTCATAAATTTCTCTGCAATTTCTTGTAAATGCATGAATGTTTTTCTGTTCACCAAGCATGGTATCTGAGTAGGTCAATAATAAGAAAGGGATATATTAGTTTCAATCTTAATCTTAATCGCAACAGGAAAATGAAAACCGCTGGTGGATGGTAAGTCTCATATAATTTCACTTCAAAATCTCCTCCAAAAAGAATTTAGTGGTTATATTCCACTGTTATGTCATTCGCCTCGAGGATCGTCTGAATTCACCTAAGGTCCTCACAAGAGTACCTCAATTTTATGTTTAGGGTAGCAACAAGCATTTCCTTAAAGGAAAGAAGGTGTTGTATTCCTATAATGAGTAGGTTTTATGGAAGATAACCAAACGTTTATAAACACACATACAAAATCAATCTAACAATATCCACTTCTACAATAACCACCACAGTCCATGGTAGACAACAAAATTAAAAACAACTTAAAGTTAATATATCCATTATATTTCCATTAATTTTTCATTTGTTTCAATTTTTCTTAATTTGTATCTTTTAATGAACTCTAGTTTTCACATATATTTACAAGTGGATACAAACCTACAAATGTCTCAAAAAATAAAGATACAAGCTACAATTGGCGAAATGTATGGACGGACAAAAGGGCAAACTTCTAAGACTCAAAGCAATTTAGAAACACGTGAGGAACTCCATAATGCTCATGTGGAACAACAATTACATTAAAATTTTGGAAGTCCTTTTAATCATGATCTAGAAAAATAAACAAATGAAGTTGAAGAAAAGCTTGTTAATAATTCAAAAATGAAAATGCAAACAAAAAGATAATTTCACATGGAATGGTTAGATAAGTTTGTTTAGTTGAATTATGTGAAGTTTGATGATAAAATAGCTATGAAGTGTAATTATTGTGAGAAGTATAGGATGAATGGACCATAGTGTTTAAGGAATGGTTGCACCACATTACGACGTGATGCTCTTGTTACTCATGAAAAATCACTAGTGCATAAAGATGTTTAGGAAAAATGGATTGAATGCATTATAGGGAAAGATGAAACCAATTCCAAATCATATTACACGAGTGAGAGATGCCAATAAGGAAAGAGTCATTTCTACAAAGAAAGTATTATATTTCATTTGTCAGTAAAATTGATCTCTATTAAAGTATGAGAAGCTTTGCAAATTTTTAATGGATGCAAAATCTCCATATATGCCAAAGTCTCAAGAGTACTCTTCATACACAAATAGTAAGTCTGCAAATGATTTTATATATTACATATCAAAACGTCTTGAACATATTCAAATAAAAAATATGTTGGAAAGTCCTTTCTTCTCATTAATGGTTAATGAAAGCACTGAATGAACCTTAGAACAATACCTTCTTGTTTATCCAACATATTTAGATTCAAAGGGTCTCGAACCACCTATATCTCGCAATTTACGAAGCTCAAGGATCTAGTGGATGGAAAAGGAAAAACTATATATGATAGTGTCAATCAATTAATAGATGTTAAAGGCCTTCAATATAAAGATTTGATAGTTGTTTCTACAGATGGGGCTTCAACAATGATTGGACATGAAAATGGCTTTGTTTCATTTTTTAAAAAGAACAATCCAAACCTTATTATAGTTCATTGTATGGTTCATCTTGAGTCTTTAGATGAGCACCTGCTTCTAAGAAAATACTTGAGTTATTATATGTTGGAAAATTGCAAACAAAGTTTATCCATGGGTTCAAAACTCCCCAGAGAGAAATAATGAACGTAATGATTTGCTTAGAGTCATGCAAATTGATGTTCTTGATATTCTACAAATACATTTAGTGAGATGGTTATCCAGGGGGGAAGTTAATTGAAAGGCTTGTGAAGCTTATGCCAACAATTTTAACTTTGTGGAAAAATGAAGAAAAAAAACTTCATCATAGTATGATAAGACACAGATATATTCTATCTAGTTTTGTTTACATATGGTTTACATATGCTTGTTGATGTGCTAGGGGAATTGAACAAGTTGAATATGAATTTTCAAGAAGAAAATGTATACATTAGAACTATTGGGTTGGCTCTTGAAGTAACTATAAGCACATTATCTAGATGATTTTTGAGAAAAGAGACATTATCATAAGATACAACTTATATTTCAAAAAATTTAAGTGATTCTCAAAATGGATACATTAATATTAAAGATGAATGGACATTGTAAATATATAAGTAATGATACATCTTTATCTCAACCATGGATACTAAATCCAGTGAAGGAAAGAATCTATGAAACCTTATATTGAAGGTATATAACAGAGTTGTCACCAACTCAGAGACTCTCATTGACTCTTTGAATGAAAGATTTCTAGACCATCATCTTTTTAATGCAACGAAATTGTTCAGCTCTTGTTATTATCCAGAAGAGCGTCATAGTCGCGAGAAAAATTCAGAGTGTTGGATTTTAAAGATTTTTCAACATTTGCAACATACCATATCAACTGATGTTGGATTTGTAGCTTTATTTGATGTTAAAGCTTGTAAAAGAGAGTTGCACCCTTTTGTTGATTCATTAAATCTGGCTTGTGAGGGCTTTTCTATGAAAGAAGTGTGAAAATTTCTGAATTTACTCAACAGAATTTGTAGCTTTATTATATTTTAAAGCTTGTAAAAGAGAGTTGCACCCTTTTGTTGATTCATTAAATCTCTCTTGTGAGGGCTTTTCTGTGAAAATTTCTGAATTTTCTAAACAAAAATCCTACAGCAGTAATCTGATTTACTTCTCCTACTTGTTTTATTAACTTAACAAGTTATTTTTTCTGAATAATACAAGAAAAACATCGAAGTAAATACACCACTGCCTACAAAAATATACAGATCAAGGACTGAAGAAATAAGCACATTCGACAAAGGACACAAGATTTTTCGGAAAAATGTCCCCAGAAAAACCCAATGCAGGAAAACCGGTGCAGCAGCGCTTGAGGGTTTTTATTATTATGCAGATTTCTGAATACAAACTAGGGTACCATTAGTGGTTTACCCAATAGATAAATCCCGGCAGAAGTACCTCTATCTCTGGAGACAGATATTATGGCTGATTCAGCTCAGAATGAAGAAACCCACAGGTGCCTACGCAGTCCCCAACAAGCTCTGCGCTGACACTACGTCACCCTTCATTGTGGCTGCGTCACCCTTTTCGATCTGTTGAATATGAGCCCAATCTGGCCCATTGAAACCCAAACGTTGCCCCTTCCGGCTCTGCGTCAACTCCTCTAGGCTTGTGTCACACCTCTGGGCCTACATAAGCCTCTACGTTGGCTCTGCGTGAGCCTGGCTGGGCCTGCGTCACCCCTCCTGGGCCTGCACTGCTCCTCTCGTGTTGATCTACCTCTTTGCTATTATATTCTCAGCCTTGGATCAGAAATCCCACTGCCAAACTGCCCCTCGTTGCATAGCAAGCTCACTCGAAAATTCTCAGCAAACCGCGCCCTAGAATTTCGACTTAGCTCAAGTGTTGCCACTCTGCGTGTATTTTCCAACTGACCCCAAGCCTTCCTTTAATACTTTTCCAATTGACGAATCAACGGTCGTGATCTAATCTGTAATCAACGGCTAAGATTAGAAAAGACTTGATCCTCGTTACTTAGAACATTCTCACACACATGTCTAAATTAATTCACTTCAATTATTTAATTTCCCTAAGTTAGACTTAGGTTCTTCATTAAAATAATTAATTATTTGAATAACTTCAGCTCTGGGTGGAATTTCCCCAAACCATTTCTGGGTCTTGGATATCTCATGTGTTCTAGCCCCTCCACAAAGTTTCGGAGCTAGAGCACATCCGATGCTACCCAAAAATCAACAAGAAGCATGGAAAGTCTTTCGTAACACAAAATAATGGCACAAAACTTATCCTAATATGATGAAATTATGGCAAGTTGTACTCACTATTCCTGCAAGTACATCATCAAGGACATTAGAAAATCAAGGCTAAAGTTGGATACAATGATTGATCTAATGAGAATATCTTTGAATGTACCTGTATCATCTAATGTTGATTGGCATGCAGAGTATGAGGTATGGACAGATAAAAAGTCAAGAAAGGTTCTTGAGCTTTGAAAGTTCTTCTAGGTTACGTTTAACAAAGGATCTATGTATTAAGATATACCTAGATACAAAGGCTTTGAAAGTTCTTTTAGGTTATGTTTAACAAAGGATCTATGTATTAAGATATACCTAGATACAAAGTCAAGAAAGATTCTTGAGCTTTGAAAGTTCTTCTAGGTTATGTTTAACAAAGATCTATGTATTAACATAAGTTCTTCGACGTTATGCTTAACAAAGATCTATGTATTAAGATATACCTATTGATAAGTGTTTTTGTAGTTGTTCTAGAAAGTTTGACTTTTAATGAAGCATAATTACAATCTATTATTGAAGATTTTTTTTGTATTTTCTCTAAAAAATTTGACTTTCAATGAAATATACTACAGTTTGGAAAAATCCCACTAGATGCTTTATTTATAGTCCATCTCTTATAAGTTTTGTAGGGTTTTCATTGTTTAAATAGTCCCACTATAAATCTGATTGACTACAATTTCATTGTCTCTATCAAAGTAGAGTGTAAATGGCTAGTGAGATTAAAGCTACTATTCAAACATTAACATAGAGTTGAGTTGTTAACGTAGAAAATGGCATTTTGAAAAGCATGTGTGTTCAAAGTAACACCATCACCCACCGCTCCAAACATTGTTTACTCACACTGTGAGGCCTGGATATCCATGCTCTGTTCAGACTGCAAGATGTTGCACACTGCTCATTGGCATCACTATAAAATGATGATGACTACAAATGATGATCACTGGCATCACTACACGTTGATGACTAAGTTACGATAAGTCTTACAACCTTAAAGAATAAAATACATAGCCACATGATAACCCACATATTCGTTGGTAGTTAGATATTTAATTAAAAATTCCAAACAGCTCTTTTAGGCCCAGCAAAATCCCGACGAGCACTTTTAAGCTACGCATGAAAAGATGAAACACTGTAATATTCCCAATTAACAGCAGCTAATTGGTAAATTTTTTTTTGGCCAATTTTGATTTTCTAAAGTTAATTCAGTTAATAAAGTGGGTGATGAGACACATAACCTACACTTAGGAAATAAACATTCCCTAAAGTCACTTGAGCATATAATTATTTGGCAGCGTGGGACCCAGGATGACGAAGTGGCAGCGTGGGCAGCGTTGTCCCATGACAGCGCAGTGAGAGAGGGACAGCGTGGGCCAAGAGGGCCAATGCAGTTTGGTGGGGCCCGGGTGAGAGCAAGGCTCTCAAAGCATAAAAAGGGGAAGAGGCTCCTCATTCTCTCATTCTATTATGCATCTATGATTTCTGTCTTTTGACATTGAGCACGCTTTTGTTGTTGAGCGATGTCTGCAAGTGTTGTTTAGCACATTGGGTGTCTCTAAGCAGAGATCCCAACCTCAACCCCGAGGGACTTCGAGTGCCTGCTCGGGTGAGGAGTTCTATCCATTGTTTTTAGGAGGGAGCCATAGTATCTTCAGTCAGGAATTACGCATTTGCTTGGGCAGCGCAGTCTCTGGGAGAGATCACATAGTTTGTGGTAGAGGCAGTTCTGGGAGTGAGGATTTATTAGGGGATTTAGCCCGAGATAGTGTGAAGGGATCAGCCCTTCACTATTTCATTATTTTGGTACAGGAGGAGGCCATTATTATAGGCCAGTGTGTTTCACTGGGATAGCATTATTCCTTAAGAGAGTTCAAATTCCGAGGTCATCCATTCCAAAATTCCTTTCTGGGCTTTTCTGGGTATTTGGAGGAGAGCTCATTCCCAGAGTTTCATATTTTTCTGAGCAGGGGGACAACCCCAAAGAGCCATCCCATTCCAGCAGTAGCAGCAGTCCGGCACTAGTAGCAACAGCTTTGGAGATTATGCAATCCTTGACAGAGCAGCCATTCCTTGAGCATTTCTGAGAGTATTTCCAGCTTGCCTTGTGCAAGCCAAGGTGCCATCATTCTGATCACTTTTGTACTCATTGTATCTTTCAGTTACATAATAAAATGGCTCAACGTTTCTCCATATTTGCATTGTTTATGTGATGTCTCTCTATTTGCTGTAAATGCTTGTTTATGTGGCTTTATATCACTGTCTATTTCTATTCGGGATATTAAAGTGGTATCAGAGTTTCATTCTGGCTCAGCGGTGGGGATATTTTTCTATGAACAAAGAGCGTAGGCAGAATCTTACCCACCAAAGGCAGTAGAGGTGGCAAACATGGGGGAGTCGAAGAGAAAAGGGGAAGCAACCTTTAGTAACATTTTTAAGAACCTAAATGATTTAGCCAAAGGACAAAAGGGAATGTTGGAAAGACTCAAACAACAGAATAAGAATGAGAGCATCCATCAAGAATCCCTAGTTGGGGAGGCTTTGGGGGTTTCACAACAGTGTGACCACCCTTCAGTAGGCCAACCAGGATCAAGATGCCTCCAGTACTGTAGGTTTTAACCCTGAACAGAAATTATCTACACACAAATCTTATAACAGAAAATAAACAATAGCGAGAGCATAAAACATAAAACAGATAAACACAGAGATTTTCCCCTGGATCCCAAATCGGGACGACCAGCTTGATTTTTTCATTATATTCATTTTAGTGTTATAACACATATATATACATGCCGAAGCATACATAAACCCCAATCCATTAACCCTGGATTAGAACATAACCGTAGTTCCCTTGACCGGATCTACAAAATACCAAGGGCCGAAAACCATCGTACCCCAAAACCATGTGAAAACTCATGCACAAAACATGGGTGGGTCCGCCTATGAGTGGGTCCGCACACCAAAAAAAATATTTCGCCGAGGCGCTACCCTAGACCCCAACAGTGGGGGCTACCTCCCCCCTTGTGACCCCCCTTCTGCGCCCAGCGCAACGTACATCGCGTGGGGCTAGTCGTGGAAAGAATATAACACATACCCAACATTCTCCCACTTGTTGTTTTCTTTCCACAGGGGGCCACAGGAGAGCTTAGTCATTGAGCCAATTCTTCAACACCCATTGTTTCTCTACACCAAGAGAACTTCTGAGTGCTCACAGACTTCGTCAATGCATCTGCAACATTCTTCAAAGTGTCCACCTTTACCAGCAACACCCTTTTAGCCTCAACCATATCTCTAACAAAGTGATATTGAACATCAATGTCTTTGTCTTTGAATGATAAGCAGGGTTCTTAGCCAAGAAAATTGCACTTTGGCTATCACAGTCTATCCTTATAGCTTGTTGTACCAACCCCATACTTGAACACAATCTTTGCAACCAAATTGCTTCCTTGCTTGCATGAGTGGCTGCTATGTATTCTGCCTCTGTAGTTGAAAGAGCCACTACAGACTGTCTTTTACTCATCCAACTGATTGCGCCTCCAAATAGGCTAAACACATACCCACTTGTAGATCTTCTTTGGTCCAGATCTCCAGCCCAGTCTACATCAACAAAACCACGAATGTCCAACATTCTTTCCAATCCTGGTCTTCCCTGGTAGCACAAGCCATAATCACTAGTGCCACGTAAATATCTGAAAACCCGCTTCACTGCTGTCCAATGCTCCTTCCCTAGGTTTGACATAAACCTACTCAATACTCCCACTCCATGTGCAATGTATGGTCTAGTACAAACCATTGCATACATCAGGCTACCCACTGCACTTGCATATGGAACACGGGACATATCCCTTGTGTCTTGGGACACTGTTCGGCAGATAGCTTTACACCTACAGGAATAGGAACATTCACTGGTTTACTATCCTGCATATTGAACCTCTACAATATAGTCTCGACATACTTCCTCTGGTTTAACCAGAGTTTCCTCTTTGCCCGATCTCTCTTAATTTCCATGCCCAAAATATAGTTTGCAGCACCAAGATCCTTCATGTCGAATTTGGAGAACAGCTGGGTCTTCAAATCTTGGATAATTTCTTTGTCATTTCCAATCAACGACATATCATCCACATACAAGACCAAATAAATAACACGGTCACCAATTAATTTAAAATAAACACAGTGATCCTCCTTGCTTCTGGTGAAGCCAAGTCCCCGTATATAGGTATCAAATTTCTGATACCACATCCTTGGTGACCGTTTTAACCCATACAGAGACTTCTTCAACCTACATACTAGTTCTTTCTTACCCCTCACCATAAAGCCTTCAGGTTGCTTCATGTAGATCTCCTCTTCTAGATCCCCGTGAAGAAATGTTGTCTTCACATCCATCTGTTCTATCTCAAAATCAAATGCAGCAGCAACAGATAAAAGTAATCTAATAGAAGTAACCTTGGCAACAGGAGAAAAATATCACCAAAATCAATTCCCGGCACCTGGGAATAACCTTTCGCTACCAACCGAGCTTTGTATTTCTCCACCTTGCCTTCTACATTCATCTTCTTCTTAAACACCCATTTGCTCCCAATGGGCTTCCTTCCAGCCGGCAACTCCACCAGATCCCATGCATCATTTTTTTGCAAGGATGCCATTTCATCAACCATGGCCTCCTTCCAGAGTTTTCCATCCTCTGAATCTACTGCCTCCCTGACAGTTCTGGGTTCATCATCAGTTATAGTTAAGGAAAAACCTGAACAGAAAGCAGATGGACTATACCTTTCTGGTTGCCTTATTTCCCGAACTGATCTTCTCAAAGCTGGAGTTTGTGGCTCTTCATCTTCTGAGTCTTCTTCTGTTGTAGAGTCTGATTCATCCTCCTTTAGCTCAAACTCTATCTTCTCAGGTTCCTTTGGTATGATTTCATGTTTAAAAACATCTTTCACCTCTCTAAACACCACATCTCGGCTGTACACAACCTTCCTTGTTTCTGGGTTCCAAAGCTTGTAACCTTTTAAACCATCCTTGTACCCAATAAAGATGCACCTTTCAAATTTATTATCCAACTTGGTCCTTTTCTCCTTTGGAACATGTACATATGCATCACATCCAAATACCCTTAGATGTGAAAGAGAGGGTTTCTTACCAGTCCATACCTCATGTGGAGTCTTATCCTCCAACACTGATGAAGGTGATCTGTTAACCAGATAGCATGTAGTCTGCACTGCCTCTGCTCAGAATTCTTGTCCTAACCCGGTACCACTGAGCATGCTTCTTGCCTTTTCCATCAGTGTTTTGTTCATTCTTTCTGCAACTCCATTTTGCTGAGGTGTGTATGGAGTAGTCTTTTGTCGTGCTATACCACACTTATGGAGTAGTCTTTTGTCGTGCTATACCACACTTCTTACAGAACTCTTCAAATTCCTTCTTGCAGAACTCCCCACCATTATCTGTCCTCAGCGCCTTTATCTTCTTCTCTTTCTGGTTTTCCACCAGAGCCTTAAATTCTTTAAATCTGTCAAAAGCTTCAGATTTCTTCCTCAAGAAATATATCCATGTATTCCTTGAGAAGTCATCTATAAATGAAACATAGTACACAGACTTTCCCAGTGATGGAACTGACACAGGTCCAAACACATCACTGTGCACAAGTTCTAATATCTTTTTCGCCCTCTTAGCACTAGAAGGAAAACTCACCCGATTCTGCTTCCCATATACACAATGTTCACAGAAATTGAAATCCAGAGAGAAATTAGACCATACCTTCTACCATACCATTTCTATGCAGTATCCGAAGGCCCTTCTCTCCAATATGTCCAAGCCTTTGATGCCATAGCATGGTCTTTTCTCCGAAGATAGCTAGGATTTCTGCTCCACTTTCAGGAACCACATAAGTGTTACACCCATCAATACAAGTGCTACCTTGTAGCTTGTACAGAATTCCAGTCCGAACTCCCCGCATTAATACCAGTGCTCCCCGAACCATCTTGCAGGCATCTTTCTCGAACACTGTTTTTACACCTGCATCATCCATCTTGCTTACAGAAATCAGATTTTTGGTCAATGCAGGAATATGCAGAACACCAGGAAGTGTTCTAATCCTTCCACCTTATGACTTCTGACTTGACCTTTCTTTATTTTTACACTGCATCATCCATCTTGCTTCACAATCAATTCCACAGTCAATGCGAGTACTCTGAAGCTGCCGAAGTGTTCTAATCCTTCCACCTTGCAGCTTCAGCTTGACCTTTCCACGTCCGACGATTCTGGCCTTCCTATCATCCCCTAGGAAGACATCACCACCATCATATTTCTCATACTCGCGAACCACTCCCTATGGGGAGTGAAGTGAAAGGATGCACCTGAGTCAATCAACCATGACTCATGATCTACATGTGTATTTGAAGAAGAAGCCAAATACACATCCCCACCTTCATCCAAGGTGGTTTTTGCCTCTGCAGAAGGACCTTCATCAGATCCCTTTCCTTTCTCAGGAGCTTTAGATCTGCATTCCTTTTTGTAGTGCCCTTCCTTTCCGCATTTCCAGCACACCTTTACAAACTTTCCAGGAGATTTAGATCTCCCTCTAGATTTAGATCTCCCACTCGAAACCTTATTCTTGTTTCTATTCTGGGACCTTCCTCGTACGGATAAGGCATCTCCATTTTGACCCTCCATATTTCTCCGTCTCATTTCCTCCGACAGCAAGGCTGAGACAATGTCATCAAAATTCAAGGTAGTTGTATTGCTACCTATTGCAATAACCAGACTATCCCACGAGTCTGGTAGAGAACACAACAAACTGATGCATTTATCTTCATCTGAGATTTTAATATCAACAAATGACAGCTGACTTACCACAGGTATTGAAGGCATTCAGATGCTCTGTCACCGAGTCTCCATCCTTCATCCTCAGGTTATACAGCTTTTTCCGCAGGAACAACTTATTCACCAGAGACTTAGATTTAGATTGGTACAAAGTCCCAAGTTTTTCCCACAAATTCTTCGCCGTAGCTTCCCCAAATACATTCAACAATACTGAATCTGAGACACACAACCGTATTGTGCTCTTAGCCTTCCGATCCAGTTTCTTCCAGTCTTCATCTGACATTGCCGTTGGTTTAGTACCTGGATCTACCGCGATCCACTGATCTTTATCCACCAGCAGATCCTCCATCTTGAGTTTCCACAACTCAAAACTCTGACCATTAAATTTCTCGATCTCTATCTTTCCACCGCTCGCCATCTTCTTTCACCGCAAGAATCGATCCTGCAGATCTCCCACTGAACAGGGTCTACCTCAGGCCCGAGCAAAAAAACCCTCAGCAGCAAAGGCGTCCCCTTGAAGCTGAAACATCTTCGATACCAAATGTAGGTTTTAACCCTGAACAAAAATTATCTACACATGAATCTTATAACAGAAAATAAACAATAGCGAGAGCATAAAACATAAAACAGATAAACACAGAGATTTTCCCCTGGATCCCAAATCGGGACGACCAGCTTGATTTTTTCATTATATTCCTTTTAGTGTTACAACACATATATATACATGCCAAAGCATACATAAACCCCAATCCATTAACCCTGGATTAGAACATAACCGTAGTTCCCTTGACCGGATCTACAAAATACCAGGGGCCGAAAACCATCATACCCCAAAACCATGTGCAAACTCATGCACAAAACATGGGTGGGTCCGCCTAAGAGTGGGTCCGCACACCAAAACAATTTTCGCCGGGGCACTGCCCTGGACCCCAACAGTGGGGGCTGCCTTCCCCCTTGTGACCCCCCCTACTACGCCCGGCGCAACATACAGTGCGTGGGGCTAGTCGTGGAAAGAATATAACACATACCCAACAAGTACCGAGTGAGAAAGGTAGGCGGCATGATCATAAACCCATGGGAGATTATTTTCGCGAATGGCAATCCATGGGGGAAAACTTCAAAGCCGCTTTGTCCTTCAGAGGTTACTGCCAGCTCAGGCAGGATGAAGAAGGAGGGAACAATGGGGGGTCTAGCATGCAGATTTCAGAGTTGCAGCGTACCACTGGGAGGACACCTTTTCCCACGTATGATGGATCCACTGATTGCACGGTTCGGGATCGGGTGGAAAAGCTGGATACCTCTTTCCAGCTTGACCGAATACGGAAGGGGAAGCCATCAAAATGGCTACCTCGCACTTGGAGGATGAGGGCACACAGGAGCATGTGGATACACCCAGTATGACGCAGGTGTCACCTATGTTGGAGACTTCTTTGACCATATCGGTTGACATCTTAGTAGAGAGAGTAGAGCCTACCCCAATAGTACCATCCATTGAGGTGATGACTGAGGTAGTATCCGAGTCTTTGGGTGGTAGCATCGCGCGGCAGATGGGTGAGGTGCCAGGAGATGTATCCACCTTTGATGAGGCGCTAGGAGATACAAAGGTATTGGACGATGGTCGCACACAACAATGTCATCAGCTTTGAGCTGACCTTCTAGTTTTGAAAGGGAAGGCCACCTCAGTACGAGAGGCTAGAGGGCATGAGAGTGGTTTGTGCCGAGTCAGCGGCCAAGTTGGCCCACATTGGGTAACGAGTGGATTCCTTAATGGTACAGCTAGAGGGCACATTGGAGTGTTAGAGCATCCCCCTTCAAGCATGCATAGACGGGGCTAGCAGCATTGTTGGGTCACCTCTTTCCATTGGAGAGAGAGAAGCGGAGCCACCTAGTCAAATCTCATATGTTGACTTGGATAGCGGGATGAGACAATCAGAGTTACACAGGGTGCAGCATCTCCATGTTGAGGTTGGATGGCGAGAGATTTTGAGTTCATACCCAGTGGAGTGGGTTATGGAGATAATGGTGGACCCGGGTGTAGTTCAGCAGAGTTTCTAGGTGCTGGGAATACCGGAACCCCAGACTAGCATTGGGATCCAGGCGAGACTACCTGTCATTTCCCAGGCAGGTCGGTTTACTATGTCTTGGAGGGTACAGTTGGCCTAGTAGTGGAGCGTGCACATTCGCTAGGGGAGTTTCAGTCAGCTCCAGTGGCCAACCAGTTTATGAGCAGACTCCCTAGGTTGTCTTGGTATGAAACTTGTACGCAGGGTCACAGGGTGATCAACATACCTTGGCAGGAGCTTGTCAGAGGAGGTGGCATTGGCAGGCCACCAGATGGTGCCTTGTTTGGAGCCAAGGATTTTTCACCTTTGTGTGGGGCACAGAGGTCACAGTGGAGCCGAGCAGTGGTGGTACCACTACTAACACATAGGGAGATTCACTTCTCAGACCCCTCGGGGAGGGTTTGGAGTGATGATCCATTCATCGGCGGGTATAGCGATGCGACAGTGGAGGTGATGATACCAATTGGGGGTGGTACGACATGTAGAGACACAACTCTAGGCCATCACATCCAAGGATGTGTAGGAGCATCTAGCACTGAGCAGTGGACTACCAGTGGACATGGAGTTGCATGGTGGTGTACCATAGTGTGTGGGACTGCATTGTGGAGTAGGAGTGTCCTACATCACATTGAGAACACGCGAGGAGCGACCAGTGCCTTGACACAGACAAGGCACGAGACAGTACAAGGTGTTACAGCTGTAGTAGGGGGTATCCAGCGGTGTACAAGGGTATGCCTCAGTGTGCAGTGGCATGTCGAGGAGTACATGGATGATCGGTGGTATGCGAGGGTGTACGGTGTTGCACAGCAGGGTCTTAGAGTATTGCCTCCAGGGAGACTCACGGACAGGGACACCGGGCATGCCTTTGGGGGTAGTTCACCCAGGATCGATGGGAAGATAGATGAGCGATACTTGACGATATCTGTGGGGACTCACGCGCCTGGCCCTCTTCCACATCACTCAAGGGAACAGTCGATTCAATTGTTGTCCTTTAGCACTCTGGGCATGAGCAGCGGGGTACGCGAGGCTCACCCAAGATATTTGGATGACACTCAGTACACTAGGGGAGAGGCTTCTCAGTAGTGGTACTGGATCAGTGTGCTAGTTGAAAGCCACAGGTTAGGGGATGAGATGATCCTCTGCAGGAGTGGCACATCGGTCATCGCTGAGCCTACGCTTGGGGAGCGGGTCATGAGGGAGACATACGTCACTCTTTTCTCAGGGCATGTCGAGACAATGCATGAGTAGAGGATACTGGGTATAGCAGAGGTAGCATCCCAGTATGTGTCTGGGCTCCAGACAATGTATCAACACATTATCAAGAGGGTGGATGGCAGACCCAGTGGAGATGGTTGGCAGGGACAAGAGGGATCCACATACCTTAAGTCAATTGTGAGTATCAGATATCTATCTATTGATTGCACTCAGGGGGTGGCTATTTGTCACATATGGCTTCCAACGGTCATTTGTACTACACAGTGGCCGACATAGGGTAGGTTAGCATGAAGCATATTTTCCCATGATATATGGACCCTCTATATTGGTCACGAGTAGGGACTAGAGATGAGGCATGGAGGGATTCCCGCAGTTGTCAGACCTATGGTGCAGCAGGTCCGACTATGGGATGCAGAGATTCAGTTGATTGATAGCCCATTCTATCTCATGATGGTCGAAGTCAGGACCAGTGTTTTGAAAATCGCGATTAAGTCGTGATTTTTTCATGAAAACGATTTTATCGGCGATTTTTTGAGCGATTTTTTGAATTTGAAAAAATCGCCAAAAAAATTGCGATTTTTTGGAAAAAATCGCGATCCGATAGGGTAATAATCATTGGCCCTCAAAACAGCGTTTTATATGTGATCTTGATTTTTTTTTGTCTCATTTCTGCATTGAGAGGTTTGCTAAGGAGAGCTAAGGACTGAAGGTGAGCTAAAGAGGAGAATAAGTGATCGAACAAAAGTGAAGGATTTTAGCAAGCCAAGCCAACAAAATTCGAATTTGAACCAAGTTTCTTCGACAAAACGTTTTTTCCAGGTATGGGCATCAAATTTAACCCTTTTTTTTTGTTTTTTTCTTGTTCTTCCATGGGTTTCTATCACCCATGTATTTTTCATCATTTTTTATTGCATTTGGTTGTGTTTTTTTTTTTTTTTTTTTTTTTGAGAGGAGAGTGTTTATTTTGGTCAAAAATGCAAAAAATTGGTTGTTAAACTTATTTTCTATATTTATTCTTGTGCTCCTAGTTTCTTTCCATTATTTTTGCTTGAGTTTCAACATGTATTTTTTCCCATTATTTTTGCATTGAGTTGAGGGTTTTTTTTTGTGAAAAAATCAAAATGTTGTATGTAAAATTGTAATTTTTTTTTTTTTTTTTTTTAACTTGCAATTTTTATTGCCCTAGGTTCAGATTTCAAAGTTCAGAGTTCAAAGTTCATCTTACAGTAAAACTCAAAAGTCAAGTTCAACAAATTTACAAACATGCCAAGGAAATTGGATCCTTTATGAGAATTTGGTGAACCTGATCAGGGGTTTCAACAAATTTACAAACATGCCAAGGAAATTGGATCCTTTATGTGAATTTGGTGAACCTGATCAGGGGTTTGACCGATCAAACTTGAGTTGCAACTTATGTGGTCAAAACATGATAGGGGGGTATACAGGTTGAAATACCACCTGGCACAAATTCTTGGACATGAAGTAGGCCCTTGCACAAATACCAATCCAGAAATAATCAGAAGAGCCAGAAAATCATTGGAAGAAATAGAAACAACTAAACTCAGCGAGGCAGCTCTGAAGAGTCAAATATCAGGGTTTAGAGTTCACCATAAGAGTGGTAGTGGTTCTTCAGCATCAGCATCCTCTACAGCCGACCCCGTAGGTGCCTCCTCATATTTTGTTCCTAGAACCACTCCCGGTGCACAGCCATCCATCTCCTCACTTATTAAAAAAAAGGAGAAGGAAGAAGCTTACAGGTTATTGGGCAAATTGTTTCTTTGGAGTGATATTCCTTTCATTGTTGCCAGGAACAATCCATTTTATCAGGCCAAGATTGATGTTATCACTGTTGTTGGCCCAGGATACAAAGCCCCTTCATATGATGACTTTAGAGGGCGCACTCTTCAAAATGAGAAAGCTCACTGCACCAAGAGATTGGAGGAGTTAAGGGCATCATGGGAAGTCACAGGATGCACTGTGATGTCAGATGGTTGGACTGATCAAAAGGGTGGGACCCTTATCAACTTCTTGGTCAGTTGTCCCAAGGGGACAATGTTTGTGAAATCTATTGATGCATCTGCACATGTCAAAGATGCACACTTATTATGTGATTTATTGGATGTGTTCATCTTGTAGGTGGGTCCCAAAATGGCTATCCAAATCATAATGGACAACACTGTAAACTATGTTGTTGCTGGCAAGATGCTTATGGAGAGGCATCCGACAATATTTTTGACACCTTGTGCTGCACATTGCCTTGATTTGATGTTGGAGGACATAGGAAAGATTGATTTTGTCAAAAATATTGCAGAGTCATCAAAGAGCATTACAAAATTTATATATAATCATGCATCTGTACTTCATTTGATGAGAAAATTCACCAAGGAATTGGTGCGCCCTGCTATTACACGATTTGCCACTAGTTTCATATCTCTTCAATCCCTCTTGAATTCTATGTGGGATTTGAAGAGAATGTTTCTTTCAGAGGAGTGGCGTGCCTTGACTGTCAGCCGCAAACCAGAAGGAGAGGTCATCTGCAGGTTGGTTTCATATTAGGAAAGCTTCTGGGCGAGAGTGCAAGAGGTGTGCATCATTACTGAACCTTTCGTAAAGGTTCTTAGATTGGTTGATGGAGAGAAGCCCGCAATGGGCTACTTGTATGAGGCCATGGACAGGGCCAAAGAAACAATTCACAGCTACTATGATAATAAGGCTGATGAGGGGTTTCAGAAACAAATTCTTTTATGGGAAGTGATTGACGACCGATGGAAAAACACGCTCCATCGTCCCATTCATGCTGCAGGGGTCTTCCTGAAGACCGAATTTGCTTACTCATGTAGTTTCCTATTTGATGCTGAGGTCATGGATGGGGCTTTTCAGTGGTGTTCAGAAGATGGTGCCATCTCCATCAGAACGTGCAGATATATCCAAAGAAATGGAGGTGTACAGAATGGCTGGTGGCACCTTGAGCTTTGACATTGCTGTCCACGATAGGACTACTAAAATGCCAGGTAAGATTTTCATTATTTTAAAAAATTTCTTATGTTTGTAACTTTATGAGTTTATCTTATTTGTTGTAACTTGTAACTTGTAGATGCATGGTGGAGGAGTTATGGTGGCAGATTACCAAAACTCCAAAATCTTGCCATTAGAATACCGAGCCAAACATGTAGCTCTTCAGGATGCGAGCACAACTGGAGTGTAACTGAAAAAATACATGCCAAAAGGCACAACAGGTTAAAAACTTAAAATATTCCAACTGATTTTTGGAATTCATTAAATAAATTTTTTTGTAATTATTAATTTATTTTTTAGAATATATATTTTTAATTTATTAATTTATGACCTTGTACAGGTTGTCGTCCCAGCGCCTCAATGACATGGTTTACTTCTACTACAATCTTAGATTGTGGGTGAGACAACTTGAGAGGACACTTGATATGGAGGCCATCTCTTTAGATGTGACTGACACCACTGCTGAATGGAGGGTTGAGGCTGAGAGGCCTGTCATGGAGTCAACCCCTGATTGGATAGAGCAAGAGGTAGTGGAGGGGGAGGAGGACAAGGACAAGGAGCAGCAGCAAGAGGAGCGAGAGGAGGTGACACCACTTACCCCTGCTACCAGTAAAGGACGTGGTCTACCTCCTTTAGCTCCTGGTGGTTCAGGTTCCCGTTCTGGTGCTTCAAATTCTACTTCTAGAGCACAACAGAGTCTATTGCCAGCCCCACCAGTTTCTTCATCTAGAGGTAAAGTTGTTACATTTTCTCGCAAGAGGAGCAGAGGAAATCAATAGTATAGGACCATAGGTTATAAGGTGCATTGACATTCCTTTGTATATGACATTATGACTCATGACGTGGTCTACCTCCTTTAGCTCCTGGTGCTTCAGGTTCCCGTTCTGGTGCTTCAGGTTCTACTTCTGAAACTGCTTGGTCATTTACCAGGCCCACTGACTTCATGCTTGAGGGGAAAAGCTGTTTGCATTTCTGGCAAGAGAGACAGTAGGTAGAGTACACATATAATATGGGTTATGGTGCATTGGCATTCCTTTGTATATGACATTATGACTCATGATATGAGATACATTATTATATTTTTTGTTGATATTTTGAGGCTGAGTTGACTCTTGAGACTCAGGACTTAGTATTCAGGACAGGATTCAATTTTATGTGTGATGTAGCACTAGACATGATATTACACATCTTATATATTAGTTTTTTTTTCATATTTATGTGTCAATGCATTTATTTTATGCTGTGGATGCTTTAGATATTAAAAAAATTGAAAAAAAATGAATATTTTTGTATGTGTCGATTTGTTCCCGATTTTTACGATTTTTTCCCCTCGCCGATTTAATCCCAATCGCTATTTTCAAAACATTGGTCCTCACAATCACTATTTTCAAAACATTGGTCCTCACAATCCAACTATTGCAAATTGTGACTCAAATGTAATAAAATGTTTGTAAAAGTCAAGACTTGACAATGCTAAGATATGACACCGTGGATTATCTATAACATTATCATCCAATATCTATAACTGCGATGTTCTTGAGTGAGTTTAAAAAAACAAAAAAACAAAATAATGACAACATAGATAGTGAGGAACAACACAAAGTTACCTAATCTAGCTAGTTTAAAAAATCTCTGCCATGTGACTGAGAACTCTAACAAAACTCAAAGAGGAGGGGTTGAGAAAAATACAAGGGGCCATTTGCTTGGCTAGGAACTTTAAGAAAACACTATGTGAAGGGGTTGAAAAACATCGGAGGGGCCATTTGCTTGGCTGGCAAGTGTCCCTACACATTCCATAAATGAAAATTGTCTCCAATAGTGGTAGTCAACCCAACCCCATTGCTGAAGAGTGTAGTCACAGAGTGGAGAATTTGGAGATCTCAATTGAATTCAACTGTAGTGAGTGACATTGCATCAGATGGGGGAGCCCAAAGGCGAGGAAGGTTGTTGTCTCATTCCATTCTTGTACATTTTACCCATTTGCAATATGCAAATTCCATATTTCTAGGACCATTCAAGCTACAAATCCTTGTGAATGCAAGTGAATTCCTATCTCTCATCACAATGATCTTATTAGTTCAAATCCTCTCAGATTCCATTCTCTGGAGTAGAAAACTAAAGACTCGTTTGTTCATTCTTCTAGAATTTCAGTTGCTGCTGTTGAGCTACATTATTGCAATAGGAATTAGATTGGAGATGCAACAGACTTGTAGCACTTTGGGTGGTATGATAAAAAGCTAGAGAATGGTGAAAGGTGCTAATCTGTTGTATGCAAAAAGGTGTTAATCTATTGCATCTGGTGAAAGGTGTTAATTTGTTGTATCAGTGTTAACCTGAATTTTCTGACTTGAGTAGCTCTCATACGGCCATGTTTGTAATATCCCGAATAGAAATAGACAGTAATATAAAGCCACATACACAAGCATTTACAACAAATAGAGAGACATCACATAAACAATGCAAATATGGAGAAACAATGAGCCATTTTATTATGTAACTGAAAGATACAATGAGTACAAAGGTGATCAGAATGATGGCACCTTGGCTTGCACAAGGCAAGCTGGAAATACTCTCAGAAATGCTCAAGGAATGGCTACTTTGTCAAGGACTGCATAATATCCAAAGCTGTTGTTGCTATTGCCGGACTGTTGCTACTCTGGAATGGGATGGTTCTTTTGGGTTGTTCCCCTGCTTAGAAAAATATGAAACTCTGGGAATGAGCTCTCCAAATACCCAAAAAAGCCCAGAAAGGAATTCCGGAATGGATGACCCCGAAATTTGACCTCCCTTAAGGAATAACGCTATCCCAGTGAAACACACTGGCCCTGAATGATCCTTTGTAAATAATGGCCTCCTCTTGTACCAAAATGATGAAATAGTGAAGGGCTGATCCCTTCATACTATCTCGGGCTGAATCCCCTGATAAATCCTCTACCACAAATTGCGTGATCTCTCCCAGACACTGTGCTGCCCAAGCAAATGCATAATTCCTGAATGAAGATACTATGGCTCCCTCCTACAAAACAATGGATAGAACTCCTCACCCGAGCAAGCACTTGAAGTCCCGTGGGGCTGAGGTTGGGATCTCCACTTGGAGACACTCGATGCGCTAAACATCACTTGCAGACTTCACTCAACAGCAAAAGCGTGCTCAATGTCAAAAGACAGAAATCATAGATGCATAATAGAATGAGAGAATGAAGAGCCTCTTCCCCATTTTATGCTTTGAGAGCCTTGATCTCACCCGGGCCCCACCAAAATGCGTAGTCCCTCTTGGCCCACGTTGTCCCTCTCTCACTACGCTGTCATGGGCCCATGCTACCCACGCTGCCACTTCATCATCCTGGGCCCCACGCTGCCAAATAATTATATGCTCAAGTGACTTTAGAGAATGTTTATTTCCTAAGTGTAGGTTCTGTGTCTCATCACCCACTTTGTTAACTGAATTAACTTTAGAAGAGAAAAATTGGCCAAAATCAATATTACCAATTAGATGCTGCTAATTGGGAATATTACAGTCCTCCCCGCCAAAAATTGCTTGTCCTCAAGCAATGCCTAAATAAGCCTCCTCTCTAGCTGATTGCTCCCCACCATCACTGCAAAATGTGCCTGGGTCCCAGATGCGCCAATAAATCTTCCCTGTCCTCTGTATCACCCTGATATGGAGGGATCTCTCAATGCCAGGCTCCCAAGCCATCCTGTCCAACATGAAGCTCCAACTACTCCGCTAACCATCCTGCCATGCTAATGAAGTCCACCACTTCATCAGTGACTCGCTAAAGCCCGATGGAAGATATGCATGATCTCCCCATGTAGTATACAACTCACCCCTAGAGGTTATCGAGCTGTGTAGAGCTGTAATGCTCAAGTATCCTGCTAATCTCTTAGAGGTACCACCATGTTGATGCTGCACTACTCTGATCATGAGATACTCCCCGTCATGCGCAGACTGTATCCTCCTCTCCTGAAACCTAGTGGCAAGAGATCTATGAGAGACAAGCTCATCCGGACCAAGAATCGCCATGATGCCAATACCTACCCCTCCGAATGCAGCTGTGAATCTATGCAGCAACGGAGAAAGTCTGCCTTGCCATCCGATGAAGGCCTCTGTGTACCCCCATGTGCCAACCCAACAGTGAACTAGATCACTCTCTGTCCTGACCAATGTTTTGAAAATTGCGATCAGGATTAAATCGGCGAGGGGGAAAAATCAGAAAAAATCGTAAAAATCGGGAAAAAATCGGCACATACAAAAATATGCATTTTTTTTTCAATTTTTTTAATATCTAAAGCATCCACAGCATAAAATAAACGCATTGACACGTAAATATGAAAAAAAAAACTAATATATAAGATGTGTAATATTATGTCTAGTGAGAAAAGACTTTATGAAGGGTTTGAACAGAATCGAAGAGATGGCTAGGGTTTCGTCTCGTCCTGCTGCCGCCCCCGCCGACTCGGCTGTTCGGGCCTCTGAAGCTGATCATCGCCCCGCTGCTATTCCAAATGGGAAGCTTAATGGGGAGACTCTCGTTACAGTCCCTTGCCTAGCGATGCGCCTCCGTATGGACTAAACGCCTCTTCACTGGAGGCCGATGCTCTTTCAAAGGGCACGCGATTTACTGAGCCCAAGAACGATGCAAACGATGCAGTCTCTCAGCCTCGAGGTCTTTCTGCAATCCTCGAACAGGCAGCGTCTGCAGGCTTCAACATAAGCTCTGTCTCCGCCTCCGTTTGCAACTTCTGGCAGATGCGTCCCTTGGATCGGCACTTGTGGACTGCAGTAGAGTTTATGGGTGGCGAATACTCCCCTGCTTCCCCCTCCATTCCGCGATTGGGCCAGGAGTTGCTGGGTTTCCTGCGAACCTTCCCCCTTTTTTCTCAGAGCTGTTTTAAAAAGATGGGTTCAAATGACAGCGCCGCCCTAATGCAGATCCGGCATTGGTCAACATGCGTTTCCCTCCCCCAAAGACTTTCTTTGCAGAGGTTTGGAGATGTACGCAAGAGCAGATCCGCCCCTCGTTGCTGCGCAGACTCTGCCATTAAAAAGCACCCTGCCACTTTTCAGATTCAACTCCGGATGCTCTCTGGCAAAACTCTTTTGCTTTGGGTTTCTTCCACAGATCTGATACAGAATCTGAAGCTCAATCTGGAACAACGGACTGGGATTCCTTCAATACTCCAGAGACTTCTTTTCCAAGGTAAGCATCTTGAGGATCTTCTTCCCCTCTCTGCTTACAACATTAACAGAAATGATTCCATAGTGTTCACCCTCTGTTTGAGAGGAGGGGCAGTGGGACAGTCTTCTTCAGCCCCCACCCTCTCTTACAAAAATGTTGTATTTTCTCAGAACCCCAAACCCCCTGCAGCCCCAAAACCCCAGCCTTTTCTGGTTGACAAACTGGATGAAGTACCTTCTATTGAGATCCCATTGCCAGTTCTCGCAGAAGATCTTCAAAAATATGCAGATAGATCCATCATTTGCAGATTTAATGGACTCTGGCCGCGAACAAAGGATCTCTTTGATTGGATCCACGAAAACTGGACTAGCAAATGCCAGGGCAATTGTTGTTCACGAGGATTCTTCATAGTATTGTTCGATCACTCCAAGCATTATGAGCAGGCTTTATAGGAAGGTCCCTGGTTTTTTGGAAATGATGGGCTCTTCTTAACCCCATGGTTCCCAGATTTCGACCCTGCTACAGCGACCATCACCAGAACTCCTGTTTGGATCAGGCTTCCCAACTTACCTATCCATCTTTGGCATCTGGATGTGTTTAGGCGCATGGGCAATACCTTGGGACGCTTTCTCACGGTAGATTTTGAAAGGGCACTTCAGAGCCTCTACACATATGCCAGAATATGCGTGGAGGTTGATATCAGCAAAGGACTGCCTGATCAATTCATCATCAAGGTCGGCGATTTTGTCTGGACTCAGATCTTAGACTACGAGAACACTGCATTCCGTTGCTGTCACTGCCACCAAGCAGGGCATCTGCAGAACTCCTGCCCCACTCTTGCAGACAAAAAGACTAAAGGAAACCATACAAAGTCCAATTCCAAAAAATGGACTCCTTGCTACCCGCCGCCTGCTGCAGATTCTACCTCCTCAAGCTCCGTTGATGATGGGAGCGACGCAGAATCAGATCTTGCTCCTCAGACTGAAAACTTGTCCACCGATGTTCCCGAGCATCCCCCTGATACCACCGTCACTCAAAAGCGTAGCCATGAGTCTGCCTCCTCTGATTCAGATAAGGAGGCCCCTCTTTTGGAGAACTCCAGTCTTCAAATCGTCCCAGCACATACTCACCAGGATGGTTGGGTTAAAGTCAACAAAAAGAAAGGGAAGAAACTTCGTGTGGAAAACTCTACCAATTCTGGGTAGGAGTCGGTTCCTTCCTGCTTTCTAGTCTCTTCTTGCTGCTCCTCGCTTGTCTTTTTTCTCTCTCCGGTGACCGATGTTGATATCAAATCATTTCGGGTAGGTCGTGTTTTTGTTTCTCCTGATTGTACTTTCTTATGTACCATATTTTTGCTTAATAGAATTAGTCCAATTCAGATATAACCCCAAAAAAAAAAAAAAAAATCATGTCTAGTGCTATATCACACATAAAACTGAATCATGTCTTGAATATTAAGTCCGGAGTCTCAAGAGTCAACTTAGCCTCAAAATATCAACAAAAAATATAATAATGTATCTCATATCATGAGTCATAATGTCATATACAAAGGAATGTCAATGCACCATATAATCTATGGTCCTATACTACTGATTTCCTCTGCCCCTCTTGCGAGAAAACGTAAATATGAAAAAAAAAACTAATATATAAGATGTGTAATATCATGTCTAGTGCTATATCACACATAAAACTGAATCATGTCCTGAATATTAAGTCCTGAGTCTCAAGAGTCAACTTAGCCTCAAAATATCAACAAAAAATATAATAATGTATCTCATATCATGAGTCATAATGTCATATACAAAGGAATGTCAATACCATATAATCTATGGTCCTATACTGCGTTTCCTCTGCCCTCTTGCGAGAAAATGTAAATATGAAAAAAAAAAAACTAATATATAAGATGTGTAATATCATGTCTAGTGCTATATCACACATAAAACTGAATCATGTCCTGAATATTAAGTCCTGAGTCTCAAGAGTCAACTTAGCCTCAAAATATCAACAAAAAATATAATAATGTATCTCATATCATGAGTCATAATGTCATATACAAAGGAATGTCAATGCACCATATAATCTATGGTCCTATACTACTGATTTCCTCTGCCCCTCTTGCGAGAAAATGTAACAACTTTCCCTCTAGATGAAGAAGCTGGTGGGGCTGGCAATGGACTCTGTTGTGCTCTAGAAGTAGAACCTGAAGCACCAGAATGGGAACCTGAAGCACTGGGAGCTAAAGGAGGTAGACCACGTCCTCTATTGGTAGTAGGGGTAGGTGGTGTCACCTCCTCCTACTGCTGCTGCTCCTCCTCCTCGTCCTCCTCCCCCTCCACTACCTCTTGCTCTATCCAATCAAGGGCTAACTCCATGATAGGCCTCTCAACCTCAACCCTCCATTCAGCAGTGTTGTCAATCGCATCTAAAGAGATGGCCTCCATATCAGGTATCCTCTCAAGTTGTCTCACGCACAATCTAAGATTGTAGTAGACGTAAACCATGTCATTGAGGCGCTGGGACTCCAACCTGTACAAGGGTCATAAATTAATAAATTAAGAATATATATTATAAACAATAAATTAATAATTATAAAAAAAATTATTTAATGAATTCAAAAAATCAGTTGGAATATTTTAAGTTTTTAACCTGTTGCGCCTTTTGGTGTGTATTTTTCAAATACACTCCAGTTGTGCTTGCATCCTGAAGAGCTACAAGTTTGGCTCAGTATTCTAATGGCAAGTTTTTGGAGTTTTGGTAATCTGCCACCGTAACTCCTCCACCATGCATCTACAAGTTACAAGTTACAACAAATAAGATAAACTCATAAAGTTACAAACATAAGAAAATTTTTAAAATATTGAAAATTTTACCTGGCATTTTAGTAGTCCTATCGTGGACAACCATGTCAAAGCTCAAGGTTCCACCTGCCATTCTGTACACCTCCATTTCTTTGGATATCTCTGCACGTTCTGATGGAGATGGCACCATCTTCTGAACACAACTGAAAAAGCCATCCATGACCTTAACATCAAATAGGAAACTACATGAGTAAGCAAATTCGGGGTTCAGGAAGACCCCTGCAGCATGAATGGGACGATGGAGTGTGTTGTTCCATCCGTCATCAATCACTTCCCATAAAAGAAGTTGTTTCTGAAACCCCTCATCACCCTTATCATCATAGTAGTTGTGAATTGCTTCTTTGGCCCTGTCCATGGCCTCATACAAGTAACCCTTTGCAGGCTTCTCTCCATCAACCAATCTAAGAACCTTTACCAAAGGTTCAGTAACGATGCACACCTCTTGCACTCTCGCGTAGAAGCTTTCCTGATATGAAACCAATCTGCAGATGGCCTCTCCCTCTGGTTTGCGACTGATAGTCAAAGCACGCCACTCCTCTGAAAGAAACGTTCTCTTCAAATCCCACATAGAATTCAAGAGGGATTGAAGAGATATGAAACTAGTGCCAAATCGTGTAAAGAAGGGTGCACCAACTCCTCCTTGTTGGTGAATGTTCTCATCAAATGAAGCACATATGCATGATTATATATAAATTTTGTAATGCTCTTTGATGACTCTACAATATCTTTGACAAAATCAATCTTTCCTATGTCCTCCAACATCAAATCAAGGCAATGTGCAGCATAAGGTGTCCAAAATATTGTCGGATGCCTCTCCATGAGCATCTTGCCAACAGCAACATAGTTTGCAGCGTTGTTCGTTATGATTTGGACAACATTTTTGGGACCCACCTCCAGGATGACACATCCAATAAATCACATAATAATCGTGCATCTTTGACATGTGCAGATGCATCAACAGATTTCATAAACATTGTCCCCTTGGGACAACTAACCAAGAAGTTAATAAGGGTCCTACCCTTTTGATCAGTCAAACCATCTGACATACAGTGCATCCTGTGACTTCCCATGATGCCCTTAACTCCTCCAATTTCTTGGTGCAGTCAGCTTTCTCATTTTGAAGAATGCGCCCTCTAAAGTCATCATATGAAGGGGCTTTGTATCTTGGACCAACAACAGCGATAGCATCAATCGTAGCCTGATAAAATGGCTTGTTCCTGGCAACAGTGAAAGGAATATCACTCCAAAGAAACAGTTTTCCCAATAACCTGTCAGCTTCTTCCTTCTCCTTTTTTTTAATAAGTGAGGAGATGGATGGTTGTGCACCGGGAGTGGTTCTAGGAACAAAATATGAGGAGACACCTACAGGGTTGGCTGTCGAGGATGCTGATGCTGAAGAACCACTACCACTCTCACAGTGAACTCTAAACCCTGATATTTAACTCTTCAGAGCTGCCTTGCTGATTTTAGTTGTTTCTATTTCTTCCGATGATTTATTGGATCTTCTGATTATTTCTGGATTGGTATTTGTGCAAGAGCCTACTTCACGTCCTGGAATTTGTCCCAGGTGGTATTTCAACCTGTATACCGCCCTGTCATGTGTTGACCACATAACTTGCAACTCAAGTTTGATCGGTCAAACCCCTGATCAGGTTCACCAAATTCCCATAAAGGATCCAATTTCCTTGGCATGTTTGTAAATTTGTTGAACTCTTGACTCTTGAGTTTTACTGTAAGATGAACTTTGAACTTTGAAATTTGAACCTAGGGCACAAGAAAAATTGCAAGTTAAAAAATAAAATAAAATAAATTACAATTTTACATACAACATTTTGATATTTTCACAAAAAAAAACCCTCGACTCAATGCAAAAATAATGGTAAAAAATGCATGTTGAAACTCAAGCAAAAATAATGGAAAGAAACTAGGAGCACAAGAATAAATATAAAAAATAAATTTAACAATCAATTTTTTGCATTTTTGACCAAAATAAACCCTCTCCTCTCAATAAAACGAAAAAAAAAAAAAGACAACCAAATGCAATAAAAAATGATGAAAAGTACATGGGTGATAGAAACCCATGGAAGAACAAGAAAATAACAAAAAAAGGGTCAAATTTGATGCCCATACCTGAAAAAAACGTTTTGTTGAAGAAACTTGGTCCAAATTCGAATTTTGTTGGCTTGGCTTGTTAAAATCCTTCACTTTTGTTCACTCTTACCCTTGTAGACCACTTATCCTCCTCCTTAGCTCTCAGCAAACCTCGCACTGCAAAAATGAGACCAAAAAAAAAAATCAAAATCGCATATAAAAAGTCGTCGTTTTGAGGGCCAGCGATTATTAGTTATCGGATCGCGATTTTTTCCAAAAAATTGTGATTTTTTGGCGATTTTTTCAAATTCAAAAAATTGTCGATAAAATCATTTTCATGAAAAAATCGCTCGATTTAATCGCAATTTTCAAAACACTGCTTTGGAGGTGCCTATAGGGTGTGATGATCACAGCCTAAATACCTTGCTCAAGCTCAATGGTGTGCTCAAACCCCTGATCCGGTGGTTGTCTTGGAGGTATATCCCCAAAAAAAAATCGTAGCATATCTGTCTAAAATCGACTGCACGTCTGGGTGAACTGCCTGTTTTGTAGCTCCTGCCTCTGAAATACATAGCTCCACTGCCCACTCTATATCTCCCTTCCGAAAATCTGCCTCCATCCGGTGTGCTGAAACTGTCTGTGGAGGCTAAGTGTGCATGCCTCATATCATCACATGCTTGCCACTCTTCTTGTCCGTCCACTCCATCTCTAGAGTCTCCCATTCTGTGGTGACCTTCCCCAACGTGATCAACCACTGCACTCCCAGCACCACATTGGTGTCTGGAATGTCAACCACAAATAAATGATATGTCAGAGTGTAAGTCCCCATGGTCACTGCGAATGTCGGCACATATCTAGCACACTGCATAGTTGTGGCACCCAGTACCATTACTGAGAAACTGTCAAAGCTCTCTGTAGGTATGCCCCTCCTCTCTACCAACTGGGCATCAATAAAGTTGAGTGGCCCCACTGTCAACTAGAATTGAGACACGCTGTCCTGAACGGTGCCCCGGACACGCAATGTCAAATACTTCGAAAAGCCTCACAAAGAAGCAAGAACTCCCCCTGTGGGTGCAAACATTGCTCCTCCTACTCCTGGGGGAGGAGGTAGTGGATGATCCCCTCTCTACACTACAACGTTCTCCTGCCTCTATCTCCTCGTAGGCATCTACTTCCCTGCAGCACATTGATGTCCCAGTGCCCATGGCTCCTCGCATGTGAAGCATAGCTTCCTCCCTCTCAAGTCTCTCCGGGTATCATCATCCAAAGGCCACCGACCTTGGTTCCCTCTCAGAGGTGGAACTCTCGTGTCCTTCCCCTTCGGCTGGAATGCCGATCTCTGGGGGAAAGGAGCCTTGGTCCTGAGCAGAGCATCCTGCAAATCCTTGGTCCTCCCAACTGAATCCTGAAGTCTAGCAGGCCTCGTGGATCTAACTAGCCCATGCAGAGGTTCTTCCAACCCATCAATTAACATGTAAATCCTCCTAGCTGAGGACAAGTCAGGCACCATCACCAACAACCTCAAGAACTTGGAAATGTAGGCTTCCGGGTTCTCGATCTGCTTGATCTTGGTCAACTCAACAAAATGCTCTTCTAGATCCTTCCGGTCAAACTGGTCCACCAATCTCCGTGTAAAATTTGCATACGTTATCACTATTGAGTGACCCAGCGTGGCCATCCCGTGGAATCACCAATCATGGGCCTCTCCCTCAAGGTGCAGCGCTGCCACCTTGATTGCCTCTCCCTTTGCTATCTGATTGAGTTGGAAATAAATGTCCAGCTTCTCCACCCAAGCCTTTTTTGAACATTTTGAGGACCCGTCAAATGTTGGCAATAAAAACTTGCCCACTATACGATGCATGTCCCCGTCCTGTGTGTATCTACTATCTACCCCCTCTGTTTTGGTTGCGGGGTCGACTGTCCCTCTTGGGCTGACAAAAATCATGGGAAGTGAGAGCTTCACCAAAATCTCGCCCATAGGACTAATACTCTGCAAAATAGTCCCCCATATGAACCAACTCTGGCTCCTGAGGTCCTCCCATCCCAGTGCCTGTAGTAAAAAATGTGAGCATCGTAGAACATGGGGGAGTGAGTGACACAACCTACTGTGCTGTGAGTTGCTCCTATACATGGTGGGAAGTACCGGACCCTTCTCCAATGTGAAAACCCCTTGGGATTTTACGCTATCTCTGGTCTGCGGTGAAATTTTGCCCCATCTCTCTGATCCTCCTCAAAAGCTCCTGCACAGATTTTAGGAGGAGTTGCCCAAACTCCCTCCTTTATCTTTCCCCTCGGCCATTGGTTCTTCCTCATCTGTGTCCACTACTAGAATGCAATCCCCTTCTCCAAAAGTGGTTTTGAGCCTCCGCTCTTGGTCCTTGTACTTCTTTCCCCGGTGTTGTCGCACAGATTGTCAAGGCACCGCGACAACAGCTCAGATCGGGGGCTGTCACCTTTATCCCCAATCTCTCTATTTAAGCCGTCTCCTTGCAAGCTAAGGGAGGTAGACCCTATTAGAAATGAAGAGGAAGAAACTAGGAGACACAGCTAAAACACCAAATACTTGATAAAATTAAAAGGATTTCACAGATCTAGATTAGATTTCACGTTTAGGACCAGTGCCTTTATGGAGTCAAACAAAATCCCGTTATACAATTATAGACAGGTAAGTGACGATTAACTGTTGCTTATTAAAAACACGATTGATCACAATGATATTCAATTGAAAGACACCACAACCATGCATCCCACAGCAATATTATCACAAGATGAAAATGCCAGATATTTGAAAGATTTCCGAAAACAAAAATATTCCAATTATAACCCAGTTCGAAAAATCAAAATGTTCTATGGTCAAGCTTTAGAATAAAATTTTAGGCTTATATGACCATAGGAAAAAAAAATTAGAATTTGAAATTTTTATAATTTCCTTTTTTTTAGAATTTTTTATTATTTTTTATTTATATTTTTTAAATTAAATCTAAATCTAAACAAAAACAAATTTTAAAACTAAATCTATTTGAAACTAAAGCTAAACATTACAAATCTAAAAAAAAAGCCAAAATCTAAAAAAGGTTAAAAACTAAATTAAACCAATCGAGTTAAATAAAATTACATCTAAACTAAACGAAAACAAAATTTAACCTTAAACTAAAACTAACACAACAAAAAATCGAAATCTATTTAATATCTAATGTTAAAACTTAATAAAATCGAATTTGACTCAACTAACGCTAAGTCTAAAACTAAAACTAAAATTAACCTAACAACGAAATTAAAATTTAAACTTATCCATTAAAAAAAAAACTAAATTTAAAACCTATGTCTAACCTTCATTGAAATTCAAATCTAAAAAAAAACTAATTAAAAAACTAAAGTCGAAAAAAAAAAGAAATGAAACTGCTACCTTACAATCCATACATTAAAATGAATTCGATCAGAGAGAAATTTAACGCGATTTGTGTTTTCTTTTTGTTTATCGTTTGTGTTTGCAGGTTGAGGAGGCAAGTGTTGGACGGCGGCACGACGGCGTGAAGAGAAGGATGGACTGGACGATGCGTTCGACGGGGAGGACGTTCGATGGCTGACAGGAGAGAAGAACTCGACGGCGCAGAGGATGCAGGCTTGGACGCAGAGCGATAGATGACTTGAACAGGATGACGTGAAGAAAAAATGAGGGTTTGAACGCAGAGAAAGGAAGGAGCAAGAAAGGTTGACGGATTTGCAGGTGGGCAAGGAGAAAGGGCAAGGGACAGCAAAACGAATGCTGAGCAACAAATCGATGGCTAAGGAATCGATGAAGAATGGATGGAAGTCGATGATAGCTGAGCGGAGAGAGTTGAGAGGATTCGATGGAGAGGAGGGCAGCAGATGAGAGAAGAATGCAGGTCGATGGGAAACGCCAGGTCAAAACAACACGTGGAAATAAACTGAGCAGTGAATTGAGGAAACGGATAGCTTGATGGAAACAAGGCAGCGAATAAGCCCAGAAATCTAAAAAAAATTCTTGAAACTCAGATCTCATACACCTCTTTAAATCAAATGACGCTCAGATGCTTATGCTCCTTTAAATCAAAAAAAGTCCAAGTTTGCCCACAGTATTAATTTGAGGCCAGATCTGGCCTTTGGAGGCTAGATCTGCCTCAGATCTTAAAAAATTTCGATTTGAATCCTGAATCTGCAAGAGACCAGCCAGATCTGAAGACACACACCAAGACACGATTAAACCCTTACAATTCTAAAATAAAATTTACAAATTTACAACTAGTTTACAGATTTAAAAACCCTCATGGTCAGATTTGAAATCCATTTTAGCACAGTTTAGAAATTAAAATTTTTAAATGAGAGGCACAAGCCTTTGAAACCCTGCAAAATCACAAATATCGTAAGATAGATCTGGAATTTAACAAATAAAGAGCTTATCAGATTTATGTTTATTGAGAGTCGGCTGGTCCAACCGAAGACTTCCCCAGACGCCCAATCTTAAAAAAAAAATTGCCCTGCACACTTAGATCTGAATCTTAGATTGATAGAGATTTAAGAAAACAACATGAGACTTTTGCAAAAAAAGTCAGAATGTTATTTTATAATCCTAGAAAACTGCACAAGATACCTGATTAATCCATGAAGGCCATCAACCATAAAATACAAGAAACAAAGTAGCAGAGTTTAGAGACAATTCACCACATAAATCTGAGAAGGAACATCCAGATTTGTAACCCCAAAGTCTTTATGGTTTATTCCTCAAAAATTTACCAGAGCTTCTAAGAACAAGTGCACAATCCTGAGATCGGATGACTCAAGAATGACAAAGACCTCTAAATTTATAGGACAAAATCTCTAACGGCTAGTTTGGATGATCCACGTCAAAATAATCTCAACCGTCCAAAAGATTTAATCATCTTTTAATCCGGAGCGTTGAAATTAAAATTTTGGGGAAAAAACGAATTTATCATTTAATTCAATTTTAATTAACTCAAAAATATTATTTTTGAGTTAATTACCCCAAAATTTTGACTTTGACTTAACCACCAAGGCCCAAGGGTCCAAAATTTCTTAAAATTTTCAATATTCCCTTGGCCTGGGGCTTTCAAAATCATTTTCCAAGGACCAACAAATTTTGCCTTTAAAGATTTAATCCTAACTTAGGACCCTAAATTAATTAAATTTCTGGTTTAGGATTTTATTAATTAATTGACCAGAAAATTTAATTAATTGACTAAGAGGGGATTATAATTATTTTTCCAACCCTATTTTACATGAGATAATACATTTACATACATGAAGGGGGAATACCCATTCGTATAGACCCTCAAATAAATAACCAATTTTGCAACCCAAAACATGATCTAGTAGACCAAGTAGTTGAAACTACTTTTACAAGGACTCGATAAAAAACACTAGGACTCACTTAGCATGCTGATGACAAATTCCCCCCTAGCTTTGGGGTGAGGCTGGAGGGAAAAACTCTGCCGATCACTTTCGTGAATCAGTGAGACAAAAAACCTCCTAGGATGGAAGTCATCAACAACATACTAGGCTTACCTAGATTGTTACATACATTGACGGTCTTACTTAGATCATTTACATCATTACATGCAGAATGGGTTTACATCATTTAAAACAATATCAACTGTCGATGAAATCTGGATGATGGAATCTGAATGGTGCAACCACGTCGAACATGACGAATCCCATTTGAAAAAATGGGGGTGTATTGCTATGGGGTAGTTGACAAAGTGTGGTCAACACCCAGTAAGTGATATATGGTTTTCTTGTTGGTGTCATAGACTGATCTGCTCCACAAGCCGAGCAAAGTCTATGAGCTTTGATACCGTTATAATATTCCGAATAGGAATAGGCAGTGATATAAAGCAACATAAACAATGTGGGCATTGTAGAACGTGGGGGAGTGAGTGACACAACCTGTTGCGCTGTGCGCTGTTCCTATACATGGTAGGAAGTACCAGACCCTTCTCCAATGTGAAAACCCCCCTTGGGGTTTCACGCTTTCTCTTGTCTGCGTAAACTTATGCCCCATCTCTCGAATCCTCCTCAAAAACTCCTGCACAGATTTTAGGTGGAGTTGTCCGAACTCCCTCCCTTCATAGACTGATCTGCTCCACAAGTTGAACCAAGTCTATGAGCTTCGATACCGCTATAATATTCTGAATAGGAAATAGACAGTAATATAAAGCAACATAAACAAGTAACTACAACAAATAGACATACATCATAGAAATACTGCAAATATGGAGAATAGTTGAGCCATTTTATTATATAAACTGAAAGATAATAATAGGTTTGAAGGTGATCAGAATGATGGCACCTTGGCTTTCTGAAGGCAAGCCTAAAATACTCTCAGAAATCCTCAATGAATGGTTGTTCTGTCAAGGACTGCGTAATCTCCAGATGTTGTTGCTGTTGTTGTCAAACTACTGCTACTGCTAGAATGGAGCTGCTCTTTGGGGTTGTTCCCCTGCTTAGAAAATTGTGAAACTTTGGAAATGAGCTCTCCTCTAATAACCCGGGAAAACCAAGGAAGGAATCCCTGAATGGCTGACCCCGGAATTTGACCTCCTTTGGAAAATAACGCACTCCCAATGAGTACGTTGGCCCTGAATGATAAACCTGCAAGTGATGGCCTCCTCCTACCGCAAAATGATGATTTGTGAAGAGCTGATCCCTTCACAATACCCTCAGGCTGAAATCCCTGATATCCCCTCACTCCCGGTGCTGCCTCCACTAAAAACTGCATAATCCCTGAGAGACATTGCATTGTCCAAGCAACTGTGTGATCCTGGTTGAAGGTACTATGTGCTCTCCCCTGAAAAACGATGATGTATCTCCTCACCTGAGCGGGCACTCCAAGTCCCCCGAGGCTAAGGTTGGGACCTCCGCTCGGAGACACCCGTGTGCTGAACAGCACTTGCAGACTTCTCTCAACAACAAAAACGTACTCAATGTCAAAAGATGCCTAATAGAATGAGTGAATGAGGAGCCTCCTCTCCCTTTTATGCTTGAGAGTCTTACTCTCACCTGGGCCCCACTCAACTACGCTGTCCCTCCTTGGCCATGCTGTCCCAACTCAACTGCGCTGTCATGGGCCCACACTACCTCTTCCCTCATGCTGTCACTAGGCTCTCCTGGGCCCCACCCTGTCAACTGATATTTGCCTAAGTGACTCTAGGGAGTCATTATTTCCTAAGTGTGGGTTATGGGTCCCATCACTTCTTTTTATTAACTGATTAACATCAGAAAAGCAAAACTGGCAAAATTAATATTGCCAATTAGCTGCTGCTAATTGGGAATATTATATGGAAGAAGTTGCTACCCTTTATACCACTCGTTCCTCTAGGAGGAATCCTCTTTCAGCTCTTTTTAGAGTCTCGAAATATGAAAAGATTTCCGAGCACTTGTCTTTTCGATCTCGTTAAAGTAAATGAAAAGATGTCTACTCAGTATAAGTTTTACCCTTTTCCGGACTAAGATAGACTATTTACGAAAAAAAATACCTTAAATGAACATGGCTAAGAGGTTCTCTTGAGTATTGTTTTCTACCACTTTGGACACGATGTCTCTCACAACAACAGCATAAGGGTAGAATCACTCTCCAAAATCCCCACCTCTTGCATATGGAAGGCTATAAATATATAGAGTGGGGTAAGTTGGAAGTTCTTTCCAATTACCAATCTAGGGCTTTAGATCCATCTTTGTTAGAATCAAAGGATAAGTGATGGAAACTCCAAGGAAGGATAGGATAGGATTCGAATGTTTTATCTGAGGTAAATGGATACAATAGATCTTAAAAGCTTCTAGAAATGGAGGCTTCGAGATTCTCTCTCTTTTTCACGAATTTCTAGAACCAACGCAAGTGCAAAGGGGAGCAACCTGTAGGTGATCAATGCATGCCACAATGCAACAACTTGTAGGTGAACGCAGTCCAATAAGAGGCCAGGGAGCGTTGGTCCTAAACCTAGATCAAATGACGCAGTTTCAGGAAGAACTTTAGGGAATGAAAAAGACATGCTTAGGGCTTTGTGCAATGATGATGACAAGGAGGAAAAGGATGTTGATTGATCCCATTAGGAGGCCTATTAACCAAATGTGACAAAATGGCCTATAACATAGAGGAAAAGAGTGTAAAATCCTTACCTTTTTGTGTTCTCTAGGAATTGCAGTAGTTGTCCCCTTTTGAGTGGTATCAATTGTCTCCTCAACAACATCTAACTCCAATTCTTCATCTTCAACATAAACTTCAAACAAAGCAGAAAATTTGTCTCCAAGGGTGCTCCCTTGCTATTTCTTATCGGGCAATAGGGGGAATCTATCTTTACCTCTCCAAATCTAGGGTCATCCTCCCCTGTTGGTTCTTGTGTATCAGCAGGGGTATCATCCATCTCTTATGTTGTAGCTTCTTGTGTCTCTGTTGGTTCTTGTGGAGTAGCAGAGGCTGCAGTAGGAGTTTATTTCTTTTTCGAAATGTGAACATAAGGTAGCCTCTTCTAGATTCCTCTAACCCTCCTCGTGTCTGGATTGCTTTTGATTACCTCTAAATCATTGTCATGGCTACCTTCTATTTTCGGAGTTACAACACTTGGTTCTTCTTCTTCAACAAGTATAGGTGGATATTTTGTGGCCAAGGGGGTCATAGTGATGTATCCTCCTAGTAGTTCTCGGAATGTTGGCATCAGGGGGTCTCTAGAGTCGAAACTTTGACACTTCCAAGTGGAGTTGTAGCCTATGCGAGGGGAGTTGTGGCTGCTAGAAGTGTAACCACTTGAATTACAACCATTGCTTGGACAACTTCCTCCAACATCTTTCCTTTTCTATGCAGGGCTCATTCCATGATTATTTTGATAAGGTTGTTATGTGAAATGGCATCTCAGGGCCTGTTCGACCTCTATGAATAGGTCACCACCATGTTCTACATGGTTTTGAGTAAGAAATATGGTAGATTGACAGTTTGACCATGCCTAAGGTGTTCAAGAAGGAAAATATGTTGGAGGCATACGATTCCACAGTTCCCCTCACACATGATAAGCTTTGTATAGCTGAGGTTGCATCTACCCAAGGATGTGGCAAGAACCGACAATCGAACGTTATTCCTTTCTTCACTAAAACCTCCTCAAGTTTGAAGAACTACTAGAGAAGTTCAAGTCTAAATTTTTGCCTATAATACCATCTCTCCCCTTCCCGTGGGAGCCCTATAACTTCTTTTAGAATTTCTATTGTCACCTCCACAACGGTCCCAAAATCCATAGATCTATTGGCCCTGAAAATCAAGGAAAATTCGAGTGTCATTTCATTGTTGTAGCCATTCATCCTCTGCACATACTTCATCCATCATGCTTCCTAAAAAATCGCCCAAATGTGATCACAAGCCTCCAAAATCACAGCTCTAGTGGGATCATGATAAATGAGTGAGCCTCGCATGGTTCTGGTTCTCTCTTCCTCTCAATTTTTCCTACTACAAAGGGAAATGACGGGTTGACGATTTCCAAGGGGTATTTTTTGAATTCGAGATCGTCGAAATGCAATGCAACGAAATGGTAGCGGTAGCAATAATAAAACAAGTAGTCTACCACTTAAAACCTAATCATTAAGCAGAGCATTGGAAAATGCACATGTAATATCTTACTTCTGCGACCTCACCTTTGTACGAACCTTGTGTTCGCTGTTGGCCCCACAAGTCATGTGACTTTTGCACTTTTTTCCACGTTGTAGCGACAGGCCTAGAGTTGCAACAAAGTGAATTGAAACAATGGGAGTTGCAGCAACAAGAGTTTGACTGCATCCTGCCTTGGAATTGTAGCATCAATGTTGGGTTCTATCATGAGAAGTGTAGTAGTAGTGTCATAGGCTGGAGTTGTAGCATTGGGAATTGCAACAACTAGAGTTACAACTAGAGTTGCAGCAACAAGAGATGTGGCTACAAGAGTTGCAACAACGATGATCCTTATTGTTGAGTCGTGGCAGAGTTGCAACAACATGCTCAAAGAAATATGATTTGGAGCAACAGGTATCAATCGAAGTCACAATAACTGGCGATTAACAACCAAAGAGAAACATCGCTCCACCCTGCATTTTCTGAAAGTCAATTATTACTTGGAAAAATGAAAAATATTTTGACATGACCATTTTCAAAATTTGTTAAGTGCCCTTCTTTTTTGTATATTTATTTAACATGCCATCTGCAAGCTAGGGCCGATTTTCACATGGCACGTGCCCATGCATGCCTCTAAGTGTTTTCACACATGAGGTCAAACTATCCAACAAAGATTTCTCCTTCCTAAACAAGATCCAAATCACTATCAAGCCATCCATGTGTAATTTTCCTTAGAAAGGCTTCCTCCAAAAGGAATAATCTTTTCTATCAAACATAATAGCTTTGATTAAACCTTCGTGAATAGACATGGTCCCTCTATGTAATATTCCGAATAGGAAATAGACAACAATATAAAGCAACATAAACAAATAACTACAGCAAATAGAGGGACATCATAAAAACACGACAAATATGGAGAAACACTGAGGCATTTTATTATAAACTGAAATATAACAATGGGTGCAAAGGTGATCATAATGATGGCACCTTGGTTTGCTCAAGGCAAGCTAGAAATACTCTCAGAATATCCACTGAATGGCTACTCTCTCTATGACTGCGTAACTCCTGAAACTGTTGCTACTGCTACTGCCGGAACTGCTGCTACTGTTGAATTGGAGCTGCTCTTTGGGGTTGTTCCCCTGCTCAAAAAAATATGAAACTCTGAATAGAAGCTCTCCTCCATACCCAGAAAAACTCAAGAAGGAATTCTGGAATGGTTGACCCCGGAAATTGACCTCCCTTGGAAAATCACGCACTCCAGGTGAGAATGCTGGCCCTGAACTGATAAACTGCAAATGCTTGCCTCATCCTACTACAAAAGATGATTTGTGAAGGGTTGATCCCTTCACAATACTCCCAAGACTGAAATCTCTGGTCTCCCTTCTCTCTCGGTGCTGCCTCCTCTCAAGACTGTGTAATCCTCAAGAGTGACTTCACTGTCTAAGTCACTGTGTGCTCCTAGCTGAAGGATGCTGAGTGCTAAGCTCTGAAAAACAATAGTGGATCTCCTCACCTAAGTGGACACTCGAAATCCCCCAAGGCTGAGGTTGGGATCTCCGCTCGGAGACACCCGTGTGCTAAACAACACTTGCAGACTTCGCTAAACAGCAAAACTGTGCTCAATGTCTAAAGACAGAAAATCATAAGATGCATAATAGAATGACTGAATGGTGAGCCTCCTCTTCCTTTTATGCTTGAGAACCTAGCTCTCCCTTGGGCCCCACTCAACTGCGTTGTCCCTCCTTGGCCACATTGTCCTTTCTATTGCGCTATCTGGGCCCACACTGCCACTGCGCTACCTGGCCCACGCTGCCCCTTTCCTTGCGCTGTCACTTGGCTCCTTTGGGCCCCACGCTGCCAACTAAATTTTCCTAAGTGACTTTAGGGAATTATTATCACCTAAGTGTGGGTTATGGGTCCCATCACTCCCTTTTATAACTGACTAACATTAGGAAGGCAAAATTTGAACAAAATGAATATTGCCAATTAGCTGCTGCTATTTGGGAATATTACAGTCCTCCCTGCCAAAATGTTGCTTGTCCTTAAGCAACTGCAAAGACGGATGCTACAAAATCTTCTCACTCTCCCAAGTGGCATCCTCATCCGGCAAATTCCTCCACCTCACCAAGTACTCTCTAACTATTATGCTCTGTAGTTGTCTCTCCCTAGTGTCTATGATGGCTTCTGGCTGTAACACCAAATGCCCCTCATCATCTATAGGCAGAAGCTCCTCTGTTGCAGTCACTTGTTGCCCCAATGCCTTTTTCAAGCATGATACATGGCCCCTATCATGCGAATCACCATGTATGGCCCATAGAAGCGGGGCTTGAGCTTCTCGGCCCCTTCTGCTTCAGCGTGGACTATCGGTATAGCTGAAGTCGTAGGTAGACCAAGTCCCCTACCTCAAACTGCCTCTCTATCCGTCCCCTTTCGACATACAGCTTCTGCTGGTTCTGTGATGTGGCTAAGTTATCCTTAAGAGCCTAGAGTATATCTTGACTCTCTTGGATCTAAACCTTGGCCTTGGGGGCCTTGCTAGATCCAAACATAACATCATCAAAAGTCAGAGCATGGTATCCATATAAAGCATAAAATGGAGGCATATCGATAGACATGTGAAAAGTGGTGTTGTAACAGTATTCTCCCAAATGTAGCCAACCCAACCATGCCTTCTGCTGCCATGTGACATATTTTCGCAAGTAGCCTTCCAACCACTTGTTCACTATTTCTGTCTGCCGATCCGTCTAAGGGTGATAGCTGGTACTCAGAGTCAACTTTGTACCCACCAAACAAAAGAGCTCTTGCCAAAACCCGCCCATGAAACGGCTGTCCCTGTCACTAACTATGGTCTTTGGAAGATTATGCAATCTAAAAACATCCCGAAAAAACAACTTTGCCACCTGTGTTGATGTGTACCGTGCGGACATGGCGAAAAAATGAGCATACTTTGTCAGTCGATCAACGACCACAAAGATGCAGTCCTTGCCCTGCACCATGGGCAACCCGATGATGAAGTCCATCGAAATGCTTTCCCAATTTCCTTCCGGAATGGGAAGCGGTTGTAGTAATCTGGCTGGGTGGCTCATCTCCCCCTTGTTCCTCTGACATACCTCGCACTCCCTGATATGCCAGAGTATGTCCTCCTTGAGGCCTCTCCACGAGAACCTTTCCCTGATGACCCTGTAGGTCTTCGTGAATCCCTGATGACTTGACAATGGTGAGTCATGGGAAGCACGCAGTATCTTCTCCTTGAACTAAGAATCCCTAGTCAAGAAGATCCTGTCCCTGAAGTAAATGACCTCGTCCATCACCTTGTACCTGCCATCTGTGATCTCGCCATCTAGCACCTCACAGGCAAGACGGTACTTGGAGTACTCTACCAGTAGCTGAGCCCTCTAGTCTGTGTCTATACTTATCAAAGACAACGTTGTCGGTCTGCGAGATAGAGCATCAACCACCACGTTGCTCTTCCCTTTGATATACTCAATGTCAAATTCATATGCATGGATCTTACTGAGCCACTTCCACAGCCTCTCCTACAACTGCTTCTGCTCTAGGAAAAATCGGAGGCTGTTGTGGTCAGTCCTCACCTGAAACCTGTTGCCCACCAGGCACTGTCAAAACTTGGTCAGTGCATGCATAATGGCCAAAATCTCCTTGTCGTATATAGAATCTCCTTGGCCAGCATCTCATGTCGCAACACCTTTCTGCTCTTGAAAGCTATGGGGTGGCCTCCCTGCATCAAAACTGCGCCCACTCCCTCTCCTGAAGCATCACATTCCAAGATGAAGGGCTGCGTGAAATCTGGCAAAGCTAATACTCGGCAGCTTAGCTACTCATCACCTACTTGAGCCTGTCAAAGGCTCTCTGCGCTACGTCCATCCAACTAAATGCCCACTTTTTGGTAAGGTCTGTGAGGGGTGCAGCAAGTTGGGTAAACCCCTTGACAAACTTCCGATAGTAGGTGCAGATGCCTACAAACCCCCAGAGTTCTGTCACATTCCTCGGCTCCGGCCATCCACTCCTCCGTCCACACCAATGATATGCCCCAAATAGAGCATCTTTGTCAACCCAAACTCGCACTTGGAGAGCTTAGCGTAGAAATGTTGCTCCTCCAAGATACGCAGTACAGCCTCGATGTGTTGCAAGTGATCCTCCCAAGTGCGGTTGTATATAAGGATATCATTGAAGAATCCCAGCACAAACTTCCTCAGCTGACCACGGAAGATGCGGTTCATGCAGGACTGGAAGGTGCATTGGTTAGCCTGGAGGGCATCACCAAAAACTCAAACTGGCCATAATGACATCTGAAGGTCATCCTGGGGACATCCTAGTCCCAACCTTGGATCAATCTTGGAGAAGAATTTTGATCCCCTCAGCTCGTCCATCAACTCGTCAATCCGCGGAATGGGGTATTGGTTCTTCATCGTTTTCTTGTTGAGAGCCCGGTAATCGATGCACATCCTCAGTGTGCCATCCTTCTTCACCAATACGACAGAAGAAGCAAATGGGCTAGTACTGGGTTGGATATGTCCCAGTGCTAAGAGCTCATGAATGGCTCTCTCAATCTCATCCCTATAGGCTTTGGGATGCCTATAGGGTGTGGTAATCACAGCCTGAATTTCATGCTCCAACTCAATGGTGTGCTCAAACCCCCGATCCGGTGGCTGTCCTGGAGGTATATCCCCAAAAACCATACCATACCTATCCAAAATCGACTGCACATATGGGTGAACTGTCTGCCCTGTGGTCCCTGTCTCTAAAATACGCAGCTCCACTGCCAACTCTATATCTCCCTTTTGGAAGTCTGCCTCCATCTGGTGTGTTGAAACTGTCTGTGGAGGATATGTGTGCATGCCTCAGATCATCACATGCTTACCACTCTTCTTGTCCGTCCATTCCATCTCCAAAGTCTCCCAGTCTGTTGTAATATTCCGAATAGAAATAAACAGTGATATAAAGCGACATAATCAAGAATCTACAACAAATAGAGAGACATCACATAAACAATGCAAAATATGGAGAAACACTGAGCCATTTTATTATATAACTGAAAAATACAATTAGTACAAAGGTTTTGTTATTTTAAAATGTAAAAGGCCTTTTGGTGTTTATATCGTTATAGAGTCAATCTAATTAATGTAAAGTGGGCATTATTAGATAATGAGATGGTGGCCTTATCTTTCTTTAATCTTAACTTTACAACTTTATAAAAACAGTGATAATTGAATCCTTAGCTCGTACATTTTCGATGGTCCCATTCTTAACAATAAATTCTGAGAGACATCTTGTATGGGATCCATTTGTAAGAATGGACTGATATTCTTTATTAATAAATTTGTTAGAGATTGTAATTCCAAGGATATTCGGGAATTTACACAGCCATTTAGTTTGGTATAAAGAATGTTTGGTATAAAGAATGAGGATAATGGATTGATAAATTTTGTGACAATGATATAGTTATAAAAAATAAATAATATATATATATATATATATATATATATATGATACTTTAGTAAGCCCAGGTTAGTCTTAAAGTATATCATTTGAATCATAAGCTAGATAAGTCATCCATTGATGACTTCGAGAAAGAGTTTTGTCTCTTTCATTCAGTGCTCTACTAAAGTCATTATGAATATAAATTTGTAATTGTACTATAAATGATTCATTTATTATTATTATTATATTATAAATGAGGATTAAAAAATAATAATAATAATAAAATCAATAAATAAATAGGGATTTGGGTAAAAGGATTCTATAGGAAAGGAGAGTTGATGGTTATTATAAAGGGTATTATATGTAATAAGATATGGCTTGTTAGGGGAAAAACTATTAAATATGTAAATAAGATGAAAAAAAAATTATAAAGATAATAAAAATATAACCCCTTCAATAACTGATTTAGGACAAAATTTAAGACTACAAAATGTTAGGTAAATATTATGAAACAATATTATGACCTATCAAGACCCTTGCATTTCACTAAAGAATTATTACACATAGAATACCCTGCATAGGACAAGGAGTTCGCGTGGCCACCCTCGTCAACCTCGGTACCAATAAGACCTGGCTACAGGTAAAATAACAAAAGAATTATACCCGTATGTGAGCTCAATGTTACAAAAATTATATTTAGTTAATCCAAAATTTACCCGATTCTCATAAATCTTATTATGTACCCAGGAATTCTCATAAATCTTATTATGTACCCAGGAAAATCCACGATGGTAAAAACGTATCAAAGGCGACAACACCATCGATATGCATCGCCATCTCTAACGCCACCACCAACATCATTGCCATCACCATCGTCGCCACCTAGATCGTCATTAGCACTCCAGCACCTGATGTAACTACTGTAATGCGCTCATTAGAAGCCATTCTGGAGACACTAAAAGGGTCGTAACCGGCCAATACCAAATTAGAACGACATCATCTTTAGGAAAGACATTCAACAAAGTTCAAAAATTTAGATTATAGACAAACACACGAGGATATTTCTAGGGAGCTGAAAAATATTAAACTCCTAGAATTTCTGGGAAAGTGAGTCGGAGAACGTACTGAAGCATGGTTGGAAGGAAGGACAAGGTGTTTTACGCTGAGAGAATATTTTTCCACCTCTAAGACAAAGATTGCTACATTAAGCTAAAGGAAAGTGTTATGATTTGGTGGGGAAATTTAGAAAAGCAATTGCATCTCACATCGGAAAATGTTCGTTGGGAGTTGTTCGAGGAAAGTACAGAGCATCGGTTCACTATAGTGAAGTCTCCATGTACTACTAACGACATAACAAAACAAAACAAAAAAATTAGTTTTATTTCATCATATGCATTAAATAAATATGGGTTGGAAACCGCAAGCAAAACGATTTCATAGAGGTAGAAATGGCTTCAGGAGAACTTCAGTCCATAGGTTTAAGTGTCGAGGAATACAAAGTTAATCTAGGGGTCAGTTAGACTAGGTTGAAAATACTAGGATGAATGATCACAATGGAAAATAACTTAGTTTCTAACTATTTCCCGAGATCTTGTGTTGAATCTTGGATATCACCACCTTATTTTCATAATTATAGCAACAATCCTAATATAACCCGACGTGTATTACTCCGAGTCATCCTTGATAATTTACCCAAAATATTCAGTATTATGTAATATTCAATAACAAGAGAAGTGGTTTTCAACTTTTGGAAGAAATTGAAGCTTATAACAATGATAAAATGAAATTTTATATAATTCGATATTCAAAAGCTATGAACCCTAGGATGATACATTTTATTAGAAGAGATGGGATATTTAATGCTTATCTATGTATCGAAGACATATATTGAGCTCAATCCCACTTGATTCCTAATCCATTACTATTACTTTACATTCCATCCGACAAAGGACTTGAGATGACTCATGGATATCAGCTGCAATTTTTTCCACAATGAGGTTTAAGATTTTGTATATCGTGCAAGTAGAGTTTGAAGTACATTCAAATTATTATTATTAAAAATGAGCACATTAACATCACTTTAAACATTAAACTTTTTCTATAACTTTTGAACATTAGAATGGAAACTATCCTAATTATTTTTATGCAATTAAAACATTCCATTCTTCAAGTGAGGTTGAGCTTTCCATATATATATCTTACTAGCTGATAACTATAACCATTGATGATATGGATTTATGCAAATATCTTTTATACCGTTTTCTTATATTAATACTTTAATTACTATCCAAGTATATGTGTAAGTGGTTTAAGGAGGAGAGTGAAGGTTTAAATTTTTATAGTTTAAAATACACTAAATTGGACATTTTGATATATGTGTTACACAACATTTTGTCACTGTCCCTGCAATCCCCATCCCGCACATTGGAGGATCATTTCTGTGACCAAAACAAAGTGTCATGCCTTGCAAAGACCATCATTGCATCCCTTGCCATGAGGACAACATTCCTTCTGTTAACAATTTCCTGAACAAACCATCAAAAACACCTGTTTTTTCCTTGGCGCTAGTAGACCGTTATGCCCTCACACCAATGAGGAAGATTAAACATTCCTTCTGTTAACAATTTCCTGAACAAACCATCAGAAACACCTGTTTTTTCCTTGGCGCTAGTAGACCGTTATGCCCTCGCACCAATGAGAAGGTTAACACTGGGCCCCGCGCCCATTGGCACTCTGTCCCAGTTAGCTACCCTCGCTAACCTGTTTATGGAATGTTTTTTAAAAATAGAGGCAAAGTTTCCATCATAACAACTTCGTGGGTGAGTCATCTAAAGTGGTTCGACTGAATAACCAAGGCCTCCCTACTTTGGCCTCTTGTTTCCACCTTTTGGGGAAACCTTCCAAAGGATAAGGCCTCCCTTCCACTATTGTAGGGATCCCAACCTCCTCTCTCCTCTATAAATATAGTCATCTTCCATTGATGAGCTAGCTGAAAGGATATCTGAACATATCATAGCTAAAACGTTGAAGAGATTCTTGTACATCTTGCTAGAAGGATAGAATGAAAGAGACCCCTTGTTGAGAGAGTTTAGGCTTGTGCCCTCATCCCGTCTGAATTCCTCGACAATCCATCGTGACGTGCTTCGACTGAACCCCGCTAAAGGAGGCTGCAACGTCAAGGCTCCGGTTGTAACTCTTTCTTCTATCTATACATATACATGACTATTGTCTGGTTCACCTCTTGCGTTATGTGTTTTATTTGATGCAATATGCTTAACCCTCCTTGACTAGTTGGTTATGAATGAAATCATTGTTTCGCATGCTGCTCTTGTTTGTTGATCTTTGTGCAGGTATCCGAGCATTGTAGCAGAAGGATTGTGACTCGCCGAAGCAGAGATCAAGAGGCCATCACCACTACAGCCACGACAGCGTTGGACTCCAGGTAGGTCTATCTATCCTGTCCTGTTCATTCATTAATTAAGGAACCTACACTTTAGCTTGTCCCTTTGTTGCTAGACCCACTCTAGGGCTAGAGGGATCGTCTCTGTCCATAGAGAGGATTTGCCTTGACAAAAAATTGGCGACTCCGCTGAGGATCAGTGCAAGTTTGTCGTTTCGTTGCCTTTTAGGAGTTTGTCTCGTCAAGCCAACTTCGGTCGTTTTCTTGCTTTTCTATCTTTCTTGGATTGTTTGAGTGTCTGAAATCATCCTGTTCAGCTCCAGAGTGTCAAGATTGACCTCTGCGCACTGGTTCTTCCCTCCTCCCATAGTTATCCGGCTTAGCGCACTTTTTTTTTTTACAGTCGCACCAATTGGCACAAGTTGTTTTTTTGCAGTAGCGCCAACCCCTGTTTGGCGTGGATTACCGCCTCACAGTCGCGTCGAATCCTGTAGGATTTGGTTTGACCCTTTTGTTGAGTTTTTTGGTCAGTTGTGCTTGACTCTGCCTTTTTCCTTCATTTGCAATTGGTCTTTTTGGAGTCGTTTTGACTGCTTTAGGTTTTCTCTTCTCAGTTGTTCGTCTATTTTCTTATCGATGCAGTGCATAGCCCTAGGGTTTCTAGGTGTCTTTCGCTCACTGAGTCTTCTGTTGAAATTCTAGTCTTTTGGTTTCTTGTCAGTTCGATTCCATGATCAGTTGCTTGAGTCTTTCTTGATCCTTCGAGTTTTTGGTTTGTTGAACGATTACTTTGGTGTTTGTTTGACTCTCCGTCTCTTCGTTTTCGAGCATAGATTACATTGCTCGTTTGGGTCACTTTGAAAGCCTCTTTTTGATTGAAAGAGTGCATCATTAGTTTGAGTGCATTTGTGTTTGTATTGCTTTGAATCATTCGTTTTGAGATCTCTAGTGCTCTTAACTAGTGTTTGATTTGATTTTTGATGTAATTAGTGCATTGTGTGCTTCAATCATTCAAAAAACAAAAAATTGTCTTTTGCATAACTAGCGCTTGCATCTAGGAAAGAGTTTTTCGTTTCTCATTTTGATTGTATTAGATGCATTAGGGGACTTCTTCATATGTTTTCAGTGTTTGCTGCTTTTTGAAAGATCTCTATCCTTTTCGTAGTTAGCATTCATCGAATGGAAAATGGTGTTCTATTGCATATAGTTTGCATTTAGGAAATTTGAGATCAAATTCGGTAGGGCCTTGAAATTAAAACATTAATTCAAAATCAACTGTAAAATTTTTTCAATTAACCTAAGGAAGCATTGGAACCTAACACAAACATTTTTAGAGGTCTAGGCTAGTGACATGTTCCGGCGTCGTTAAACCTAGTAGCTGTCGTTTGCCTCTTGGCTTCAGACAACACTAGTACAGACTTGTGCTCCCCGTACCGTCGCATATATAAAGGGAGACCCTCAATATCCTTTTATCCATAGGAAGCCGATTCTGCCACCCTGTCACCATTATACACCGAACATAGCATTCGGGGAGACTACCTGCACATACGTTAAGTCCTTGGTCATTTCTCTTTCATTTGATCACCAAGGTGTATATGGCAGTTCACGGAAACTTGGTACACCCTCTTGCTTAGATTACCTGAGTAGTCATTTCGATCTTTTCGTGACTCCTTAAAAAGAGAAGAGATCATCGAGCACTTGTCCTTTCACGCTCGTTTAAAATTGAAAGTGACTAGAGTCACCTTTTGTCTGTTTCTCGACTCTTAAAACATGAAACAGCAGAGTTTTGTTCCAATGTCGTAAAATTAATTACCCACGATCACATGCCCATTAAAAGTTCTTTGCTTGGCTTGTTTTTGTCATTCCTTAGAGTTCGCTCTTGAAGCCTTGATTTGGTTTTTCTCATTTTTCCTTCCTGTGTTGAAATATTGTATGGACTTGTGCTCCCCGTACCGTTGCGTATATAAAGGGAGACCCTCATAGGTTCAATATCCTTTTATCCATAGGAAGCCGAGTCTGCCACCCTGTAACCGTGATACACAGAACACCGCATTCGGGGAGACTACTTGCACGTGCGTTAAGTCCTTGGTCATTTCTCTTTCATTTGGTCACCAAGGTGTATATGGCAGTTCACGGAAACTTGGTACACCCTCTTGCTTAGATTACCTGAGTAGTCATTTCAATCTTTTCGTGACTCCTTAAAAAGAGAAGAGATCATCGAGCACTTGTCCTTTCACGCTCGTTTAAAATTGAAAGGGACTAGAGTCACCTTTTGTCTGTTTCTCGACTCTTAAAACATGAAACAATAGAGTTTTGTTCCAGTGTCTTAAAATTAATTACCCACGATCACATGCCCGTTAAAAGTTCTTTGCTTGGCTTGTTTTTGTCGTTCCTTAGAGTTTGGTCTTGAAGCCTTGATTTAGTTTTTCTCATTTTTCCTTCCTGTGTTGAAATATTGTCACAATGGCGGAACCACCAGTTTTGTCGTCCTCTTCACTGCCTCCTAGTGGTAGTTCTTTTCGTGACGTTTCTTTCGAAACCCCTCAGTCCACTAGGTCTGTCGAACTTGCGCAACCTATTCTCCCGAGTGTTCAACCTCTCGCTACTCGATCTCCTCCTGAAGAGTCAGTTGAGTTCAATTGGCCTCCTTAGGGTGCTTGTTCTGGTTTTGGGAGTGAGGAAGAATTCCCTCCTTTTACTTCGGGATCACCTTTTATAGCTGCTACTATATCTCCTAGTCCTCGTTGCCTTTTCGAAGACCTTACAACTTCGTCAAATATGGATTCTTCGAGTCCCGTCAGCAGTGGAGAAATGCCTGTGTCCACAAGAAAATATCAGCTCTTCCCTAAAGATCCCCCGCGTGTCTCTAATCAATCTTCCCCTCCATCAGTGTCACTTCCACCCGGTTATCGGACTTTGAGTCAGATTATTTATGGTGTTGCATCCATAGCATCCTCTAATACTACGACTCCTTCAAGGAGTTCAGTCCTTCCTTCATTAGGACTGTCACCGTCGACACCCAGTTCGTCTATCGTTGTTACATCTGTCCCAGTCCAACCTACCGTTTGTGTGGCTTCGTCTGCACCGATTGTTATGCATCAGTCGTCAAGATCCTTTCACACTCGCAGGTCTATCTTTCTTAATCCTATGTGGCCTATTAATCCCAGCCCGGGTAGATCACAACCCCGCGCTGCGGAGGCTACGCCTGCTCCTATGATTCTTGGCGGCCTTACTTTTGAAGAGTGAAACCTTAGGGCGCACTATATACCGCTTGATATTGACCTTGAGCAGGTTGAATGGGTTGTTGAGCTGGTTGAACAAGTTGAATCGGCTGTTGGTGGTCAATATCAATTCAAAAAGAATCTTTTGTTTTAATTGGGAATTCTTACAAAGATATAAGCGATCTTTGTACCATAAGGAATCATTTTTCCAACTAAATGTATCAGATGTACTAGGATCTTGCTGCAACTTTTGAATGAGTATCCATACATCTTTGTCCTTCTTCCATTCATCTCTTGCTTCGGTTATCCAATCTGGTTGGATAATAGAAATGGCACAAAGCAATGCTTCCACTTCTTCATTCTTTCTTGAGAGTGCATCTGCAACAACATTAAGCTTCCCTTTTTTGTAGATTATTTGAAAGTCATAACCCAACATCTTTGTGACCCATTTTTGCTGCTCTTCTGAAGATAGTCTTTGTTCCAAAAAGTGTTTAAGACTATCATGATTAGCTTTTACCTTGAAGTGTCTTCCCATTAGGTAAGTTCTCCATTTCTTTAGTGCATGCAGTATTGCTAACATTTCCTTCTCATAAATAGGTTTCTGTAAATACTTTCCTTTGATTGGACGACTTTCAATAGCAATGGGTCTTCCTTCCTGCATTAAAACTGCACCAATTCCATTTCCTGAGGCATCACATTCCACAATAAAGGTTTTTGTGAAGTCTGGTGTAGCTAAGACCCGTGCTAGGCACATTGCCTCTTTAAGACGTTCAAAGGCCTTAGTTGCTTCAGGAGTCCATGAAAATGCATCTTTCTTCAATAATGTTGTTAGAGGTGCTGCTATTCTCCCATAATTCTTAACAAACTTGCGATAATACCCTGTTAACCCGAGAAATCCTCGCAACTGCTTTATGGTTGTGGGAACTTTCCATTCCTTAATGGCTTTTATTTTGTTAGGGTCCACTTTAACCCCCTCGTGAGATACAATATGACCCAGATATTCCACCTCTTGTACTCCAAAGAAACATTTGGACTTTTTTGCATATAATTGTTTCTCCTGCAATAGTTTGAGCACTCTGTCTACATGTTCAACATGATCCTTCCAAGACCTGCTGTAGATTAGTATATCATCAAAAAATACTAGCACAAATTTTCTAAGGAAGGGTTTGAAAATGGAATTCATCAACCCTTGAAAATGTAGAAGGTGCATTGGTAAGGCCAAAAGGCATGACCAAAAATTCATAATGACCCTCATGAGTTCGAAATGCTGTTTTTGGAATATCTTCAGTCTTCATTCTAATTTGATGATATCCCGAACGAAGATCCAACTTGGTAAAATAAATTGCTCCATGTAATTCATCCAATAATTCATCAATCACAGGAATGGGAAATTTATCTTTAATGGTGAGCTTATTGAGCTCCCTATAATCCGGACACATTCGCCATGATCCATCCTTGTGTACCAATACTACAGGAGCAGAGAAAGAACTTTGACTAGGTTGAATTATACCCGCCTCTAACATTTCTGCAATCATACGTTCAATTTCGCTCTTTGGAAGTAAGGATATCTATAAGGCCTGATGTTTGGAGGAACACTTCCTGGAATCAAATGAATAGCATGATCATGATCACGAATAGGTGGGAGTCCTTTGGGAGTTTCAAACACCTTGGAATGATTGTCCAAGACTTGTTGGATATCTGCAGAAATAGATGATTTTGATGTTGGAACTTCTAGTGAGCATAATTGTGCAATTACGCCTCGTTGTTCTTTCTTTAGAAGCTTTGTCATGACATTAGAGCTTATTATCTTTCCCGGCTTCCCGCAATACCCCGTAATTCGACTTCCTTTCCTTCTGGAAAAAAAAATTCAAGAAAAGTTCTTGAAAATTAAAAGCTATCGTCCCCAAAGATTGTAACCATTGTACTCCTAGTACAACATCAGCACCTCCCATAGGAATGGAAAGCATTGGACTAGTCAATACATATTCCCCCATGGTTAGCTTGATATTATGGCATTTTCTAGAGCAATTTATAGTTCCTCCATTTGCAACCATCACTTCACATTCTGGTGCTGGGTATAGGAAACAATTTAATTCCTTGGCTACCTTACAATGAATAAAATTATGGGTGCTACCTGAATCAATCAACATTATTACCTTTTTCTTCTTGATTTGTCCTTGTATCTTGAGAGTTTGAGGAGTGGTAATTCCTGCCAGCGCATTACACGATATGGTCGGATTCATTTCTTCCTCTTCTAGGGCTGGTTCAAGGTGTATATCCTCTTCTTGTTCATTTTCTTCTTCCTCTTCACAATCTATGTAAAATAATTTCTTCTCAGCACACTTATGACCTTTAGTGTATTTGCTATCACAACTGTAGCAAAGCCCTTTGCTCTTTTTTCTTCCAATTGTTGTGGTGTCAACCTTGTAGGTTGTGGAAATCTAGGCGTAGCAACACTTCCTTCTTTATAGAATTGAGTGGTAGGCTTCCTTGTCGCCATAATTTTACATTCAACTTTTCTTGCCAACCTGAATGCCTTCTCCAATGAATCAAGTTCCAAAACGCGAACTTCATGTTGGATGTTATCCTTTAAAGTGCCTAGGAAGAGATCAATCCTGTGTTCCTCTGTAAGATCAGTTACCCTTATATTCAAATTTTGGAAGTCCTCAATGTGCTGCCCCACTAAACCCTTTTGTTTGAGATTTATCAATTGGGTAAAGAAGGTGTTGCTCTTTGTATCCTCATAATGTGCTATCATTTCCTCCGTAAAAAATTGACCAAGTGACAATTTTTTTACGAGAGCAAAGCCATTGATACCATACAAATGTATTTTGTTCTAAATGTAAAGTTGCAATGCGTACCTTTTGTGTGTTTTGCACGTTATGGAGATCAAAATATTGCTCCATCTGTAGTATCCATGTTACAGGATCCTTTCCATCAAACTTCCTCATATCCATTTTTGGAATATGATTAACATTTATTTTGTTCTCATCAGGAGGTTCTTCTCCTATATTTCCGCCATTAGGAATCATTTCTGGTTTTAAGCTTGTCATCAAGCCTTCCATGTATGCTTTTAGATCACTCTTCATGTTTTCCATGTTGTCTTTTATGTCATCCATCTTAGCTTCCATGCCCACTTCCATGCCATCCATCTTAGCTTCCAAACCAATCATCTTAGCTTCCACGCCTTTCTTCAAACCATCCATCTTAGTTTTCACGCCTTTCTTCAAAACTTCCATTTCATTTTTTGTTGTTCTTTGCGAGAGCGAAATTTGCTCTTGTAATTTTGATATGTCATGTTGCCATTCTTCATCTTCATGAGTCATAGTAGAGCCTTCTGAAGGCTTAATGGGTGTTGAATTATTTTTAGGGGCCATTTTAGAATCCAATATGGATATCTATTCTACAAGATGCCCTTGGAATCAATTCAACTTGATTCTTCAAACAAGACTTATGCAATTCGGAAAAAATACACAGCTTTTACTATCTTTTAGGAGATCGATATTGAAATTGAATTATCTCTGTAATTGAAAATCTTCAATATTTGAAATTCAGCCCTGTAGTAGCCCTCTGAAGCTTCTTTCAAATGCCACAGGTCTGACCTAATTTTGATTCTCCAAGACAAAGTTGTGTCCAATCTCCCACAATGACCTAATTCTGGACTGGTTCAGTAGAGCGAACTTGTACGACTTGCCACGTGTCACTGTTTTGTCCTTTGTCTCTGAAATTGATAGCAAAGAAACTACAGGCCGTGTACTTGTGACCAATTTTTACGGCACTCCAATCCAATCTTCAGAGAGAGAGTTATTAAAATTTTCCCACGATCACCTCTTTGGGATGAAATTCAGGAGCCTGACAAATCACTACCTTCCACAGATCATATCTCCAAACATATTGCGAACCAAGCTCTGAAATTTTTTGACGAATTTCCTCAGGATTTCAACTTCGCACCCTATGAATTTCAGATTCTGAACCTTCGCAGAAAAATTTTTATAGCGAAAATGCCACGATGACCTGTTTAGGAGCTTGAAAAAAGGCCTAACTTCCACAGATGATATCTCCGCAAATATTGCGAACCAAGCTCTGAAATTTTTAGAAAATCTTCCTCAGGATTTCAGCTTCTCACCCTAAAAATTTCAGCTTCTGAAACTTCGTAGAAAAAATTTTATAGCGAAAATGCCACGATGACCTGTTTGGAGCAGCGAAACCCTAGAATCCAAAGCTCTGATACCAAATGTTGTGTAACCAGCTCCAAAAAGAGAAGAAAATAGATATAAACGCCTTAGAAATGAGCCACTTCGAGGGGGAAACCTCCAATACATTACATAAATGAACAATTCTTGGATGATACAAATGAACAAAACCTCCTTCTATATATAGGAGTCCATGGGGCCATAATATAATCCTAGTGGGGCTACAATGTAATCCTAGCCGACCTAACAATAATAATGTAAGGGCACAATAATAACAATATGGGGGTTACAAGGGTACAATAATAACAATAAGGGGTTTACACTAACAATAATAAGGGGCTATACTAGTGATATAGGGACCTAACACTCAAAATCAATCCCAGATGGTGTATAATCCACCTCAAGGAAATGCTTACATTCCGCAAGAGAATCCACACATTGCTCAGCAAGGACCTCAATGGTATACTCAGAATTAGTATCCTAGTCCTCAACCCCAGTATGGGCAGAACTATCAGGCTTATAACCCCTATGGTCAGAATCCTCTGGGACAAAACCTATGGGGGTCGAATTTCTCCCAGACAGGGTGGAATGTTAACACGGATCCTTATCAAAGGCCCTCGATGCCTTTCAATCCTCAATTACCATTTCTCGCTACGTTGGAACTGCCAGATGTGTCCAAGCTTACGAATGATCCGATTCTTCATAAACTTGTATTGCCCTCTAGTTCCAACTAAGATTCCTAGTGATTGTCCTAAATTTGAGGGTAAGTCCAAAGAAGACCCCCAAGCACATGCTATGACCTACCAATTCTGGTGTTCCTCTAACTCTTGGGTCGACGATTCTATTCGACTCCGTCTTTTCCAATAGACTCTTATTGGTGCCATTGCAAAGTGGTACATCGAATTATCTCGTGGCATTTTTCAAGATTTCAACTCTTTATCCATGGCGTTTCTTACCCATTTTCAGTTACTTGTTCGCTATGAGACCGGGACGCACCTCCTCACATCCTTGAAACAGGACCAAGCTACTCATATCTCGGATCATATTCATGAATGGAGGCGTCGTCGTCGCTTGATCAAGTTTGATATTCCTGATCAGCTTCTAACTGATTGGTTCACTACCTCATTTGTCAGTCATATCGCCAAAGACATAGCTATGGGGGCATGTGCAACCGAAGAACAGGCCATTGCTCGTGCCCAGTACCTCGATCTCATGTACTCTCAATCTGGCACATTGTATGATATCTTCCCTGATGCTCCTCGACCTGGAACTTCGAAAGCACCGGTGATGCCATCTGTCGACGGTATCATTGGTTCCGTGTCTCAGACTTCTCAAAAGTCTTCTCCTCGAATCTTGGGAAGCAAAAGTCTAATCCTTCCAATGATACTGCTTCTCAGTCTACCCTGAATCCTGGTAAAACTGCAGAAGTCAATGTCGTTCCGGCCAATCCAACGGATAAGACCTCCAAGGGGAAAAAGAAGGGTAAAGGTAAGGCCAAAGCCGATACCCCGAAGCCAGATTCTTCTAAATCTCGTGTTGATGATGGTTCACAGCGTAAGCCGAAGTACCCTTGTTTGATTTGTGACGAAGAGCACTACACCAAGGACTGTCCTCAACGCGCTGAAGTAAGTAGATTGCTCAAAGGCACCCAGGGAACTATGGTTGTTCTTAAAGAACATTTTCCATCACAGCAGACCCAGATGGTAGAGTAACCTCAACCCTCTGCCCCATTTGGCTCTCAGGTTTTCATGATGAACAGTTCTGCATCCATTTCTATTGCTACTCGGTCGAAAGATTATACTGGATCGTGTCAGGCAGCGGGGAAGGAGATCGCTGATGGTCCCCCTCCTCCACCTGCTTCTAGCCCTCTTCAGATTGTACGACCACCTTCTAAAGGTGTATTCCGCAAGTCTTCTTACAATCCCAATGCCCGTGCTGCTCAACATTACAGTATTGCTGAGGATCTGGCGCATGCGCCACTGCAATGTCTGCATTAGAAGTACTTCATAGTTTTCCATCTCAACAGAAGGCTTTGTTATCTGCGATCGGCGAGGTTGATCCCGCTAATACTAGCCATCTCGCTTTAGACTTGGAGAATTTCATCCCACGACTCCCGCACCAAATTGCACTCATTATACAAGCTGGTATTAATGGTCTGAATATCCATCGGGCGGTTGTGGACGAGGGTGCGTCTACGTGCGTCATGTCATCTACTTGTTGGAAAGCCATCGGCTCTCCAGCTCTGAATTCATCACCAAATGACCTTGAAGCATTTGATGGAAGAGAATCAAAACCTCTTTATGTTCTCGCTAGTTTGTCGATTACATTAGAAGGGAAGACTGTCAATGTCGAGGTTGAAGTAGTTGACGCCAAGCTCAATTACAATCTTCTCCTCGGTTGCAGTTGGACTCACGCCATGCTATGCATTCCGTCCACTCTCTTTCGTGTTCTGAAATTCCCACACGAAGGAAAGATTGCTATTGTTGATCAATTGTCATTTTTCACTTCTTCTTCCGAGAACAACGTTCCGTACCTGGATCAGATTCCTACTCCCTACGAGAGCTTAGGGCTGGGTCTCTTCAAAGATCCTGCCCTCATGGGTATTTTTCCTCTTCCTCTGCCTCATACTGTTCAGGTTAATATGATCTCTCGGTCTAACGACCCATGAATCATCCCTTCGCCTGAACAGATCGATTCTTTCGGAGATTCGATGCCATTGAGTCCGAATGAGATTGACTATTGTGAACTCATTTCGACTTCGGAGCCTCCACCTTCTAATCATGCTCCTTTGAGCATGTCTCTCGACACTTATTCTCAATACCCTTGGCTCGGCAATTCGGATTCGCCCGATCCCTTGAAAGAGATATTTCCCTCCGGTGAAGCCATCGTGGATGCTATGTCTCTCGAGGATCTTCCATGGGATGATAGTCATCATCGTTCCTCGTTCATGCCTGGTCTCAGGGCCATGTCTACGTGTCTTGAGAGGTTTGCATCTCAGGTTCCTTCTCCTCTGCTTCAAACGCCTATTCTGACACATGAAGTTTTTTCGGAGGATAACTTGAGTAACATTACGCAAATGATGCCTATCGACATTTCTGTGAAACCAATAATTGTCGAGAACATCCATATCGGGGTCACCTGTTCTTCCGATGAAGTCCAGGTTTATACTAGCCTTTTCCGTGAGTTCCGCGACATCTTTGCATGGTCCTACGAAGGAATGCCCAGCATCGATCCTAGTATAGTGGCGCATGAGATTCCTACTTACCCTGGTTCGAAGCCTGTTCATCAGCGTCGTCGTCCCGTGCACCCTAGAAAGGCTGCCGCCATTAAGGGTGAAGTTGAAAAACTTCTCAATGATGGTTTTGTCTATCTAATTCCCTTGACATAATGGGTGTCCAACATTGTCCCTATAGATAAGAAGTTGGGTACCATTCGGGTCTGTGTTGATTATCGTGACATAAACCGAGCCTATCCTAAGGATAACTATCCTACTCCGTTTATCAATCAGATCATTGATGACTGCGCTGGGAGTGAGATATTTTCCCTCATGGACGGCTTTTCTGGCTATAACAGATTAACATCCTCCCGACCGATCAACATAAGACTGCCTTCATCTATCCTTGGGGTACTTTCGAGTATAAGAAACTCCCTTTCGGCTTGAAAAATGTTGGTGCTACATTTTAGCGGGTGATGTCATATGCTTTTTACGATATTAAGCACATCATTCAGCCTTATCTAGATGACCTTCCGACTCATTCGGCCAAACATAAGGACCACCCTGACCATCTTCGTCAGATATTTCTTTGTTGTCGACGCTATAACACTGATTAAATCCGCATAAGTGCATCTTCTGCGTCGATTCCGGTAGACTCTTAGGGTTTATCGTGTCCAAAGACGGGATTCGCCTCGATCTGCTCAAATTTGAGGCTATCGTTAATCTCCCCTCTCCATCTTCATTACATCAGTTGCAGAGTCTGCAGGGGAAGGTTAATTTTTTACATCGTTTTATACCTAACTATGCCGAAGTGGCTAAAGGATTCACGTGATTATTGAAGAAGAGTGTCCCGTTCCTTTGGTATGAAATCACCCAGAAGTCTTTCGATTCTCTGAAGATGTTGCTTGTCAACGCTCCTCTATTGCGTCCTCCGAACTATCATCGCGATTTTTCCCTCTATTTAGCCGCCACTTTCAACATGATTGCCATGGTTTTGGTGCAAGACGATGATGACAGTGACGAGCATGTTATTTACTACCTCTCTCGTAACCTTCTCAATACCGAAACGCGCTATGCTCATGTTGAGAAGTTAGCGTTAGCTACGGTTCAAGCAGTTCAACGTTTTCGTCATTACATCCTATTGCGTACTGTGAGTGTGATTTCTGACTGCAACCCCATGACTTATATATTGTCTCGACAATTGCTTGGGGGCAAGTACTCAAAGTGGATTGTCATCCTCCAAGAGTTCGATTTGGAGTTTACTATTGCCAAGTCAAAGAAATCACTAGTCTTTGTCGATCTGATCTGTTCCCTCCCCTCTGACTCCGCTCCGTCTGGTTCTGAAGAATGCATTCCAGACGATTCGCTTTTTCTGATTAGCACCCTCAATCCTTGGTACGGTGATATCATCGTATATCTTCATACTTCTACTTTCAGATCTGAGTTAACGAAGGATGCTCGCCGACGCATCCGCCATCAATGGCAACCTTATCGTATAGTCAGAGATACACTCTACCGCATCGAAGTAGATTCCATTCTCCGCTGGTGTTTGACTCTCGAGGAGGCTGAGAAAGCCCTGAATGATTGTCACAGTGGCACCTGTGGCGGTCACATGTTTGGTTATGCCACTGCACAGAAGATTCTTCGTGCCGGGTATTTTTGGCCCTCCATCTTCAAGGACTGCATTGTTGCTGTTCGAAAATGTCATGAATGCCAGATCTATCTACGCAAGATGCGTGCGCCACCTTCACAACTCCACCCTGTCATTACCTTTGGTCCCATTGCGAAGTGGAGCATCGATTTTATGACGTGTAACCCTCACTCGGCTGGGGGGCATGCCTATATCATCGTAGTCGTTGACTACTTCACCAAATGGGCCGAAGTAATGCCTACACTTGCCGCCGACGGTAAGACAACCGCTCAATTCATATTCAATCACATCATTTCTAGGTTTGGTGTCCCTCAAGCCATCGTTACCGATCATGGTTCCCATTTTTGGCATTATATGGTGGTGGAGTTGACTTCCAAGTTGCGCTTGCGTCACGACAACTCAACGCCGTACTACCCTCAGACCAATGGCCAGGTTGAAGCTATGAACAAAGTTCTTGTCACCATGCTTCAACGTACGATTAGGATGCACAAATCAAACTGGCATCTCATGTTATTTTCGGCTCTTTGGGCATACCGAACCTCAATTAAGGATGCGACTGGATTCACTCCATTTCATCTTGTTTACGGTCTGGAAGCTACCCTTCTAATTGAGTGTGAAATACCTTCGCTCAAGTTGGCTGTTGAATTATTGCCGAACACTTCACCAGAAGAAGAGCGTCTTCTTTACTTAGAAAGGCTGGATGAAACTCGCCGCTTGGTTGCTTTGGTCATCGAGGAACAGAAAAAGCGGGTCAAATCTCATTTTGACCAATCAGTTTCCCCTCCCTCCTTTGTGGAATGAGACCTCATCCTCCTATACGACCAAATTCATGATAGGTTGGGAGGAGGCAAATTTCAACCCATGTGGCATGGGCCCTACATTGTTAAACGTGTCTTGCGGAATGGGGCCTATGAGCTAATTGATTACGAAGGTCATCCTCTGGATCAGTCCAGAAATGGGTTGTATCTCAAAAAATATTATGCATCAGTCATTCGTGCATGTTTTCTATACATAGGTGTTCTTTTCATTTTTGTACATTTTTGGCTTGGTGTGCTTTGTGAGCATTTTCCTGGTTATTGGGTCGTTGCTTATTGTGCAGATGTCTATTACCCCTTATGTCGATTTCGCGGATGGTACTTCCAGCAATACCCAGAACTTGTCTTCGGCAGCCTGGGTGATTTATGATCCTGCTGGTGAATTGACAGATCTACAAGGTATTTGTCTAGGACAAACTACAAACAATGTCGTTGAATATAGTGTTGTCATTGAACTATTAACCATGGCAATTACCCTCAACATTCGTGCATTGGTTGTAAATCTAGACTCACAACTTGTTTTTCTTCAACTTAATGGACATTATTCAGTTAGAAACCCTTAGATTTTAAGGTTGTATTTACATGTTCGTTTGCTGGAAAGACATTTTGATTATATCACATATCAACGTATTCCTAGGCGAATGAATGCACTAACTGATACAGTGGCTAACATTGTATTAGATAGACATTTGCGTAATCTACAAAATCATCATCACATGAAAAAGATCCATATAGGAAAATAGATGTATATATATATCGAATGTGCATCAGTGTGCATCATAAGTACAAAATATGTGTGTTTTTGTTACATCCTGAGACATCATGTCTCTCAAAAATATGCTGAAGTAAATCCTAGGTGTCTAATCGGTGTGATGATCACGATAGCATGTCACTGCCCGTACGAGCAGCCTCAGCAAGCGGTGAACTTGGTTTGACACCCCTACAGTGTGTCTCTGATAGGCACGAGGAACATCATTGAATCGCTCATAGTCCAAGACTCCACGGGAGATTCCCTCCAGGTTGCACACGATTTCCTCCTCCTCGCTTCCCTCACCATGAAGGGAAATATCAAAGTCGCGAGGGACACACCTCGCTATTGGAGACATGCCTATAAGTCTTTCTGGTCCAACATCTGCATAACACATGGATTTAATGTCAGAGCATACATCACAAAAAAAATCATAATACTCATAAAAATAAAAAGTGAGTCTTATCGAGTGCTTCATCCCAATCCTCTCCTTCTGGGAGTAGGAGCTTCGAATCACCAGTGAAATCTTTGCTAGATTAGGTCCAGTCCTCTACGACAATTAGCTATCGATGGAGCCAATTGAAGAACTTCGGTCTCCAGAACATCTGCTGGCCGCCCCCTGACCTTGGCATCAGCGCTGCCCAACGGGCCATCCATGGCTCCTGTGCTGGTGGTGTTGGGACTATCACTTCCTGTCGTTGGAAAATTGGTAGTCGTTCCAAGAAGAAAGATACCAGGATGGATCCATATCCGAACTGCTTTAGTTTGGCCTTCTTGCATTTCGTCAGTTGACGTTTCATATTGATCATCACTGCCTTTGCCCAGCTGTAGAGGGTCAATGTTAGACAGTCTACTACAAGAAACTATCTTTTTGTTGCTTCATGCGGTGCTTGTGATCCCGCAGCTCGCATGATGGCGTGTAGCACTATTTTTAGTACCAAATCTGAGATAGTTTGGATATCCACTTTCCCGCTTCCTGATCCTTTTCGTGCCCCTCGACATACCCTGTCGATCACGATGGTCATGTTCTCCATGGTGGGTCGAGTGTCGGTCAAGACTGGTGTTTCCCCCCTCCATGATAGTCATGTTATGAAGTAAACGTCTGAAACATCAATTTCGAGTTTCTGATCACGAACAATGAATTTTTCCTGATCCTCATCCCAGATACTGATCAAGTATTGCAGCAACTCCAGTTGAGCTCTGAGGCACGATGTCATGAAGAACTTTTTCAGTCCACAGTCTCTGAGAGCTTCCATGCATCTCTCATTGTCCATGGCAAGCTCGTCTTCTTCACTGTGTTCCCATTATTTCCATTCAATAACCATTTTTCCGCTTTACACCTGCAAACATGTTCATATAAATTTCATTAGCCAGATTAAAAGCTTAGAATTTGTGGAAATTAGGGCTTGCTTACTTGCATTGTGAGCATTAAAAGGTTTGCGTGGTTGGCGCGACTGTTTCCAAAACAGTGGCGCCAATGGGCGCACCTCATTTCATAAAACTGGGCGATTGGCGCGAGTCCGTGCCCGATACTCGCGCCAACCGCCGTGCCCTACTTTTTACAAATCCTCCCATAGAATTCCAAATGTGGGGTTGCAGGCAATGAAAGAGGAATTAAAATGCAAGGAAGGATCTCGGCTCTTACCTGGAACTGACGGATTCGAGATTGATTTGCTGGATCGCCCGCAATCGTCGCCGCAAAATCATAGTCTAAAATGGGTAACTATTGCTCCACAAGAGGTAAAAGTGAAAAGTAATTATTTTTTACCATTCTTACCTGGAACTGACGGATTCGAGATTGATTTGCTAGATCGCCCGCAATTGTCACCGCAAAATCACAGTCTAAAATGGGTAACTATTGCTCCACAAGAGGTAAAAGTGAAAAGTAATTATTTTTTACCATTTTTGGCATTTTATAACTTTCAGAACCCTAATTAGGTTTTAAGACGTATTTTTCGATTATCACATTATGTTATTTCGAGAAATGGGTTTTACGTTTGTCTCTTGTGCAGCGATAGGTCTTTAATGAGATAGCGATGAAGTAACGAGTTGTATTTTATACTTTTTCAGACTCTGTAAAGACACGAAAAAAGTCACTACTGGAGTCATCTTTCAGTGCTTTTCTGACTCTCTAAAACTGAAAGATTGTCGAGACTCTTGTCGTTTTGAACTCGTTAAATAGCTGCGAAACGATATCTACCCAGTATATGTTACCCCTTTTTCGGGCAGGGATGGATTATTTACGAAAAAGGAATACCATAGCCTATCACGACTAAGAGGTTCTCCTGGATATTTTTTTCTACCTTTTCGGATCTGAAAGACTATTTACAAAAAGGGACTTGCTAGAGTTTTCTTTTTTACCTATTTTCAAACTCTCTAAACATGAAAAGATGCCGAGTTCTTCCTTTGTCAGACTCGTTAAACTCTGATGACATCAGACATTGTCACCATGACATTCACCGAGCTCCTCCTTCCTAGGGCTTGTAAAATCTACTAGGATGGATTTGTCCCAAGGACAAACTTACATTACAAGCATATGCTATCCCCTTCAAGCTTGTTTTAAAAAATAATTGGGGTACTCGCCAGAAATGGTGGGGGAAAATTGAACCAGTTTTTAGTTGTGTCGGCAGTATGTCGTTCTTGAACATGACACTCGTCTACATTCCTGTCAAGTTGGGGACATCTCATTTCGTCATTTTTGCCTCCATGGGATTGGGTAATCTGTTTTGACCTCTCATCTGCTCTTTGCCACGTCATCATAACCTCAGATCCTTTGATGTCAAATATTGCCAAATCTAGAGTCGTGTCGCTGATATGTTCAAGAGAAGTTTGCCTCGGTAGTTTTCAACCTTCATCTGATCCTCTGTTGGTCCTGATTCATTATCATCATGTTCCTCTCTCTCGTGTCGATGATGTGGGAAACATTATGGCCCTCCCTCGACCGGATCACTTCCTGTCGACTTCAGCTCATTATCCAGGAAGTTGATCTAGAGACTCCCTTCTAGTACCCTTCCGGTACCTTGGAGCTTGCATGCCTCAATGGCAAGTTCTTCGCATTCGACGACAGGTCCACATCATTGGCCTTTGATCGAGTGATTATGCAGGTGTTCAATGCCAGATCATTGTTCACATTCCGTGGATTGTACCTGTTGTACCTTGAGAGCCATTGTCATTATTGGTGGTTTCTCTCGTGCCTGTTAACAAATTTCATCATTGGCTGGTAATCAGGCGACTTTCTTGCATGTTCGACTTCAGCTCACATATTTGCATGCTTGAATTTGTACTTGTTCGGGTCGAGATGGAGCACAAGACCCTGGGTTTTGTCTAATAAGATCCAGGCTGCAGGATATTATGGTTTATCATGACTTTATTACATGACTCATTTGATTGGATGGCTGCAACCATACCTAAGTCTATTTGTTGATCCTTACTACTGGATGGTTGCATCCATACCTCAGATCTCAGTTTTTATGTACTCTATTATGCATGGTTGCGCCCATGCCACATGTTCATGTATCAAAGATATCAGTTGTATTTGTAATTGCAGGTCTTTCGATGACGGTGTTTGGTTCAGAAGCGTTCTCGTAAAGCATTTCACCCCCCATTCTCTCTCTCAGACCTCATGCTTTAGGGGGCATCTGTTACACAGCATTTTGTCATTGTCCCTGCAATCCCCATCACGCACATTGGAGGATCATTTATGTGACCAAAACAAAGTGTCATGCCTTGCAAAGACCATCATTACATCCCTTCCCATGAGGACAACATTCCTTTTGTTAACAATTTCCTGAACAGACCATCAGAAACACCTGTTTTTGCCTTGGCGCTAGTAGACTGTTATGCCCTCGCGCCAATGAGGAAGATTAACATTGGGCCCTGCGCCCATTGGTTCTCTGTCCCAGTTAGCTACCCGCGCCAACTTGTTTATGGAATGTTTTTTAAAAATAGAGGCAAAGTTTCCATCATAACAACTTCGTGGGTGAGTCATCTGGAGTGGTTCGACTGAATAACCACGGCCTCCCTCCTTTGGCCTCTTGTTTCCACCTTTTGGGGAAACCTCCCAAAGGATAAGGCCTCCCTTCCACTATTGTAGGGATCCCAAACTCCTCCTCTCCTCTATAAATATAGCCATCTTCCACTGATGAGCTAGCTAAAAGGATAGTTGAACAGATAGCTGAACATATCATAGCTGAAACACTGAAGAGATTCCTGTACATCTTGCTAGAAGGATAGAATGAAAGAGACCCCTTGTTAAGAGAGCTTAGGCTTGTGCCCTCATCCCGTCTGAATTCCTCGACGACCCATCGAGACGCGCTTCGACTGAACCCCGCTGAAGGAGGCTGCAACGTCAAGGCTCCGATTGTAACTCTTTCTTCTATCTATACATATACATGACTATTGTCTGGTTCCCATCTTGCGTTATGTGTTTTATTTGATGCAATATGCTTACCCCTCCTTGACTGGTTAGTTGATTATGAATGAAACCATTGTTTTGTATGCTGCTCTTGTTTGCTGATCTTCGTGCAAGTATCCAAGCGTTGTAGCAGAAGGATTGTGACTCGTCAAAGCAGAGATCAAGAAGCCATCACCACCAAAGGTGAGTAAGTGGAAGTTTCACAGAGAAATATAAGAAGTCAATGACAGTAGATTAAAGAGTGAACCTATAATAAAATGGATCAGTTATAGGATGATTTATGTGCATGGCAACATCTCTAATAGTTTCTCCCTCTAATGCAAGAGTCACATTATAAAATTTCCCTTAAGTGACTAACTATATCCATGGATTATGGACATCATGGAGTATGATTAGGAAATTCTATCCCATGATGCCTTAAAACCTAAAATGATAAGTAAATTACATTCGATATCCACGTTATTGAATTTATTTATAGGGTCTTATCCAAGTTGGGGAATAGTAACGACATTTCCAAGTGTAATAATTTTATGCATTAAGAGAGAAGGAAAGAAAACCATGATGACTAGAGGTGAGAAAACAAAGTCAATTTGATAATATGTTCTTTTTCAAATTGAAGTAGACATGGAATATTAGGAATATCCGGTATAAGGAAGTGAAGGGATGTTTTCTATCAAGAAGAAATTTCTTAAGGATATAAGCAACATGATTGGTAAAGGTCAAAGCAATTACCTATAAAGAGTTGTGAACACTCCTAATTTTCTATGAGTAACAAGTAATAAATTGGGAAAATGTCTAAAGGTAAATATTAAAGATAATAATTGTACACTGTTAGAAAAGAAGTTACATTTGGTGATAAGATGAGGCCTAAGGGCTAATGAGAAAACGATTAATGTGAAGAATAAGAAGTTGGTATGCCATTGATGAGTTATGTGTTGAATTAAATGAGTCAATGTAATAAAAATGAAAAAACTATGATCATTATGATATCTGAAAAGGCTATGGTCATATGCCAGTTTGAAACTTAGGGCCTTAGTCATTTCTAACACCTTGGTCTATTCAGGAAATTTGAAGAGAACCCTGCTTAAACAAAGTAGACCAAGTATAATGCAAAGTGAATAATGCATTTTCAAGCTGTGACAAATTCTTTCAATGAAAATAAGCTTCTCTCTAAGGGATCTATAGAGTAGTCAATTAACTTTTCCTCCATCTCCAGCATAACCCTAATGATTAGCCCTGCAAAACCCTATTCCATGGCTTCTAGATTTTAGGCTGATGATGAGCTAGAATAACATGAGAAAGAAGTTAATGTTATTATTATCTCTTTCGATCCAGATTACAGATCAAAGATAATTAGACTTTAAAAGACAAATAAATAACAACAATTAAAAGGTTGGCTGAATCCATATGTAGTTTTGTGTTTTAAAGTTCTTAATCAACCTGTATCAAGAAATTAGATCATGCTTCAACTAAACAGTAAGTGTTTTGTGCTCTTGTCGCAATTCATTTCGTTTCTATATATGCAATCATAAAGATTGGAGCATCCCTCCATTTAGATTTAGAGTCTCAACCTTTGACATTTATAAAGGTTAATCGGTTAATATAGTATAGAAAATAGTAGCTACACCCTTAATTTTATATCCGTGTTCATAAAAAGGAGAGATGGTGGGCATCTCCCTCGAAAAGGATAATGTGACATTTATAATTGTGGGTTATATTTATAAGCATTTAAAAATTATTAAAAAAAAAAAAAACTTATTTTGTATAACATTACTTTATTTTGGATGGATACTTAGGACTGTCATTTTGTACTATTCCATGTAAGAATATATTATCTGCTTAAACCTTACTAGTACATGGATACCAATATGAAGAAAGTTTTGCTTAAACATTGTTGGTACATGGATACTGATATAAATTATGAATTATGTTATGGATATCTATAATTTTACATATCAACATAAATGATGAGATAAAAATAAAAGAATTATTACAGTTGACTATTTAAGGTGAAAATGAATTTACAGAGCTATTGGATAAACATAAACAAGCATGTTATATGAACTCAAAGATCAATATTGTAGATAGCAACATATTTGGAATGTATAGAAATTGTTATTTGAATAACAATTTTCTTTGAGTATATTGATACACATGTTATAATTTGTGGGCAAGTGTTTACATCGCAGATGGTATCATTACAAAACCGACCACGTGATGACAAAACTCCAAGAACAATTGCGATTCACTGAAGTTCCACGATAGAGTGTTAACCTTGGTCCTACGAAGAGGGATGGAGGTGTTTCCCACCGTTTATCCTCCAAAACTTGGAGTCATGGGAGGACTGTGTGAATCACACTCCTCTATACGTGTAATGATGACTGTCGGATGCCTACTAAGGAATCAGGTCGATATAGTCGACGCTGTAACCCTTGAGGTCTATGAATGGTTAGGTCAGTATAGCTGATGCCATGTCATATTCCTGTAGAGGACGAATAGGATGGGAGCAGCAGAGATTAGGAAGGATAGGATGATTCTAGAATAGCCTGGGAACTCTATTGGGACAAGACGTGAATACTAAATTTGTAAACCAATAAATGATCAAAACATAAATGTTAAAGTGTTCTCACACATTAAACGAAAATTCAATTATGGTACACCACCCTTATATGATTATACTAATCACTTAAATAATTAATGATATACGACATAAAACTTTTGGGACGAAGTTTTCTGAAAGAGGGGTGTATGTAACATAGAATATTAGCATATATATGATAGCTACATATGCATGTATTACATGTACTGCACTAGTATATGCACTAATCAATTGTGAAAAGTCTCAGTGTAGGGTAATGAATGAATTATTGAAGTATTGAGTAAATACCTAACTCACCAGAATATAATGAACATAGAAGATATTAACTCAAGTTATAGGGAACATAGAATATTAGCATGCATATGATAGCTACATATGCATGTATTACATGTACTGCACTAGTATATGCACTAATCAATTGTGAAAAGTCTCAGTGTAGGGTAATGAATGAATTATTGAAGTATTGAGTAAATACCTAACTCACCAGAATATAATGAATGTATTGTGAGGTAAAAGTTATACCTACCACTATCATAATATAACTAATATTTTGCTCAAAGGAAAGTAAAAACATTGACTTATGCAAATAAAATATGATATTTTAATAAAATCCAAGATATTTACTAAATAATGATATTTAATAATAAATCCAAGATATTTTAGGAATCCAAGATATTTATGAAATAATAATATTTTAATATAACTCTAAGATATTTTAAAAGAAGATATTTTAATAAATATCTTGAAAGGATATTTAACTAAGATATTTATTAAAAGAGGATATTTTAATAAATATCTTAGGGCATTTGTGTATAAAAGAATAAGGGGGGGAAACTTGATGGACATGAGTCAATGAGGTGGGAAAACTAACCCAGATGCTGTCAAAGGAGTTCTAACTGTGGGATACATGGGCAGTGAGTTCTATCAGAGTCATAGAGTGATCTTGATTGTTATTGGAGTTTTGGGCACGAGGGCCAGAAGACTTGTCTTCTGGATCTGGGGGCCGGAGAGGTTGACCCCAGATAGGCTGGGAGGAAAATGGTGGTTTGGTAACAGGAGCAGGAGCCATGATAGGTCAGGAACGTCTTTGAACACAGTTCCAAGTAAGTATTCAATAGTGAATTAATATATCATGCTTCAAAAGTTCATTATGGATTGTGTAGTATCAACGTTGTTAATGATTGTTAATTCTGAGAAATTCGGGGCTTTACACAAAGCTCTAATTCTTCGTTGTCGATGATTGATAGTTGTTGTAAAATCTATGATAATTTCATTGAGTTTCTTGAAAAGTCGTATGGGGATGAAGAGTGTCTAGATGATGAGATCGTAGAATCCCTTCATGATTTTTCTTCCCAACAAGAATCAACAGTTTCCTCCTTGAATGAAGAGATCCTTGAGCCTTTGCATGAGAACCTTTTTCATCACCAAAAAGAATCAGTAGCTCCCTCCTTAGATGAGATAGACTGGGACCAAGAAAGAGAAATGCCAATTCCCGATCCTGAAAATGAAAATCACCAGATCAATGTAAATTGCTTTAAAACTCAGTTTTCTCCTTTGTCTGAAGATGAAATAGATCAGCTCCTGAAAAATCATGTTACAGCCCAAGCGAATGCAGATTTGCAGCTCTTACAATGTTCACATAGTCAAGAATGTGTGAGTGAAGCATCTTCCATTATTGAAAATGAAAGTCTGGGTTTGAATGATGATAGTCATGAGACTGATGAATCCATACAGGAAGTTGTTGTAAGTAAACCGATTTGTGATGATGATTCTCCGCAAGGAGATCAGCGAACAAATATTGTTTTCTTTCACGAAGAAGATAGGGCTGTCATGTTTAACAATCTTGAAAAAAAAATCTGTTCAAAGATGATTTAGAATATGAATTTGAGGAGTATGAGCCTAAGAGACAGAATCAGAGTTGCTCATGCTTCAGGGATTTGCAGCGAACACTCAGATAGCAGAAAGTCATACTTCCCTATGCTCTCCTATGGATCAACAACCAAGCGTTCTTTTAGATCAGAATGAAGAGTGTGCTTGTGTTTTTGCTGGATCTCGAGACAAGGTAACATGTCATATTTTTGAAGATCCCTTTACTAATCTGTTACAGTTAGCAGGGAAGATGTATTTTCTTGTTTTCACAGATCAAAAGCACATATTCAGTAGACACTTGGAGTGGCCTAGTTTTTGTTTTTTCTGCCTGCTCGAGGAAAATGAGAGCATAATTTCAGTAAGTAGCCATCTACTAGATTGGTTACATTGGAAGGATCACTTCACATGATTGTACATGTCTTCAGCAGGAAGGTGGTTGTCATCAAGATTTGGATCCCTCAAATCTCGGTGATATGCTGCCATCAATACGTTTAGTAAGTTACTTATTTTCAGTCAGTTTTAAAAGTCAGTTTGTGTCATTGAGTTGTCAATAGTTAGTCCTACATTTCAGTTTGAGTTATTTTTTTACCGTATTGGCCCAATGGAAGAGGCACTGATCTGCAAACTTCATAGATCTGTGGTTCTTGACACCTCTTTCAAAGCTGCCATCCCCAATAAGGCCAATGTTAGTGTCAAAATATGCATTCTACCATCAGTGATCAATATCACTCTTTTCAATCTCATTTTAGATGTCCCACTCTAAAATTTTTATATCATTCCATTAGGTCATGCTAAAAATTGTTTTACTGATGGTAGCCCTAGTCATAAAGCTTCACTCTCCCTCAGAAACTCACATTTGTTGGCTCACCTTCATGTCTTGCTGAGCATAATAACACTTTTGAAAAGCTCATTTCACCATGTCTTATCTCAGTCAAAGTCAATCATGGAAGTTAGGTCATTCAAGGTCCCATTAGGTCATTAGGTTTTATTTTTCAAGGTCCAAAAATGTACCATTTCATCCCAATAAAGTTAGCAATAAACATTTTATTTTCACCTGCGGAAGATCATCAACATGTAAATATCATATTTTTAAATTTGTAATTTTGATTTTTTATGATATTCATATCAAAATGTCATTTTGATATGAAAACAGAGATGTAATTTATTTTTTATTTTCTTTGTAATTTTATGTTTTCTATACGTAATAATTTCAATCCCTAGCTTCCAACTCAAAACACACATGCCAAATTGAAGGAGAGAAATGACAGACTCCAATAACTCCATCCTGCAAGAGAGAAAAGTCAGATGAAAGGGTAATCAGCAAATGGTTCAGAAAAGTAAAAAAAGACATTAGAAAAGTGGGTTTGTAAATTTAAATTTAAATTCACTTTGCTATTTATGACCAAAAACATCAAATCATATTCATTTGCCTCTTTAAAAGATCGAGCCAACACAAATCATATTCATTTGCCTCTTTAAAAGATTGAGCCAACACTCCAATAGCCAAAAAATACAAAAAATTGAGCAAAATAAGCAAAGGAGCAGAAGCGAGAGTGCAAATATCCTGAAAGGAGGGCACAAATACGTTCTGGAGGGCGCAAATCAGTGCAGGAGGGCGCAAATGTCCAAAAATGGCGCAAATCAGTTGAACAGGGCACACAAATCAGTTAAACAAGGCGCAAATATCCCGAAAAGACAGCGCAAATACGTTGTTGATGGCACAAATGACCATCTAGCAATCCAGTAAGAGGCATTTTCCATCAAAATAATCTTCTCAAAGTTATATGTGTTCAAGTTTGCAATTGAAGTGGTAATTTGGTGTTTTCTAGAAGTAAAACCCTAGTTTTTCTAACTTGCACAGGTGCGCTTATCGACGAATTATGCGTGCAAAGGCGCATTTCACTGGTTCTTTCTATGCGCAATTTTATTTTTCCTTTTAAACCTTAGAGATTTGTTAAATACTTTAGATTCTCTAATGTCTTCCAGCCCTGTAAATCCTTCTACCTAACATTAAATAATGTTATCTTTGCTTGTCCTATTTTCCAGTGATAACAGTTGCCCCCTAATGTGTGAGGTCTAGGAAGAACTGTATAGACGAAATACATTATAGTTTCTATTCTGTATGTTGTGTGGAGAGAGAGAGAGACTTGAGTGTAGCTCGGAGCTAGAGACACCCTACACCGGGTCGAAGAGCGACCATGTCCTGTGGGATCCCTGCAAGCAATGGTATAATACAATATATACAAATTTTCTACGAGGCAGCATGTCCCATTGTCGTGATGCTTTGGCTAGTTAAACAAATCTACTTGACAGATATAGATTTTGTCTGCGTCACTAGTATGGTAGTGATCTGCTAGTTGATGACGACGACTGATGACACCCTCAGGGGCGTTTTTTCTTTGACAATAGGTGGAAAGTGGTACCCATATGCGTAAACTTGGTATGGCATCTAGATGCGCATTGGCGCTGGCTAGGACCTTCCTGTGTAAGCATTGTTGAAAAAGAAGCTTATAAAGGCACGAATCTTCGACGAATTTGATCAAAGTGCAATGGTTGTAAGATACGATACCATCTTGACATGAAAAATTGTGTTGCAGTCAAATGCCAGTTCGATCGATGACATCTGTGGGCAATGATGTCTCCCACAGTGCCACCCGAGGATGTACCTTTTGTGGAGAGGCATGATCCAAGGTACTGCTTCCTTTTTCGAAAAGAGGTGTTGATGTCGACAAAAAGGAAGCCTTAACCAAACTAGGGGGTCACTGATACAGAGGATCGGGATCCTGGATGTGATGGGTTTAACATAGGCATGATGGCGAGGGGTGACTGAGAACTGATGATGGGGATTCAGTGGTCCAAGGTCAGAGTATAAAAAGCAGCTCGGCGGCAGTCATAACTATTTCTAATGGGGAAATCCCTGGAGTCGATAAGACTTCTAGGGGGGGTATAAACTGGTTATGAATTTCATGGTGGCTTTTGCGTGAGGGTATGATACTCCGACCAAGGGTGACCAGGGACTGCTGCCATGGGAGAAAAAATGGTTTGGTGGGTGGGGGATGTAGTGTGTCGTTTGCGGTCTTTGTACACTTACCAAAATAATAAAATAATGGGGTTTGGTTTGTACAAAACACAGAGACGGGTGCCCCAAAACATGAAAGTGTTTGCTCTCTGATGATGTAAGGAAGGTGTTTTTGCTGAGGGTGGGGGCCCCATTGGTTGGTCTCATGTGTGAGGTTGATGAAGCAAGATGGAAAATGTCGACATTGAGCTATGCTGATGGAGGTATGGTAGGCCAAATGCGAAGCGCGGTAGTGCGCTTTCAATCTGCTTGCAAAACCTGGTCATCCGGGAAAGGGGTTTTATTTCGATATGGTAAAACTTGACTTGATGCATGGCGAGTGAATGGGCATGAGGTGAAATGGCCATGGTGTCACTATTGTTGTGATATATGGTCTACTGTAAGTGACGAGCGCCATGGAGGGGAGGCTCTACCGACCAACGAGGATGCTTATCATGTGCAAGGTGAGGTGATGATAAACATGGTTGAGTGTATGGAACCTATGGATTATTTCTGATGGAGAAATGATGTCAAGATACCTACTCTGGAACTTTCAGTGGATGGAGCTGTGGATGGTTTGCATACTACCTGCAAAAACAAATACCCCAAGTGCAAGCATCTTCTTTATGCAAACATGTGCTTAAAAAAAGGAAGATGAGAGAGGGCATACCTGCTGACGCTTAAAATTTATTTTTTCGGGGGTGCGAATGTGTGGCACTGCCCTTAGGCATTATGGAGTGTTGATCACAGTGCTGCATTCGGTGCGGTAATTGGGCCTTTTGAGCTCTCGTTAGGGTCCTCCAAAGTTTCTGAAAAGGGCGACATATAGGTCAATATGGCTCAATTCAATTCATTTGTGTTTGTCGAGTGTTGAGAGGTCAGAGGCTTTCACAGAGCAGTTCTTGTCGTTGCGGTTAGCCTGAGTACCCGGGATTAGCGATTTTTTGGCCAAGTAAAATTCATGACGTCCTGCATTTTCATTTTTTCAATTTGTGAGTACTGGGGTCCGTACAAGACTGGTTTGTACGGATCTTAAGCCAGTTTTTTCCCTGATTGCGCGTGCGATTAGGGTACTGTCGCGCCTTTTGCGCGGTGGGGAGAAGAACAGGCGCACCCTCCTCGCGCTTGTCTGAGGGACAGGCACGCAGAGAGCCGAGGCCGTTGTTGTCAAAAAAAAAATTGGAAATTTTGCCTGTTTCTTGGTGTTTTTATGTTGCTGATTTTTTCCTGTTTTAATGACAGGATGTTGTGGAGGGAGCGAAAGACTGGCCCGAGCTTCGTACTGCCTTAACTGCCGATGATCAGGCGTGCCAACAATTGGCGCGATGGGGTCTCCTAAATTTCGTGGAGAATGACCTTCTTTGATCACAAGATCGACTTTTGTGCTACCTGATCCAATGTTGGAACAGGCGATGCAAGGTGATGGTGCTACGTGGGTATGACCTCACTATCTGTCCTGAGACAGATCTCTACTTTGTGACCGGGCTGCTGCCTCAGGGTGAGGCGCTTCGGTATCCACTTCCCTCTGGGAGGGTGGATCTTGATCGATTCCGAGCACGTCATTGCGGTGGGGTGCCCCTTACGGAGGAGTGTATAGCCATTGCCACAGTGACAGATTTGGCCGCGCGATGTGCGACTGGCAGGGTCGTCTGCTCCTCATCGGGCATCAGGTCCGCAAGTTGGTGTCTTGCGTCGGCTGAGGACCAAGCACATTTTCGACTTTGCCCGTTATTGTTATGACAAGATGTTGGCACAGCTTTACAAGGTCCGAGATGGATCAAAGCTGTTTACCTATGCCAACATTTTATGTAGCATTATGTACGAGCAGGGGGTGTTGCTGAGACTAGTGGTGGCGGCACCTACTAGGGGGCCACAGGAGCCTCGTATCAGGAGGTGGGCTCCCGTGATGCCTCGAGGAGGTGGTGGTAGGGTGGGGCGTTACTAGAGCACCACCACAAAGGCTTGGTTTGAGGCCAACCCTCAGATGTTCCTGCTATTCCCTTATGCAGGGATGGACTTCTAGGGAGATCCAAACATGGGTCTTCCTGCTTGATACGCTTGGGGGCCAGCAAGTATGTCTTTTGTGTTTTCTGCATTTACTTGAGTATTTATGTTTATATGTGTATTATGATGACATTGACATAGTTTTGGTTACTCTTGCAGATGTTGGCGAGGTTAGTCGTCCTGTGGTCCGATTGGTTGGGCACCAGCCGATTCGACGACAACGAGGAGCTCTCAGGGGCCAAGGAGGAGCTCTTGCCCAGCCTCTAGGTGGAGCACTGGGTGGTGAGGCTGGCCCTTCGGGGGAGAGTAGCAACTCGGCTGCCGTCGAGACTACTGTGGAGCGAGCGTGTGTCGATGCGGCAGAGGCTCGTGTTGCTGAGCTGACCGAGCAGGTGGCAGTTCTAGAGGATGCGTGGGATCGAGTGGACCTCTTGACCCAGGGGATGCCGACTGGAGGCTTTTTGGATGACCTCGAGGATGTATGGTTGAAGACCTTGACGGCCCGGGAGAGGGGCTATCAGCGAGTTTTATGTCTGGTGGCAGTCTCTGTATTGATGGCGGCTCCAGTAGTGGTACCAGGAGTGACAGTGGGTCCAGGTGCCCTGCCTGGGGGAGCATCGCCCTAGAGTCTTTTTGTACACGAGGAAAGCATCCATTATGAATATGCTTCCCCTATTTTTGACAACTTATATGTGTATCTTTTGGGTTGACCGATGAGTCAAAGACACTGTTTTTGTACTCAAACACATACATTTTGATATAAATATGAGAGATATTTTTTGCGGCTCTACATGGTGTGCCCCCTGTTTCTGCTTATGGATTATGTTATGCTAATGGATATCTATGTTTTCTATGTTTTTGTTTTTTATGTATGATGGTTTATCCGAGATGCATTCCAGTTTAGAATATTGTTAGCTATGCGATTAGCTATTTGGTTTTGACTTCTTGGTACATGCGTGAATGTAATGTAGTCAAATTGTCTGCTTAATCTTTTTGCACGCAAGTATTTTCTAAATAGATGCAAATCTTGTATCTCAAATGTTTGGTTTAACTGCGACACTACTAATTGGGCATCAAGGTAGATGTGTATATGGCGTATGCCCTGATGGAGGGCGTCGCACATAAGTCCGATAACAGCGTCATATTCTGCCTGATTGTTTGTTGTTGAACCAATGCACACAGCATTGGTGCAGAGTGGTGATCGGTCAGGGTGATATATAACCCAAGCGGCCGCTGCTAAACTTTGAGACCATCTTGATGCTCCATCATCAAATCCGAAGTAAGGGTCGGGTTGGTAATCCATTGTGACACTCGAGAGCGTTTTGTAACAAGTCTTTTGGTCAAAAATTTAAAGTGGTTGGGTTTGTGTACGTTGACTCTAGGGTAGAGTAGAATTTCTTGGCCCTTATGGGTAGAATTTCTTGAGCTAAAGGCTGTTGACGAGGTTGCTGAGGCATGTCCCATTCGATTCATTCAAGATGTATGCCCACTTGAGGAGGCAACATTTTATGATCTAGGGTCCTTTCCACAACGTTTCGAACTCTCTTGGTCCTAGGGCTTCTTTTGCAACATTGTAGCAGAGGAGTAGTTCTCCCTCGATAAATGAGCGAGGTTTGATGTGGCGATCGAACGATGCTTTTACCCTTTTGTTGTGAGCCTCATTGTGTTGCAGTGACTGTCGTCGGCTTTCGTCGACGAGCTCTAGTTGTACTAGACACTATTTTAGAGGTTGCGTATCATCGAGTAGTTCGATGGCACAGCATGTAAATTCAAGATTTCGTGGAAATCGATGCAAAGGCGTAGTGTACCTTGGTTTTTTATGACAGGGACACGGTTGACACCCTGGGAAGTGGGGGCAGCTTCAGTCCTAGTTCCGATATATGATGATACGAATCGTATATGATGTATCGTGTTGTCGGCATTTGGTGGGGGAAGAATCTCCGTGATGGGAGTTTGCGTAAGCGCAAGGTTGGGTCCCCTGTTAGGATGGTCAATTTCCTGTCGGTGGAAATTGTGCCTGGTGTAGAGGTGCCTAAATGTTTCCATTAGCGGGCATGCCTCTGGTTCGTGGTTATGGCCAGTGCAAATGGTGCATGGTACCACTGTGCCAACTGAGTAGATTGTGTGGGAATCAACACTACTCTGCGTCCCAGATGTGGACGTTTGGAAAGGATCTGTTGTAGAAGATGAGGTCTTCTGCTTCCATTTCCATGTCGTTGGCTTGGGTGTGTCTAACTCTTTTGGGGAGTGTAGACCTAACGCTACTCTTGCCGCTCTTAGCTTGGGGAGATGCTCACATTTAATTGTATGATGAAAGTGTGAACAAATCCGGTAATAAGTATGCATGATTTTCTCTTGGTTAGAGAGAAGTCTCTATGGGAGAGACGAGACTGTGCGAAAATTGTTTTCTATGTGATTTAGTTCTTTGCACTGATTGACCCAGTGGCCAATCAAGTCGCATAGTCCGCATGTTATCCTAGGTTGGACCTGGGTCATTCTTGGTTGGTGTGCCATGCCAGTTTGCCCATAACGCCGCTGTGGGTGCGGGTTTGATGGCCTGGGGGTGATATACTTTCTATACCGTTTGAGGAGATCGTCCTGTTTCTTCTCTAATGTATGTATCATATCAATTAGAGGACGAACTATCGAGATATAGGTACAGCGTTGTTCATGGTGATTGCCCTGACATACTAAGCAAAATAGCCTAGATATCGGGTGCCCATCGTGCTCAGTTGGTGGCATGAGTGAGTACCAGCGGCGTAGCACTTCTAAGTCAGGGCAAGTGGCGACCACATGATTGGGCATTTTACATAACGCACATGTTGGTCTTCTCTACAAAGAGCGGTTGGGGGTAACTAAGGGTTCCCTGATTGGTCGCTTTTCAGCTGACAGGAAGAGGATGGATCTGTTTGTCACATCTTCTTGGGTTGTCGAGCTGTTCATAGATTCCGAGTCCGAGCCATCCTCTAGGGAGAGGCGGACTATGGCTGAGCGCAGACTAGCCAGTGCTAAGCAGAATCGGGGGATATAGTGACAATTTTCTAAAACGTGGTTGTCGTCACATAAAGGACATGTGAATTGCGCTGCCCGCAAACCAACATAATAAACACGCTCTATAGGATACCATCTGTGGATGAGTTCCAGGGTTGTGCATTCTTCGATGAAGTGACCACGTTCATCACACAACGTGCAACATATGATAGGAGGGGGAAATATGAACGGGAGTCTTTCTAGCGACTATCGTTCCTCCTGTAGGTATAGGATGGTGTGAGGTTCATCTCCAAATGATTGGGTGGAGGGATCCTCTTGATAGTATCACTCGATGGCGTGTAAGGCATCCCTATATCGCAGGATTTCTAGGCAATGATGGGTATAGTATCCATAATTGTTGCAGATAGCGCACGCATGATTGGTACGCAATGCTTTGCCTTGACTTTTGGTGGCAGGTTCCTTCTTACGGGAATGTGGTGTCGCGATATTTGCCTCAGAGCTAAGGAGCGGTTTTAATTTGTCCAATTCTGGGCAGATGTGGGTAGGGTATCCTACTACGTCAGATATGGCCCAGCATGGTGATTCCCATTGCGTGGTGGGAGTCTCCACCTTCTTTCTTCTTCTCTCGATTTTCTTAGTCGTAATCATTGGTTCTGCAACAGGGATTTCCATTGCAGGGATGTTTGCGATAGTCTCCTGGATGGCTAGGGCCAGTTCAGGATTGATGGGGATTAACCCTGTAGAGGTGATGTGCGTGACTCCCATTGGAGTGGGTGGGACTAGGTACCAAACTGGTATTGAAAATGATAAGTTTGGTAGGACCACCGTGACCATGACCTGCTGTGACACGAAACCAGTTGGGGGGAATAGGAAAGGGGTTTGGAAGGCGGCGTAGGCTATAGAGGCTGCCATGGCTGAGGACTCGGTGTCATTATTGTTTGTCTCCGTGTCTTGATGTGGACTTCATGCACACCAGAGCCCTGTGACATCAGGTGATGACCCAGGTATAATAGGGGGATCTCCTAAGAATGACCCTAGGATGGACGACGATTTGAACTGGTTGGGGCCATATTCTTGGTACAGTGTATGCGCGTCTGCAAATGTGTCTACGTAGGGTACGATGACATCGGTATTTGTTAGGGGCCACTTTTCGCTGTGTCAACTGGTCGACAGTAATGATGCAGTCCTCATGGGGCAACATCATATAGTTCAAAAGATGGAGGAGGCGACGGTTGACATGGCGTACATATAACTCCTGCCAAGGAGTATATTGTAGTCCAATTGGGCGTCCAAGACTTCAATGTCTATAGGGACCGTCTTTCCGGCTAAGCAGACCGGGATGTTCTGGTAGAGACCGACGGGGGCTGAAGGGCGACCATCGTATGCTCTAAGTGTGATGTCTGATGGCTTTAGCTCGAGAGACCCTAACTTTTGCCAAACATTCTTCGACATGATGCATGTGGATGCACCCCTCGTCAACGATACATCGATGAATGGTAATGTTTTGAACTGATACTGGTATCTGAAAGGCGACCATTGAAGGAAGCCTAGGGGTGGCTTTATCTAAATCAAAAGCCATTAGGCGCAAATCGACAAGGTCGATGGCGCCTAATGTGGAAAGTAAGGCTTTCCGTTGCTTTGGGCATGACTGTAACACCTCCAAAGATGACATAGCAGTGGGAGATTGAGCTAGATCATCCACAATGCTATAGTTATGGGCTACTTTGGAATAATTTCCTGCTCGCCTAGTTGGTTCCTTACCCATTTTTGGCAAAGGTTCAATAGGCATCTTTGATATGGTCAAAGGTGTTGTTGGTGCACTGGTACTAGCCCCTGACACGTTGGTGTCTGGTGGGGTGTCGTAATTTCGATTCCGTGTCTGAAAAAACATTTCTTCACCAGTCATGTAGATTTCGTGGCTGTTTTTTTTCAGAATCGTCGGGAGTTTGTTACTGCGTGCTAACTGTCCCTTGATGGGGGAAGGGCTCTTGCATGACCACTGTCTGTTGGGAGGATCCCCCTTGTCCACGATTACGCTGCAACTTCTTCAGCTCAGGGAGGTCGGGACAGTGGTGAGTGTAATGATCGTACTCACCACAGATCGAACCAGAATGGTTTGTTCGAAGAATTGGCCTTTTGTTCTACCTCTGGGAGTTTCTTGGTTCCTGGTTTTGATTTCGGTTGGAGTTGCCTCCAGCCTAAGATCGTGGAGAGCGTTGTTGATTGTTGCCCCCCCATCCAGGATTTCCTTTAGGCTTGTTTTTTTCTTTTTTATTAATCGCGTTAGGAGGATAATTTGGATTCTCCTGGTTATATATGGTTGGTGCGGTTGGTTTTGGGAGGGTTGCACGAAGTTCACCTGTGCATTATTTTGCATGGGCGGGTCTTATGCTGGGGGCTAGGGGCATATTGCGCTCCCTGGTTTGTAAATGGCTGTTGGGGGAGAGCTCTTCCGTCAACATGTCTATATGTGTACTGGGTCCCCTGAGCCGGAGGATAGGGTCCTCCATGCTGATGGTGATACGACGACACCCTACTGGTCAAATTTTGCGGAGGCATGTGATGACTTTGGTAGTCGGGTTGTGGTATGTTTTGGGTAGAATCATACGTGTAACTAAGGTATTGAACGTTGTTGCTTGGGTGACTTTGGGTCAATGACCCAATTAAACCGTCTGCAGAGTTCGACGCGCTTGGTAATTCTTTGTAATTTTGCAGATGTGGGGCGTTTGGCAGGATATTGTAAATATACCGTGACTGCGTATAGATCAGCTCGAGCTGTTGGGCCTTACTGATGGCGTCCTCTTCGGATATGGGCTTTTGTTGCGCCACATCTTTCGAAATCTCTGCGGTGAGAGTTTTCAGGAACAGGTGTAACAGGACTTGATCGTCAAGTCGAGTTTGGCTTTGCACAAACTTCGACACCGCCGTCATTCGTGGAGATGGTCTGAGATATGGACAGCGGGGGTTTGCCTAAAGTGGGTCAGTAACTCCATTACATAATCGTGGTGGATGGGTAACTGAAAATAGGTCACGAACGCAATGGCGAGGGCGCTAAAGGTTCCATGTGTAGCAGAGGGTTGCTCCACATACCATTTCACTGCTACTCTAGTGAGAGTGCATTGAAACAGTCTTAGTCGAATAGTATCATCAACCATGTTGTTCGACGAACACCACAGGTGGAAAGTCATAACATGATTTCTGGGGTCTTCCGCTTGCTTCCCTTCAAATTTTGGAATGTCTAATGGGAGCTTCGTGGGCATGGGAGGCCATATGGGATTGTGTGCAATGGGGTCGTTTGTCAACTTAGTTAAATCTGGTAGATTTAACAAAGCTAGAAAAGGTGACTGCGAAGTTGTAGCCATTGTGACTTGTGAAAGCACAATGCCCTGGTTAGGAATAAGGTTTGTCTGTGATGTACCCTGTTGTGCGTTCAACTGGCTTCCCAAATTTGGGTAGCACTCCTCTGCCCTCTAGGGGTTGTGGGAGGAGCGGTGTGTGGTGAACCAATAAAGGATGAACCAATAATGGTGGTCGTGTTCTGTTAAATAATTAATCGTCCAGTTAGTTTAGAATTAGTTCAAGATTAGTTAGTAATCAATTTCCAGATTCAGTTTTTGCATAATTGTTTCTGACTTGTATAAATATACATCTCTCCTTCAATAAATTAGATGTAGTGCAATTCTCTGTTGTCTCCTTTTGTCAATTTCTCATGGTATCGGAGCATTGGGGTTCTTCGGGCAAGAGGAACTAACTGCTGGAGATTTTGCTGTTGTGTTGGAGATTGTGTTGCTACCTGCGTTGCTAATTTTTGCTGCTGCGTGTGTGAAGAGAACATGAGATTTTGTTGTTGTCGGCGTCGTTAGATTTTTTCTCTTACACAGAAGTTTGTTGCTGCGTGATGTTGTTGCTGCGTGAGTTTGATTCTGCATGCATTGTTTGGCTTAGTGCTGGACCAGTTCTTCCATGTGTTGTGTGGCTTGGTGTTGGACCAGTTCCTTCAATCTGTTCTCACGTTTGTGCAGAACTGCACAAAGGAAGTTTTATTGCGGATGTCTACTGGACTTTTTATTGCCAAAAATATATATATTTTTAAATATGTAGTGATATTGCCAGAAATATATATTTTTCAAAAAAAATATGCAGTGATATTTATGTAGGACCAATTTCAAATTCAAGAAAAAATTAAATCTCAGTTGAGGATTATCAGTTTCCATAAAGGGTATTGTTAAATATATTTTCTGCAACCTTGATTTGCCAGAAGGGTGTATTTCTTTATGATAATCTTGCTGGAAAGATATCAATTTAAAATATATTTGCAGACAAAGTGTAGAGGCTTTCTTTAGCAGTGTAGAGGCTTAGGCTCTTGTTTTTTGCTTCTGGTAGAGGAGAAAAGAGAGTACAAGTTTTTTTGTAAAAGGTGTCAACTTTCTAATTGTTTTTAAAACATGGCTTCGTCAAGTCAGTTTGCAATTCCTACGCCATTATTTAGTGGGAAAAATTATGATTTTTGGAATCTTAAAATGCAAACATGCTTGCAAGATTTAGGTTGTTGGAAATCAGTAGAATTGGAGTTCACAGAACCTGACGCAAATACAATTGCTGGAATGAGTGTTGCTCAAAGAAAATAATTTGATGAAATTAAACAGAAAGAAGGTAGAGCAAAGTCGTGCATTTTAAATTCCTTAGATGACTCTATTTTTTCTAAAATCACTGTTGCTAAAAATGCTAAATCAATATGGGATATACTTAAGGTTGCTTATCAAGGAAATGATAAAGTAAAAATGGTAAGATTACAGACTCTCAGAACACAATTTGAAACACTTAAAATGACTGAATCAGAAACCGTTGATCAGTTTATGAAGTTATGGGTGTTGTTAATCAGCTTCGGATGAATGGTGAAGAAATAGAAGACCAAAGAATTGTTGAAAAAGTTCTTAGATGTTTACCTAAAAAATTTGACATGATTGTTATTGTTTTTGAATCGAGAGAATTAACAAAATTATCTGTGGAAGAATTAACTGGTTCTTTGTTCGCTCATGAAGCAAGAATTAATTTAGATGTCAGTAATTTAGAGTATGCTTTCAAATCTAAAGCTTCTATGGATAAAAGTAGAGGCAAAGGTTTTTGTGGCAGGAGAGGAAAAGGTAGAGGACAATCTCAATCTGATGATAGATCATAGGTAAATCAAACACATTCAGAGCAGTCTCAATCTTATCATGGTCGTAGGTGGATAGATAAATCAAAAATTCAATGTCACTAGTGCAAAAAAATATGGCCATTATAAGTCTGAATGTCGAAAATTACAGTATGTTTTAAGTAAAAACAAAGCCAATGTCACAAACACTGAATGTGAAACATCAGCTGCTTTATTTTTGGCATGCCAAGTGACTGTGCAAGTACCTAATAAAGATGTTTGGTTGGCAGACAGCAGATGTAGTAATCATATGACTGGTCATGGTGATTTGTTTTCACATCTTGATACATCTTTCAGTTCCTCTATTGGTTTGGGTGATGATCACTAGGTTAAAGCTTCAGGAGAGTGTGTTGTACCTGTCTTAGCCAAACAAAATGTTGTGAAGAATATCTATGATGTTTATTATGTACCCAATTTCAAGCATAATTTGTTAAGTGTTGGCCAGTTAGATGCACATGGCTATGATGTTAGCTTTCACAACACTTGTTGCAAATATTCCTATGACAAAGAACAGGTTGTATCAATTACAATTGAAAAGTGAGAAGTTGTAGGAACATAATGTTTCAACGCCAACTGACTCTAACCTGTGGCATTTGCGATATGGTCCTTTACCTATCAAAAGTATGAGTTTGTTGCAAAGACGACTAGTCTATGGTGAAAGGTTTGCCTCCTTTGTCTGATCATATCTCTTCCTGTACAAGTTGTATAATGGGTAAACATAAGCGAGATAGTTTTGCTTCAGCCTCTAATAGAGCCAAAGAACAACTAGAATTAGTGCATACAGATTTGTGTGGTCCAATGCAAGAAGAATCAGTTGCTGGCAGTCTCTATTTTCTTACTTTCATTGATGATTTTAGCAAGAAAGTTTGGGTGTATTTCATCAAATACAAATTTGAAACATTTTCCTAGTTTAAAGAGTTCAAAGTTGAGGCTGAAAAACAGAGTGGCAAGTTTATTAAAGTTCTGAGGTCTAATAAAGGAGGTGAGTATGAATCTAACGAATTCACTGATTTTTGGCTCGAAGTTTGCTTAAAACACGAAATTTGTGTAAAGATTTATGGGCTGAAGAAGTTGCATGTTCGGTATATATTTTGAATAGATCACCAAATTCTAGTGTTCAAAGTTTCGTACCTAAAGAAGCATGGGGTGGACAAAAGGTAACTGTTTCACACTTTCGAGTATTTGGTTGTGATGCTTTCGCTCAGGTTCCAGAAAAATTAAGAAAGAAGCTTGATGATAGGAGAAAAAAGTATATTTTTATAGGATATAGTGATCAATCTAAGGCATACAGATTGTTTAATCCTATAACTAAAAGGTTTGTCGTAAGTCGAGATGTGAAATTTTGGAAAACAAGTCTTGGAATAAAATGGAGAACAATACTAGTCCTAATCCTTTTATTCTGGTAGACGAACATCAAGCACCTACAACTAGCACTCCAAGATTACAGGTTCAAGACAAAATGAACAATAGTTCATCAAGCAGTAGCAGTTCATCATCTTTTGAGTCTGATTCTGATAATCCTAAAATGAGAAACTTAAGTGATATTTATGCACAAGATGATGTTGATGATATTGTAAAATTTTGCATTTCTTTCATTTCAACCTACTTGTTTTGAAGAGGCTATAAAGGACAAAGAATGGGTAGATGCAATGAATAATGAAATCAATGCTATTGAAAGAAATCAAACTTGGGATTTGGTTGATTTACCTGATGATAAAAGTTCTATAGGTGTCAAATGGGTTTTTAAAACAAAGTTAAATGAGAGAGGTGAAGTTGATAAGCATAAAACAAGATTAGTTGCCAAAGGTTTTTCTCAGCAACCTGGCATAGAGTATGGTGAAACATTTGCACCTGTTCTCCACAGGGTCACCACACACCACTCCTCCCACAACCCCTAGAGGGCAGAGGAGTGCTACCCATTCGGGAAGCCAGTTGAACGCACAGCAGGGTACGTCACAGACAAACCTTATTCCTAACCAAAACATTGTGTTTCCACAAGTCGGAATGGCTACAACCTCGCAATCACCTTTTCTAGCTTCATTAAATCTACCAGATTTAACCAAGTTGACAAATGACCCCCTTGCACACAATCCCATATGGCCTCCCATGCCCACAAAGCTCCCATCAGACATTCCAAAATTTGAAGGGAAGCAAGTGAAAGACCCCGGAAATCATGTTATGAATTTCCACCTGTGGTGTTCATTGAACAGCATGGTTGATGATACTATTCAACTAAGACTGTTTCAACGCACTCTAACCGGAGTAGCAGCGAAATGGTATGTGGAGCAACCCTCTGCTACACATGGAACCTTTAGCGCCCTCGCCATTGTGTTCCTGACCTATTTTCAGTTACCCATCCACCACGATTCTGGAATGGAGTTACTGACCCACTTTAGGCAAACCCCCGCCCGTCCATATCTCAAACCATCTCCACGAATGGCAGCAGCGTTGTAGTTTGTGCAAAGCCAAACTCGACGATCGAGTCTTGTTACACCTGTTCCTGAAAACTCTCACCACAAAGATTTCGAAAGATGTGGCGCAACAAAAGCCCATATCCGAAGAGGACGCCATCAGTAAGGCCCAACAACTCCAGCTGATCTATACGCAATCAAGGTATATTTACAATATCTGAAGAGGCCGCGCCTGCAAACTTACAAAGAATTTCCAGGCGCGTCGAACACTGCAGATGGTTTAATTGGGTCATTGACCCAAAGTCACCCAAGCAGCAACATTCAATACCTCAGTTACACATGATTCTACCCAAAACATACCACAACTCGGCTACCAAAGTCATCACATGCCTTCGCAAAATTTGACCAGTAGGGCTCAGGAGACCCAGTACGCAGATCGACATGCTGACATAAGAGCTTTCCCCCAACAGCCATTTACAAACCAGGGACCGCAATATGCCCCCAGTCCCCAGCACAAGACCCGCCCATGCAGAATAATGCACAGGTGAACTTCGTGCAACCCTCCCAAAACCAACCACGCCAACCATATAACCAAGAGAATCCAAATTATCCTCCTAACATGATTAAGGAAAAAGGAAAAAACAAGCCTAAAAGAAATCCTGGACAGGGGGGCAACAATCAACAACGCCCTCCACAATCTCAGGCTAGAGGCAACTCTAACTGAAATCAAAACCAGGAACCAAGCAACTCCCAGAGGCAACAAAAGGCCAATTCTTCGAACAAACCACTCTTGTTTGATATGTGGTGAGTACAGCCATTGCACTCACCACTGTCCCGACCTCCCTGAGCTGAAGAAGTTGCAGAGTACCCGTGAACAAGGGGGATCCTCCCAGTAGACAACAGTCATGCAAGAGCCCTTCCCCCATCAAGGGACAGTTACCACACAACAGCAAACTCCCTACGATTCTGGAAAAAACAGCCACGAAATCTACATGATTGGCGAAGAAATGCTTTTTTCAGACACGGAATCAAAATTAGTAAATTACGACACCCCACCAGACACCAACGCGTCAGGGGCTAGTACTAGTGCACCAACAGCACCTTTGACCATATCAAAGATGCTTATTGAACCTTTGCCAAAAATGGCTAAGGGACCAACTAAGCTAGCAGGAAATTATTCCAAAGCAGCCCATAACTATAGCATTGTGGATGATCTAGCTCAATCTCCTGCCGCTATGTCAGCTTTAGAGGTGTTACAGTCATGCCCAAAGCAACGGAAAGCCTTACTTTTCGCATTAGGCAGCATCGACCCTGTTGATTCTTTTGATTTAGGTAAAGCCACCCCTAGGCATCCTTCAATGGTCACCTTTCAGATACCAGTATCGATTCAAAACATTACCATTCACCGATGTATCATTGCCGAGGGTGCATCCACATGCATCATGTCGAAAAACGTTTGGTAGAAGTTAGGGTCTCCCGAGCTAAAGCCATCAGACATCACACTTAGAGCATACACGATGGTCGCCCTACAGGCCCCGTCGGTCTCTACCAAAACGTCCCAGTCTGCTTAGCCGGAAAGACGGTCCCTATAGACATTGAAGTCTTGGACGCCCAATTGGACTACAATATACTCCTTGGCCGGAGTTATATGTACGCCATGTCAGCGATCGCCTCCTCCATCTTCTGAACTATGATATTCCCCCATGAGGACCACATTGTTACTGTCGACTAGTTGACACATGGCGAAAAGCGACCCCTAACAAATACCGATGTCATCCTACCCTACGTAGACACATCTGCGGACGCACTGACACGGTACCAAGAATATGGCTCCAGCTAGTTCAAATCGTCGTCCATCCTAGGGTCATGTGAAGGCAAATTTTTGAGGCTCTATTCCTATCACATCTGGCTTTTGATGCACTTCACTAGGGTTAGAATGCTTAACATACCCTATTATCTTTTCCGGAGTATAGAGAAAATGGCCTACATTGCTCAGAAGAAGAATTATGAACAACAAATGAAAAGCCTATTCCATCATTTCCTCATAAAAATCATAGTCCTCACCATCTTGATCAATTGAACATTGCTTAGAGCACCTTCATAGCCAATGATATCTTCATTGAACCATCCATTCAGCATGCACAACATGTCCCTTCATCATCTTAGCCCATGATTCACTCATCATCATTAGATCAGTCCTCCTCACCTCCTTCATCTCCATCTCATCATGACCCTTCATCTCCATCTCATCATGATTTTGGGTCACCTAGCAAGATAGATGACATTGAGCCTAAGTGGGCTAGTTTGGTTGAGGTCATTGAGCCACTCATTCATGATGAGGACAAAAATCACAAATGCAGCAATCAAAGGTAAGGATGCCAAGATTAGTGAGCTCCAAACTAATCTTGACAGGGCTAGATATGTGATTCACTTTCTTGAGCAAGAAAATGAGCAGTTGAAGACCAAACAGGTCATTGATGAGGTGAAGTACTTCACTGCTCAAAGGGAGGCTCATAAGGCCAAAGCAATCCTAGATGAAGCATTGGAGAGGTATGGTTTGCTGGATGAGGAAGAAGAACAGGTACCAAGGCAGAAACCTAGAACTAGAGGGCTGAAAAGAGATCTAGCTAAAAGGGAAGCTGAGGTCGCTGACCAGCTAACCCTAAATGAGTAGCTTGCCATAGAAATTAATCAGAACAGGGAGCCATGGCTTGATAGAGCCAATCTACACTTGGAGAAGCTGCTAGAAAAGGCCAATAAGGATAATGACTTGTTAAGGAGGAAGGTCATTGGCCAAGCTCAAAAGAGCCAATGCCAAAATTGAAAAGTTGACCAAGGAGGAGAAGAAAAAGTTGGACATCTTTGCTGAGGCTTCCCTACAAGCTTAGACACACCTACCTCAGCCATTCCAACAATTTTGAGGCATCTTCTAACTTTTTGTCAAATTCTGGAAAACTATGTGTTTTTTGAGGCATTTAATTAGCAGAAAATTGGGCATTTGCGTAGTGCCCTATGCGCTACGCAAATAATTGGCACACTTTTTGAGGAGAAGGAAGGCACCATTGGATTCCTAACGACCAATGCATCTTAGAAAACTATGTTTCCGGCCTTGGCTTGTAGTTTTGATGGGTCAAAAGCTCAAAAATCATCAAAAAATCAACTTTCTGCCCATTTTTTGACCTAGGCACTGCGCAATTACCAGTCTTGGGACCTTCATTTTGAAAACTGAAGCCAGATTTGGAAAGTAGACTTAAGGGCTTTCCAACGAGCTATCCTGGGCCCAATTTGGACACCGAGGGTAATTGATCATGGTAAAATGTAATTATGTCAAGGATTACTTACCTAGGGTAGATTCATAGGGTTAAAGTCATTAGTGAATCACTTGGACCATCCTACACTTCAGTTTTTAGTTCAGCAATTAGTGGATTTCATCCTCACCTCCTGGATTTGACCCCTGAGGATGACTGAAATTTGTTTTGATGTCTATTTAGCCCCTTTCTTCACATTAGTGAAGGGTTGGAATCAGTTTGATGTTTTCTAGTTGATCAAGGAAACTTTGTACTCAATTTGGCCAGCTAATAAAGAGGAGTTGTAGCTATTTTATGGGATACTTGTGGTATTGAATGTCTATCATTGTTTGTTCTTCAGTATCATATGTTTGAAAGTATTGTATTCAAGTTCACTTCATTTCTATGTTATGATCTTTTACAAGTTAGAGAATCAGAATACATGTTAGTACATGCTCTGTTTTGGGTAACTGATCATATTTTGTTCATCTTCTTCTGTCTGAGAAAAATACATCTCCTATGCTTTTCTTAGCTTTCTTTCAGCTTCAATACCATTCCATAACAATTATCTTCAAGTGATAAGCATTGTACCTACCTTGCCCCATTGATCCCTACAACCCTAACTCATTTGCCCTAACCTAGCTTTCCTAGACCTAATTCCTTCATTTAGTGATTTCCCAACCAAATCAAATTTAAACAACCCCCTGCACTCAATATCTAGCCTAAAAACCCTAATTGCTCCAGCCCAATGTTGCAAGAAACGTCCTCCCCCCCCCGGCTCCAACCCCCAAAATGCGGTCTGTACGGAATCGTACGAGATCTGTCGTACGAAAACTGTTTCGAAATTTTCGAAATGCATTTCCTAAAAAAAATTGTGTTTCCTAGATTTTCTGAACCGTACGGCCGAATCCACGATTCCGTACGACGGGTCCGCGTTTCGTATGAATCGCGAGCTCAGAAAAACGATTTTTTTTTTTTGTCTTTAGTTGGGTTAGAAGGTGAGTTAGTGTTGAGTTAGGGATAGGATGAAAAGCTTATAAGCTCTTTTTCACCTCTCATTTTCTCTCATTTTCTCACTTGTGTTTTTGGAGAGCTTGGAGAAGAGAGGAGAAGTGAGCTTAGAGAAGAGAAGAGAAAGAGAGGAGAAGAGAGCTTGGAGAAGGGAGAGCTAAGGAGAGCTTGGAAGAGTGAAGGAGGAGGAGCTTGGAGGAGTAAAGCAAGGCTTCCATCTACAAGAGCTAAAGAGGTAAGTGCAAACCCCAAACTTTCTCATTTTTTTGTCATTGTTTTTTGTATTTTCTCTCCTCCCTCTCCTACACTTTCCCATTCTTTCTTCTTGTATATTTATTTGCAGGCTATCCACCATCTATATTCATATTCAAAGATGTTGTTTATTTTGGGTTCTATGTATCATTCCACTCTTGGTTTTGATGATGGTAAGGGGGCATAGAAATAGAAGAGAAGAACATGAAGAAGAAGAGGAAAGTGGTCCCCATATGAGTGACCCAATGTATGATGAGGAGGAAAGTTGCATTGACACCCTTATGGAACTATGTGACCAAACTTGAAGGGGGAAAAGGCGGTGGAAGCTACAAGTTTTTGTCCCCTCATAGTTGTCATGGAGGAAAACCATATAGTGGTTCATATACCCATATGAGGAGGCATCTTTGTGGGGTGATGGACAGTGATGAAAAAAGGGTTTTGTGGGAATAGCAATTTTCCCAAAAGGTTCCAGCTAAACAAAAAAGAAAATACATCCAAATAAAGGAGGCTACACAATAAAAAAACAAAAAAAAAACTCAATTTGAATCAAGTGAAACCTCTAGATTTGGTAGCTCATCTCCTCATGGTGCTTCTACAAGCTCTGGAGGTAAAAAAACAATAGAGGATTTCCTTAATGTTGCCGCAATTGATGATGTGAATGGAAAGATAGTCTGATTTCTTTGTGCTTGCGGTGTACCATTCAATGTGCTTTGCTCTCCCTATTGGCATGAAATGGTAAATGGAATCAATGAAACCGGATACAAGTCCCCCAACTATGAGAAAGCTAGAACAGTGTTATTAGAAAGAGAAAAAGGAAAGGTTCAAGTAGTTTTGATATGTTTTACAAATGAGTGGGTGGATAGTGGGGTATCCATTGTATCAGATGGGTGGACAAATATCAGAAACCAACATTTGATAAATGTTCTTGGGGTTTCAGCTAGTGGTGTAGTGTTTATTGCATGTCATGATTCCTCCTCTGTTAGTGCAACTTCCCAAAACATTGCAGATCTCCTATTGCAATCAATCAAAAATGTTGGTCCTAGTAAATTGGTTCAAGTGATCACAAATAATGCAGCAAATTGTAAGGGAGCAAGAAAAATTATTGAGTGTACTTATCCACACATATTTTGGTCTGGGTGCTTACACATTGAACCTTTTGATGCATGATATTGTGAAGCATAAAGAATGTGGGTGGATTAATGAGCTTTACAAGAGAGGGAAGCAACTCATTAAATTTATCACAGGGCATACTAAATCTATGGCACTTACTCCAAATTGCAGTTGTTTAAACTTGCAAACACAAGATTTACAAGTAATTACCTCACCTTTAGGCGGCTAGTGTAGGTGAGACAAGCTTTAACTAATATGTCACCGTTGAATCATGGGAGGAAATTAACGTTGATAGAGATGGTGCTAATGTAGCCAAGGACACTATTCTTGACATGTTATTTTGGTCATAGGCTAAACATGTTTTGCAATTCACCAAACCAATTTATTACATGATCAAGTTTGCAGATTAAGATTATGGATAACATGTTGGGGCAGATTAAAGAAATTGTCGAGCCTAGAGATACCACCTTGTACAAATATATTCGTGCAAAGGTGGTAAAACAATGGGATATGCTAAATATTCCATTGCATGCATTAGCATATTTTTTGAGACCTAAATACTATAGTCCATCATGGCTTTCAACAACAGAACCTGGGGGGGGCAGAGGAGAAAACCACACCTAGATCCAGAGGTCCTACAAAAATATATGATTGCATTGGATAGATTAGTCCCCGATGAGGAGGAGGCAAACTTGGTAGCATTTGGAAGCACGCATGCTATTAGAGATCGAGAGAGTTTTTCTTCTATTGAGTGGTGGAACATGCATGGAAGTTCTACTCCTCTTCTACAGACTTTGGCATTGCGGGTGCTATCATAGGTGGTAAACAGGTGTTGGAGCTCGTATTCTTTCATCCACAGTGTTAAAAGGAACAGGTTGAGTTTAGACCGAGCAGAGAGCTTGATTTATATTCATTACAACTTGCGATTGTTGTCCCATTACTGTGATGATGCAAAGAGTAATAAAGACCTTAAGGTTTGGGACAGGTATCCAGAGAAGGCCAATTTGGAGGATGGAGTGTTGCGATTAGAGCAATTAGAGGATGCTCTTAACCATGGTGATGATGATCGAGTTGACATGCCACCCCCCACTGGTCCCTTGCTTCCTAGGTTCCATGGTTCAACACCAACAACAAGGGCTTCATCTTCATCAGTTGCAGTGCCAGTGCCACAACTTCCACAGCCACCATCTTCTTCATTGCCCACCGCCACGTACTCTTCATGGTGGAAGGAGGAGAGATTAGTAGATATTTTCACAATTTACTGCTTTTGTCATAGATTACACTTGTAGGCTTGTTATGAATTTGAACTTTTTGTCATGGTGGTGGCCAAGTGGTCTATTTTGTAAACATTATTATTTGAATTTTGGACATGACTAATGTTGACAGTTGCTCACTTTGATAGATAATATGCTTTATGTTTTATAATATGGTTAAATGTTTTATGTTTTATAGTATGCTTAAATGTTTTATCATGCTTAAATTTGATGTATGTTTGTAATTGCTAGGATCTAGAATCTAGATGGTTGATGCTCGAATAATTAATTATTGATGTACATATATACACACTAGACGCTTCTGAAATGCTTCGCTTCCTAAATTTTTGGAAAATGACGCTTCCTCGTCCCCGCTTCCAAAAAAATGTCCCCGCTTCGTGCAACATTGCTCCAGCCCCCCTAGTTGTGACCCTTTTGGAGAAAGCCCTCTCCGACTTGATAAGGCTAGCTATCAAGTGGTTATCTCTATTGGGATTCCTTCCTCAGCCTTGGGAATCTCGCAAAGTGATAACAGTCATAAAGGTTAATAAAGGTGCAAAGGTAAAAATAACTTTATCATCAAGACCAATAAGAAAAATATGAAGAACCTATGCAAGATTGTATAGCCCATTTCGCATCAATGGTGGGCTAGGTCCAAGAATAGTTATTGTAAAGTCCTAGCTGGTTGTAGTTATTCCATGGTTGTTGGACGAGATGTAACTAAGTTGAGGAGAATAGTTATTGTAAAGTCCTAGCTGATTCTAGTTATTCCATGGTTGTTGGACAATATGTAACTAAGTTGAGGAACATTGCATGTGAGAAGAGATATGCGAGATTTAAAACTCAATAGTAAACCAAAAAAAATAAGTAGAAGAGCCCAGATTTGAAATAATTCTGAGCTGGAAACATCTAAAACAAGAACACAACAAATTTTCAAAGGTACTAGCAAGAATAAATTTTCAAAGGTACTAGCAAGAATAAAGAATTAGAGGAGAAAGAATTAGAGGAGAAGTTACTACATCAAGGTAGTAGGAAATAGAGCGGATCTCATAGGAGTAAAGATAAGATTGATCCTTTAGAGTAATTGTATGAAAAAATAACCAAAAGAATTTTTTTATAAGTTGGTGAGTGAATAAAGATGAGTTAGGTGAGGGAAAGGGTGCCATGGTACATTACACATCATTTTGCTACTAAAAACATATAAAATCAAATAACATCTACAAGTTCTAGGAAAAGAATATCACTTAACAACTTTTGTAAGAACATCTTTGCTACCAAGCTAATCTTAGATTTTTTTTTGAGGCTATTACAGAATATATGTTGTTTATCTCAAGGAAGCTAATGGAAAATACTGTCCTATTTCCATGCTATCCTATCTTTTAGAAGGAAAAAGTTTTGAGTGGTTTAGGTTTGCACTCAAGAATACTTTGAAAGGAGTCTTACTGAAAAGCCTGAATTTGAGAATTGCTACCATAGTGGTGGAGTCCTGCTGAAAAGCCCGATTTTGAATCAATTCTCAAGCCAAAGCTACAACAAGAACACAACAAATTTTCAAAGGTATTAGCAAGAATAAAGAATTAGAGGAGAAATTACCGCTTAAGGTAGTTGAAAATAGAGTTGAAGTTTGAGAATCTCAGAGTAAAGATTGATCCTTTAGAGTAATTGTATGGAAAGATAATTAAAAGAATTTTATATGATGGGGTTACGTGAGGGAAAGGGCCTAAAATCACTCCTCAACCTTGAAAATCAATACCATCGCAAACTTGTATATGATATGATATGATATGGCAACATCAGATAAAGATAAACGGGTGTTACAATTATGCAAATGCTCCGAACAATGAAAAATAAAGTTGGAAATATCTAATATTAGAGATATCCTCTCTTGTGGGATATGCTTACTATGCATACTAAACGATTGCTAACATGGATCCTTTTCTATAACTTGGAACCCTGGACCACCGAGCAACAATAACGAACAAATAAGTTCCACTTGAAAGTAGCAGTGGACAGAAGGAACGCAAAATCAACATCTTTCATGCTTATTCATAACATTTTTCCTTCTTACGTTCTCATATATCTGCCCGCAAGTACCCCAACTATTCACAAATTACTTTCTAAAATTATGAATACTCAACAAGAAGTAATAGAAATTCCAGATTTCCATGGTGAAAAAACAAATGAACAGTGCACTAAGATACGCTAAAAGCAACCAAAAGAAACTCTATCTGTTTAACATAATCAGAGACTGCAATCCGCTCAAGCTTTTCCCCAGATATGAGGTGAAAAATATTGTCAACTGAATTACTTTTTTCTTCAACTATAAGTGCAACATTTGTACAAAGCCATCACCTAAACTATGAAATAATTCTTACAAGAAGCCTATATAATTATTGATATAAACAAAACTATAATGAAAATTATCTGGAAAATATTTAGCCCGTCCACTAAGCTCACTCTATTGGTTTTAATATTTTTAGCCATCTTACCAAGTTCACACTATTGGTTTTAAGATTTTTGGCCATCTTACTAGAGAATGTTGAGTGAGGAAACAGCTAGTTGAAACCTCTTCACCCATTTCCATTGTATTATTATTATTAACTTTCGATTTCAGTTTCAAGTTTAGCTGAAAAAAGAAAAAGTATAATGAGTTTTCCCACTACCCTTGTAGAACATATTATGTTCAAAGGTACTAGCACATTTCAAAGGTAGAACATATTACCGTTTTGAGCTATCTTGGCCCTCTGGCGTAAATGTGTGTTCGTCCTTTGCTTAATTCTTAACACCTAGGCTCTTTACTGCCAGACTGCAGTATCTGGATTCTGACACATATTAAATGCCTTGTCATTTGATACTTTAAAATATTAATGTGTGCATGTTATCAGATTCATTTGTAATGCTTGCACACTTGGATTGGTTTTTTAATTCTCTCCCCTTATACCAGCATAGATCCATCGTGTCCCTCAAACTAATGGATCTGTATTAAAAATTTTAAAATCTGTCCACACATGTATTGTAGCACCTCTCTTTCACTCAGGACTTTGAGATCACCTCTACTAATGTTTGTGCCATATGGATGTCCTTCACAATGAGTTGGCAGATACATGTATATACATAGCAACACAAAATACTTAATAATAATAATAATAATAACAATAAAATATTAAGACCTGATTATGAATACCTGTATAAATGGTTGTTTATTTATATATCAATTATAATTAATTTATATATGATGTGAATCCTTTTTTGGCACCTCAACTAAAACCATTTTTGAAAATTGTTCAAAAAATATACCTTGTGGCATTTATTCACAAATAAACAACTTAATCTAAAGTCTACATGTCCTACACAATAGTTCGTGGCCCAGTGAAACCCTTTTGAGATTCAATATTAAACCGTAAAATCAAAGAGCAATTGAGAAAAGGTACTTGAAAGAAATTTTTAAAAAAAAGTACTTGAAATTTGTCAAGAAATTATACCTAATGGCATCTACTCACCAATGAACTAGTTAATCTAAACTCTAAATGTTGAAGATAAGTAGACAATAATCATAGACAATGGTCAACGGCTTTTGAAATCCATTATTTGGCAACCAAAGAGGCACTCGGAGTTCCAACTTCGACTGATTTGGAGTCCGTATGGCAAATCACCTCAAAACATTATACCTGTGCTTCCCACAATCACTTCTCGACACAAAAAGTAAATAGTCTCTGCCCTCCTCGACTGAGTTGGAGTCCAAATGGCACATCACCCCAAAACATTATACTTGTGCTTCCCACAATCACTTCTTTACACAAAAAAACAAATATAAGTCTTTGCCCTCCTAGAATTAGTGGTGGACATGGAGAGAAAAAAAAGGACAACCACGTGATCATGTTGAATCTCAACAATAGAGAACATAGAAACGAACATATAATACAGTGTTTTTTCTTTCTGGAAAAAAAAAAGAAACGAAGAACCACATAGACTCTTCATAGTCCTTCACTTAAAATAAATTTGTTCAATGTGCTATAGCATTGATTTAAAAACATACGGGAAGTCTTATGTCTCTTTACTTTGTTATATAATGCTAAGTTCAAATTTGTTCATTATACTACTATCTATAGCATTGATTTCAAAACATACGGGAAGTTTATGTCTCTTCACTTCGTTATATAATGCTAAGTTCTCGTAAAAAAAACGCACATATCTATAAGACATACATATATATAATAGTAGTAACTTAGCACGTAGCCCTTTCAAATATATATCTACATCTAAGCAATGTGATTAAATGGGTACTAGAATCCACTAAGCAATGTGATTAAATGGGTACTAGACTCCAGTAGTATCTTCATTTGAAATATATATGTACACCTAAGCTGTGTGATTAAAATGAAGATATTTAACAATGTATGAATGGATGCTCTATGAGGTTAATTTGTTCCTCATGGAAGTTTCACTTCAAGTCCTACACCATTTGGAAAATTATATGCAGCACAACCTTTTGGACAACTCCATGTGGGCTTGGGCTTAGAAAACGATGCGAAGAACAAGCCATTGGTTTTCCACGCAGTAATATTATTAAATTTGCTTTGAGTTTAGGTGTTACCCTATTCTAATATATATGTGTTTAGTATTATTTACACTGTCTTAACCTAAGACATCTCAAATACACAGATCTGGTTATCCTTCTCTAAATAGAATGGATGCATTTGACCTAGATAACAAAATCCCAAATCTAGTGCGAATCTTTAGTTGCGTAAAACATTTTGAATTAATAAGAAGCAAAGCAAACTAAGTTTTCCTAAAATACTAGAGCTCCAGCTCCCTTTCACCTTCGCCCCACCCTTAAAACAAAAGAACCTATATATATATATATATCCCTTGTGATTAAAAATAAAGATATTTCACAATGGGTCCTCTCTGAGGTTAATTTGTTACTTATGTGTGTCTCACTTCAAGTTCTACAATTTGTTACTTATGGGTGTCTATATTTCGCTTCAAGTCTTACACTAGGTGGAAAATGATTTGCAGCACAACCTTTTGGGCAACTCCATGTGTGCCTAGAAAAGGATGCGAAGAAGACACCATTGATTTTCCGCACAAGCAATTTTAAGCTAAGACATCGCAAAAACACAGATCTAGTTACCCTATTCTAATATATATGCTCAGTGTAAACTGCTGACTGCTATTTACACTGTCGTAAACTAAGACATCTCAAAAACACAGATCTGATTATCCTTCTCTATCCTTCTCTAACTAGAATGGATTCAAATGATATATAGATAACAAAATACAAAAAATCCAGTGCAGATCTTTAGCTACTTAAAACATTTTGAAATAAGAAGAAACAGAGCAAACTAAGTTTCAGCTACTAAAATACCAGAGCTAGCTTCACTTAATGTCTACCATATTTAATATTTAAGCCTAAAATTTTCAAAATTATAACATAGATATTATATATACAACTCCCTCTATTTGATTTCTATTATTATGAGTTATTTAAACCTAGGGTTTTCAAAAATATACATATATTCAAGTACATATTATGTAAACCTAGGGTTTTCAAAAATATACATATATTCAAGTACATATTATGTAAACCTAGGGTTTTCAAAAATATACCATGTGCTCGAACTTCAAATCAGCATGATGCATAAATGAAAAGCAAATAGATTCAAGACACTATCAAATTGTCAAAACAATGAAGGGGTGTCAAATATTGTTCACCTGGATCTCTCCAATGCATGAAATCACATCCTCTGTAGCAGTGTGTTAGTGGCTTCGATTTAAATCAATCTCGTGGAGCTGTCAGAAATTAGAAATCTATATTTCGTTCAGTCCTCGGAAGATAAGAAGAGCATAAACTTTAAAAATTTGTTATATAATTGATTACCATTCTATATTACACTCCTTCGTGGATCAACTTGTCAAAACAACGAAATGTAAAATAATGTTCACCTGAATCTCTCAAACGCAGAAAAACCCATCCTCTGTAGCAGCTTGTTAGTGGCTTCAATTTGAGTCAATCCTCTCGGCTGCATAAAATTACAAATATATTTAATTGAATTAGTCCGAGGAATATAAGAAGAGCATGAACTTGAAACATACATTATGTATTGACATTTAAAAGTGCTCTGACACATATATTAACCAGCTTCCCTACACGTGTGAATAGAACACCTCATTTCTAGTCTTTCTTCTAAGTTGTGTACCACAATAGAAATGTCTCTTCAGACAACCATTAATGCAAAATGATGAACAGGCCCTCTGACATTTAATAAACACTGATTTCTGATAAAATCTTCGCAACAGCATATCAAATATTGTTTAGGCACAAAATATTTACCTGGCATCTTCTAGAATGGTTCAAACTCTATGCCTCATTGGAATCTTTAATCAATCCCAGAAGAACCTCGAACGCTTCAAGCATCTTTAATCAGTCACAGAAGAACCTCGAAGCTAATAAAAATCGTACATGTATAGGTTTTAGTCTCGCCACATTGAAATTCCAAACAGAATGAGGCAAGATTGTGAAAAATCAAGAAAAATTAAACAATACAGTACTAACAAAAACGAGATACACAGTCAAAAAAAAAAGCTAGAGAAAACAAAGCCGGTAAAAACTCGCAATCAGAAAAGGAAACAGCAATGCGCGCAAATAATCAGTAGAGAAAGGGCAGGAAAAACAAAAAAACAAATCACAGAAAATATGGTGTTGATGTTCTGTTTAAATAAACAGGAGCACCCAACGGCTAGATTCATGAAGCTTTCGAGCCGTTGAAGGCCTGCATCAACATACAGACAACGACAATTGGAACAGTGCAAAAAAGCTATACTTATGACGAAAAGTCAAATTCCGACATACCATTTTTTCCTCGATATTTATCCAAATGCCGGGTATAAAAGGCTGAAGTTTCCACTTATAACATAAACTGGTAGCCATCTCGTTACACTTTGTCTTGTCCAGACCTAGCGGTATCACTACATTTGTCACTGAAGGAAACACTTGGACAAACCTCCGTTGTTTGGTCATTCTTCACACTTGGACAAACCTCCGTTGTTTGGTCATTCTTCACATAACTCTAGGTACTAACCCCAACAAATCTAAATTCTATCTCGTTTCTCGGCAAAGTTAAAATATAATAACATACTTTCAATTTAAAGACAAACATTTTCGTAATTGCTTTTCTAAACGAACATCTGTCCTTTTAGTGAAGTACCCTCCGCCAACCTTCGACGGCTCCGTGTTAAATTGAAATTATAAAATTTACAAGCAGTCCTAAACACCAGGCAACTCACATATAAACATTAACCATTAACATATATCATTTAAGGTTTGAACTTTTGTTAACATATATCATTTAAGGTTTGTACTTTTGTTAAGGGTGTTAATTTTAAGTCATTTTCATGATTTAATGTGATGTTCAATGAAGGTAATATTTTGTATTGTTTAATTTAAAATTAAGGGTTTATTTGTCTAACTTTTGTTAAGGGTGTTAATTTTAAGTCATTTTCATGATTTAATGCGATGTTCAAAATGAAAGTAATATTTTGTATTGTTAGTTTAAAAGTAAGGATTTATTTGTTTTTTTAAATCTCTTTAATGCATTACTAAATTTTATTTTATTTTTAAATTTACTATTATCGAAGTTTTTATTATTTTTTTTTAGTTGAATATGATTTTTTATTCATTCATAAAACGCAGGTTACATCAACATAAAACTGACGTGGCCTCAACTTGCCCAGTGGGAAACCAGGTCTATTGGTCATCGGAAGGCATTATAAGTCAACCAAAATTGAAAGGTTTTAAGTCTATCAAATTCAACCAGATATGTCTTACTGTCTAGATACCATAATAAGTTCTTTCTCCTAAATCTAAAACTCCCTATCGCCATGACCACCATCAAAATTAAACAAAAACTGAAACTGAAAACAAACATAACCATCAACATAACTAGTCCTCGGAAGACTCAATAGGCACAGGGTCTTTTGCACTAAACCCTGGGATTTCTATGTAGTGTGGGCACCAAAGGTTATGCTCAATTCTACCTAGGTTAAAATGATGTTGTTGTACCTGAAATTGGACCAACTGAAAGTCCTTTTGGATTTCCTGCAAGGTAGGATCGATCTGAATGTAGTCAGAAGTATGCATGATGGCTTTAGCCACCAGATTTTTCATCATCCAATAAAGCTGGATGGCATGTTTATATTAGGTGTCCCGACCTCGGGTATTTCCAGGGTCAAGAACCAGAATTTCGCAGTCCACATCTTGCTCTTCTTCCTCAGCTTGGCGGGTGAAGTCCACTTCCCACCCTGTGATAATCCTTCTAACTTGCTTCAGGATCTCCCTCACATATGCATGTGCAACATCCCTGTTATGTTGGGCCTGAGGCTTCTGGCCTTCTCTTTTCAGCTGCTGAGATGGTGGATCGCCCTTCTCCACCTGCAAACCTGGTTTCCATTTTTTTTCCTCCCTCCACCATTCCTTCCTCTTTGACTGTTTTCGTGCGCGCCATCTTGAGAACTGGCACCTGTGAAATTGTAATACTTTTGCTTCCAAGCCACGTCCAGACAGTTGTCCACATAGAGGTGAAATGGTCGTCGCACACGTAACTTGTCCCTGTAACAGGAGGTAGCTATATGCACAAGATCGAATAAACATTAGCATTTCAGAAATAACATATAATATTAAACAAGCAGGCCTCTCTCATGCAGCATTTCTTATTCATCATAGTCTTCTTCCCTCGAACCATTGCAAACATAGGTATGGTTCAAGGCGTGGTCTTAACAAAAATAGTTGACAAGTACTCGCTTCACACAGAAGGGAGCCTTTGAAATTGGTCAAATCCATGATGCATAACATAGTAATAACATTTAGACATAAAACATGCCTCTTCCTCAGGGATTTTGCGGCATCTCATGCAATGCGGGCACAATGAGATATATTTCCCATTCTCTGAAGCATAATTCCATAAAGAATCGAGATCAACGCCCACATCCAGAGTTCATAAAAGAAAGAATGCCCCCCATAATTCCCGAAAAGCAGGACAATCTTCTTCCCAAACTAACATTTCCATCGAATTGCACACACAAGAATCCTACAAACTATCTCCATATTCGCTTAATTGTAGGAGGAGAAAGGAAATATCACATACCCCTTATTTTCCACCCTGCAGCTGCTGACAAAGTCTCCCTGCAGTTCCCTCCCGCTTACAAGCTTCCAACATCACGCCTCTGGCTGGAAACAACACCGAAGGAACCAAAACAAATTTACTTCATTAAACAACCAACTCTACCACCTGAATTTCAATATGCTTTGATGATGGCACACTCCGTCGTCCATTTCCCCTACTCCCACATGGCCACCACCGTATCTTCTCCTGCTCCACCTATCATCGATCTCACCGAATTCCACTCATGCAATCACCATATTAATTGTGATAATCATGATCCCCATTGGGATCCTCCACTTGATCGCATCGCGATCGAAATTCCTTTCTTCCCCCACCCCTGGGGTTTCGGTCTTCCTCTTGATCATTCTCTATGATCCTGACTAGAAGTTCTTATTATGCCAGGTACCCATTGTTCCATTCTATTTCCAAAGTGAGTCCCATATGAGAACACCCCCAATTTTCTAGGAAGTCTACCGCTTTTTACCATTGCAGAGGACGTGTGATGGAATGATGTACTTAAAATTATGGATGAGGGTACTTACTTCCTGAACAATTCGGGTTGTTCTCCAACTTTTGCTTAATTTTTCCCAGTTCACTCCCTAATTAATACTTTTGATTGTCGCAATAACTAATGATGATTCTCCTTCCATGACTAATTTCCTAAATCCCAATCTTCTGGCAAGGATGAGACCATGCTTAATTGAATTATACTCAGCCTCATTATTGCTTACATAACCATAGTCTGTTGCATAGACATATAACATTTGACCCATATGATTTCTAAAGATACCTCCAAAAGCAGCATCTCCAAGATTCCCCTTAAATTCCCCATCAAAATTTAATTTAATAAATCATGGAGGAGGCGCCTCATATTTATAAGCTGACACTTGGGGTGAGGGGCGTAATTTCCATGATGCAGGGGCCAACATCTGGGGAGCCAGGTTCAGAGTTGTAAGAATTCCCACTTCATGCAGTTAAACTTGCCAATCCTCCGGGAGCCATTTTTCTAATAGAATTATTTCACGAATGTGCTGAATGATCCCTTCCCACACCAACCCTTGAGGAGTCCTTTGGATTTTAAAAATTCTTCGATTTTGTTCCTTCTATATAGCCCGGAGAAGGAACTGTATGCTTATTATCCAAGCTCTATTTAAGACGTGGCTTCTAAAGATCCCCTTTCTCCATAACTCCAGTGTTGATGGGATGCTCGTGTTATCTTTATCCATATGGTCGAATATATTAACCAAATTTTTCCATAAGTGTTCAACATAGGGACATTAGTTTAGCAAATGCTCCCCATCTTCCCCTGCGGCCTTGCACATGCAACGCTGAAATGACCCGTGAAGGCCCCGCTTTCGGAGTTGATCCTGGGTAAGGATTCTTCATCTACATACTAGCCAAATAAAATGAGCAACTTTTGGCCAATGATGGCTCATCCATATTTTCCTCCAGATGGGATTGCCATGATCATGTGGGTCTTTCGTGGATAGTTTGTAAGCTTATTTTATTGTGAACATACCTCTGGGCTTATATCCCCATCTCAATATATTTTCTCCTTCTACAACAACCACCTTTCTGGATTGTAGTTCTTGGTCGAATATCATCCATTGGTCCGATTCTGGTGGGTTAGGCTAATCTTCCCTACCTTTCCATTGTCTCCAGCCATTAGTTGTAGGTTGTTTCCAGTATTGGTTCTTCGTGTTACCGTTCAATCTATTTGTATACAAAAATATGTCCGCTAGATCAGGTTGACTTAACAATTTTTCACGCTGTTGCTACAAGTCATGCTAGAAGAGTGCCCTGCTTCCATCCCACAATTCCTAAAAAATATGAGTACGAATGAGGTCCCTATTGAGTGAGTCAAGGTTCCAAATTGAGGATCCCTTTAGGATAAAATGGGTCCTTAATATTCCTTCAGGAGTTTGGGGCATCTGGTATTTGCGAGTCCATATGGTTTTCTAGATATCATGGCCTCCTTGCATCCAAATCCACCAAATTTTTTCTCCCATGACCTGGTTCAAAACAAATAATTCCTTAAGACCAAGACCTCCAGCCATCATGGGCTTGATCACTTTCTCCCAGTAGACTAAAGCCCATTTTTTGGTCTCCTGGGCTCCTCTCCACAAGAACTTTTTGAAAATATCCACCATAGCCATGCAGGCCACTTTAGGAGCTGCAAGCCTGGACAACTGATATATCGGCATGGAATGGGGGGTCGCTTTAAGAAGGACCACTCTACCAACAATTTTCAGATCCCTAAAAGACCAGGATTGAAGTCGAGATTGAATACAATTTATAAGATCTTTCCAATGGGACATTTTGAGAGAATTAATGACCAGAGGAACGCCAAGGTATTTTTTCGGGAGGGATCCTATCTGAAACCCAAAATTTTAGGTTAGAAAATATTGTGTAGTCGTTGGGTTGTTTAAAAAGTATATATTAGATTTATCGGCATTTATCATCATCCTAGATGCTTGCATGAAGTCATTCAGGATCACCTTGAGGGCTCTCACTTCTTTAAGAGTAACTTGACAGAACAGGATAATATCATCCACGAATTTTTGGTGGGTAAGCGGAAGGTCTTCCCCCCAAAGACATATACCATGGAGGGAGCCCAAGAGGACTGCATATTTGATGTATCTTCCAAGTCCCTCCACATCTAAGATGAACAAGAACGTGGATAAGGGGTCACCTTGTCTTAATCCTCTATAAGGATTAAAGGTACGAGTTGGAGAACCATTAAGAAGAATAGAAAATACGGGGGTAGTGATGAGAGAGTAGACCCAATCGATCCATCTGGAATCAAACCCAAAGGCTCGTAAAAAATTAGTGAGATAGGTCCAACTTATACAATCATAGGCTTTTGATAAGTCCATCTTGATGAGCATACCGTTGGATTTGAGGCTTTTAAGAGAATGAATGACTTCTTGGGATGAGATAATATCATCCATAATTTGACAGCCTTGAAAAAATCTCGTTTTCTCAGGAGAAATAGGAGAAGGAAGGAGGGGTTTAAGTCTCTTCACCATGACCGCAAAGATGATTTTATGAATGACATTGCATAAAGCAATCGGGCGGAATTCCTTTGGTTCCTTAAATTAGGATGATTTTGGAATAAAAGAAAGAAAAGTGGAATTTATACCATGATTTACCTGTTGGGTTCGTCGAGATTCTTCCACTATCTCCAGGATGCCTCGACCTATAAAATGCCAAGTCGCCTGAAAAAATTTAACAGTAAAACCGTCAGGTCCTGGAGCTTTATTCCTATCCATTCCTTTCACCATTTCTTCGACTTCCTCCGAAGATATGACCCTCATGAGAGCCATGTTTTGGTCCCTACTCACAAGATGAGGGATATGTCTCGTAATGCTTGGATTTCTTCCCCTCCATTATGGTCTGGCTCCAAGAGTAGAGTATGGAAATGATCCACCAGTAGGTCTTCCATTTCCTCATGTTGAACCCTCATGTTTCTTGCCGAATCTTTCAGGAAGAGTATGTGATTTTGTTGCCAGTGTTGGATCATGGCCTTATGAAAGAATCAAGTGTTTCTTTCCCCTTCTCTGAGCCACTAGATCCGCGATTTTTTCTTCCACAATATCTCCTCTTGTTTTCATTTTTTTTCCAGTTGAGTGAGGGTTCTTCCTTCTTCAAGGGAAAGGGCTCCTATCCGTCCTTCTTTAATTATTCTTTATTGGATTCTTTGCATGCGATCCTGAAGGAGTTACTACTCGCTCCTTCATGATATTTCCAAACTCTATTTTATTCCAGGTTTTGATCCTTCCTTTTCGCTCTTTCAGTCTAAGTTGAAAGGCATGCATTCTATTCCTGCCTTGGAATGAAATATGTTTCCATCAAATTTCAAGCTTACTCAGAAAGCGATCTCTCAACCAAAACACCTCAAAGAAAAAGGGTTTGTTCCTAAGGGCCAACTTCAAATCCATTTCTAGACTAATAGGCCAATGGTCAAAGACTAGAAATGGGTGGATTGAGGACTCCATATATATATATATATATATATATATATATATTGATGATGCCTCTAGATACAAGGAACCAATCCAACCTTGACGAAATCTGGTGCATCCCCCCTTTCTATTATTCCATGTAAAAATTTCATTGATGGTGGGGATGTCAACCAACATTAGATATAAGATGAGATCTCTAAAATATTCCATGCCTTGATCCTGATGTATGATCCCTTCATTTTTTCCCTCCAAGGATGTGATGATATTAAAATCTACTCCAACTATCCACATATCTTCTGGCCTCATGTCCCGAAAGGATCTTATACCATGGAGGAAAGATGTTTTCTCTCCTGGATTATGAGGCCCATATACTGCAAAGAGGATCACCCAGTCTCAGGTTCCAATATGACGAAATTGGCCCGAGAGAATGTGAGGTAAACTTATCCAATTGTCAAAGAGAACTTCATTAGGGTTCCAAAGGATTGTTAGACCCCCAACACTTCCTCTAGCATCTTTGTCATTACCTCATACCCTAACCGTAATTTTTGGATAATGTCTTTAAGCTTCTCCTATCACAACTTTGTCTCTTGTAGATGTAATATATTGGTTTTTTCCTTCTTCAACCTTTCTTTCCAATATCTTTGCTTACCTCGACTATTGAGGCCCCGTACATTCCAAGAGAGTATTACCATTGAGAAGGCTTGTTTAGGTGGTGAAATATCGCCGACAACGGTATCACCCTTCCAAAGTTAACTAACATTTCACCTACCATCTGTATGGACTCCCGTGGATTATTTCTTCCTCTTTTTTCCCTCCTTTGCCATATTCTCCTTGATCCTGGGTATTCTCAGTTTAAGAGCAAAGAGTATTTTGTGACTCTTCTTGTTTTTGGGCCTGCTAGGCTTGATATCTTTGAAAATTCTCTCAATAAAGTTTCTTTTGATCTTCTAAGATGAACCTTTCATCCAGATTTTGCCATTCTTGCAGCAATATTCTTAGGACTTGCTCTTTTGTGCTTAGATATTCTTTGTTGTCGTTGATCTCCATGGTGGATTGATCTTGTGTTTTTTTTGGTCCCTCTTGATTCGTCGGCTCATCTTGTGCTTTCCACTTCGGCACTGGGTTTTCTCTTGGAACTTTTCTCTTTTCCCCTTCTTGACCTTTATTCGTAGCCTTTGAGCTCTCCCCCTCTTCTTGGAGGACCCCAACATGATTGTAATTTCCAATATATTTTGGGTCAGTTTAGTTTGATTAGCCTTTGAAGGTTTTGATGATCGCTTCTTGCAAGATGCCTCCTGAAACCCTTCTTCCTCCTCATGCATTAGCGTAGACTCTTTTGTGACTGTCGATTCTACCTTTCCTATCTAGTTCAAGGGGAATTCCTTATATAGATGTCCGTATTCATGACATCTTCTGAAACGAAAGGGGATGTGCTCATAATCTAGTGGTTGTTTCCAGACTTCATCCAGGTACTCGAGCTCCACTAAATTTGGCAGTGGTTCAGTAATATTCATATAAACTCAAATTTTCTCATATGAGGTGTATTTGCCTCTTCAGGTGGAATCTGCAACCTTAACAATTTTCCAATGGACTTTCCAATCCCCTCAAGAATTTATGGATTATAGAAGTCCATTGGCAAAGCAAAAAGGTGAACCCAGACTGGCGCCGCCATGAATTGTTCCTGATTTGGGCTATAACACTCCTCCCAGAATCTCATAAACAACCCATCGTTGTAATAGAAATAGGGTCCATTCTCAAAAATTCTCTCTTTGTCCTATAGATTCGCAAAAATGACCGTGAAAAACCTCTCGCTCCCACTTTTAGATTGATGTGGCCTTTCATTTGCCATTTCAGCTAGATCCATTTGAGTAAATCCCTTTTGAGAGGCCAAATACCTATAAACTTGTAGATCATAGCATGATCTTTCATGTAATGTCTATAGTTCTCAAGTTTATTGGTACGAATAACAAATCATAGTGCTTTTGCAGCTCGAGGAAGGCATTGGCCTTTGAAGTGATTCTTTGATTGGGCGCCCAGAACTGGTTCTCCTCGTGAGTGAGTCGTTTGAGATGCTGAAGGGTTTGCAACATGTTTCCCTTTGGAATCTCCTGCCGCTACGTTTTTGTAGGAGGGGTTCTCTCCCCCCCCCCTCCATGGGCGAGCTCATGATCTATCTCAATCTCTTGACTGCTGGATGCAAATAACAACATCCAACTGACATATCTGAGTGACTGCAACAATTCCTTTAGAAACCCTAGCTATTTCTAAAACCATAGCAAAGGATGGAAACTCCCTAAAATCCTCTACTAAAATTTATTTTGAAATTTACTCAGATAAATAAATTAGACATTAGTATTGATAAGTCTACTTTATTTAGAATTTATATTTATTTTTATTAAAAAATAAATTAAATTAGTATTCATAAATCTTGATGAAGAAGAACCCGTATTTTCCACAGTGTCAGAGAATATATGTCGATGTTTCGAATCTCCATAAAAATCCATCTTCAGAACGAATGAATGAAGAAATGAAAAAAAAGACTTAGGTTATATATATATATATATATATATTTATTTATTTTAACTTAATATTTATTGAAAATTAAAAACATTGAATCACTTAAAATGTAAAATTAATTTAATATAATAAAACCAATGTAATATTAAAAACTTAATAATCCAAAATATATAAATTTTAAACAAATAATAATATATACATGCAAACAATTCTCATATATATATAATCTAAGTTTTCTTTTCATATTTTAACAATTCTCGTATGTGCATATATGAGAGTGAGAAATAAAGAAGGATGAAAGGGGAGTGGAGTTATGAGGAGATATAAAAAAATTATGAGAATGAAAGTGAAAAGGGATATTACAAAAATTAAAAATAAATAAATTATATTATAATATTATAGAAAAATTATAAAATTTATATTTATGCTTTATGTATATAGGATTTATTTATTTATTTTTATTTTTATTTTTTAATTTGTATTTATATTTGGTTAATAATAGTATTTTTAGCTATTGGGATAAGCTCAGTTGGTGATGGTTGTGTTATGAAGTATTATATAAACTATGAGATCTTAGGTTTAAATGTTTTTTATTACTCTATATCTACATGTAAACAATTCTCATATATATATATATATATATATATATATATATATATATATATATATATATATAATCTAAGTTTTCTTTTCATATTTTAACAATTCTCGTATGTGCATATATGAGAGTGAAAAATAAAGACAGATGAAAGGGGAGTGGAGTTATGAAGAGATATAAAAAAATTATGAGAATGAAAGTGAAAAGGGTTATTAGAAAATATTTAGTATATATATATATATATATATATATATATATATCACAATATTATGGAAAATTTATAAAATTTATATTTATACTTTATATAGGATTTATGTATATAGGATTTTTTTTAATTTGTATTTATATTTGGTTAATAATAGTATTTTTAGCCATTGGGGTAAGCTTAGTTGGTGACGGTTGTGTTATGAGATCTTAGGTTTAAATGTTTTTGATTACTCTATGTCTACATAAGGGAAATGTAGGCACTAGAGGTTATAGTAATTGATTCCTCTAAATAAATAAATAAAATGGAAAACAAAAACATGGTATTATTTAGGTCTTCATATTTTGAAATTCCTATTATTAGGATCGAACTTCTTCAAACTAAATAATGTGGCCTTTATCAAAGGTTGTATATTATCTCCTTATCCTTTTCTTTTAATTATGGAAGGTTTAAGTAGAGCTATCTCAGATGCTCAATCAACAAATCAAATTCGGGGTATCAAAATTGAAGGGCATACCTACCTCACACATCTTATATCTCTAGGTGATTTTATAATATTTTGTTTATGCAATGAGGCAGAAGGTATAGTGTATAAGCGTATATATAATGATTTTATAGAGCTACAAGGTTGGATATTAGTATTCATATATTTTCTATTTACTTTCTTTGGTGGAGGTGGCTCTACATGAGTATGTGAATAACATATTTAATTTCACACTTTATGATCTCGATGAGGGGTTAAAATATCTTGGTTTTCATGTTAAACCCAACAATTATGGTATTGTTGATTGGAGATGGATTTTATCTAGAGCAAAAACCAAGGTATATAAACCCTAAGATAAATATTATAAACCCTAAAATAACCATGGTTGACCATGATTGATTTTCATATTGAGACAATCTTTGTCACAATGTGTCATTCGACCATGGTTGCCAATTATGATTGAACATGGTTGATTTTAATATTGAGACAATCTTTGTCACAACGTGAAATTGAACCATGGTTGATTTTCATATTGAAATAATCTTTGTCACAATGTGTCGTTCGACCATGGTTGACGATGGTTGACCATGGCTGATTTTCATATTGAGACAATCTTTGTCACAACGAGACGTTGAACTATGGTTGACCATAATTATAAACCCAAGTGATTTATATTACACCCAAGGAATAATATTATAAACCCTATGAATAATATTATACCCTACGAACATGAACCTTATATTAACAAACCCAAATGATTCATATTATAAACGTAAGAGATTAATACTAAAAACCCAAGGAATTATAAACCAAACAGAATAATATTAAAATCAAGGAATTAATATTATAAATCCAAGGTATATAAACCCTACGATAAATATTATAAACCCTAAAATAAACATGGTTGAGCATGGTTTACCATGTTTCATTTTCATATTGAGATAATATTTGTCACAATGTGACGTTGCACCATGGTTGACTATGGTTGATTTTCATATTTAAACCACATTTGTCACAATGCAATGTTGGAACATGGTTCACCAAGGATGATTTTTGTATGGAGACAATCTTTGTCACAATGTGACATTGGGATGGACCATGTTTGACAATGAATATAAACTCAAGGGATATGTATACAAACCTAGGATTAATATTATAGACCATATGAATAATATTATACCTTAGGAATACGAAGCCTTATATTAATAAATGCAAGAGAATAATAAACCCAAGGGATTACTAAAACCCCAAGGGATTATAAACCCAATGGAATAATATTAAACCCAGGCGATTAATATTATAAACCCAAGGTATATATAAACCCTTAGATAAATATTATAAACCCTAAAATAATCGTCCCTCACCATGGTTGATTTTCGTATTGAGACAATATTTGTCATAATGTGACGTTTGACCATAGTTGACCATGGCTAATTTTCATATGGGTGATTATAATCCCAAGGTATATGAACCCTAGGATAAATATTATAAACCCTAAAATAATTATGGTTGAGCATGGTTTACCATGGTTCATTTTCATATTGAGATCATCTTTATCACAAACATTGCATCATGGTTGGTTTTCATATTGAGACAATATTTGTCACAATGCGATGTTGGACCATGGTTGACCAAGGTTGATTGTTGTATTGAGACAATCTTTGTCACAATGTGACATTGGGTTGGACCATGGTTGACCATGATTATAAAACCTAAGATTAATATTAGTATTAAGGGATTTATATAAATATTATACCCTAGAAATATGAAACCTTTAGATTAATAAATCCAAGGGAATAATAAACCCACAATATTAACACTAAAACGTGAAGGGATTATAAACCCAAGGGAATAATATTAAACCCAAGGGATTAATATTATAAACCCAAGGTATATAAACCCTAAAATAACCACGGTTTACCATGGTAGATTTTCATATTGAGACAAACTTTGTCACAATGTGATGTTCGACCATGGTTGACAATGGTTGACCATGGTTGATTTTCATATTGAGACAATCCACAACACAAAATTCACATATTAAAAAACTCTTTCTTAGAAAAACACTTCGCCAGCCACCAACCTATTACTAACAAACAAGCATTTCATTATACTATATATAACTATTATATACTAACTACCATTTTATCAACTAATTTAAAATTTCCACTTATTTTGCATATTGGTCCCATGAAATACATAATGGACATCTCTATAACAATTTTTTTTTAAAAATAACAAGTATCATTGCAAAAGAAATAAGTTAAGCATATTTTGATGATACTATATATATAACTATTATCTACTATGTTAGGTCCCTATGTTACTAGTATAGTCCCTTATTATTGTTAGTGTAACCCCCTTATTATTATTATCGTACCCTTGTAACCCCCATATTGTTATTATTGTGCCCTTAAATTATTATTGTTAGGTCGGCTAGGATTACATTGTGGCCCCACTAGGATTACATTATGGCCCCATGGACTCCTATATATAGAAAGGAGGTTTTGTAAATTGTATCATCCAAGAATTGTTCATTTATGTAATGTATTGGAGGTTGCCCACTCGAAGTGGCTTATTTCAAAGGTGTTGACATCTCTTTTATTCTATTTTTGGAGCTGGTTACACAACATTTGGTATCATAGGTTTGGATTCTAGGGTTTCGCTGCTCTAAACAGGTCATCGTGGCATTTTCGCTATAACTTTTTTTTCTACGATGGTTTAGAATCTAAAATTTTTAGGGTGCGAAGCCGAAATTGTGAGGAAACTCGTCAAAAATTTTTAGAGCTTGGTTCACAATATTTTCGGAGATATGATCTGTGGAAGGTAGTGCTTTTTTAGGCTCCCGAATTTCATCGCAAAGAGGTGATCGTGGGAAAAGTTTCATAACTCTCTCTCTGAGCATCAGATTGGAGTGCCGTAAAAATTGGTCGCAAGTACACAGAATTTAGTTTCATGGCTATCAATTTCAAAGCTAAAGGACAAAACAGTGACACGTGGCAAGTCGTACAAGTTCGCTCTACCGAACCAGTCCATAATTAGGTCATTGTGGGAGATTGGACATAACTTTGTATTGGAGAATCCAAATCAGGTCAGACCTGTGGCATCCAAAATATAATTTAGATGGCTACTTCAATGATGAATTTCAGATATGGAAGAGCCGCAAACACATATATAATCCAATTTCAATATCGAGCTCCTCAAAAGCAAGAAAAAGGTGTGTGTGTGTGTATATATATATATACATATATATTTTATTTATTTATTTATTTATTTTATTTTATTTTATTTTATTTTTATTTTTATTTATTTTATTTTTTTTTAATTAATTTATTTATTTTTTCCTTCCGAATTGCATAAGTCTTGTTTGAAGAATCAATTTGAATTGATTCCAAGGGCATATTTTAGAATAATTATCAGTATTGGGTTCTAAAAAATGCACCGTAAAAATAATTCAACACCCATTAAGCCTTCAGAAGGCTCTACTATGACTCATGAAGATGAAGAATTGCAACATGATCTATCAAAATTACAAGAGCACATGCACCAAATTTCTCTCTCGCAAAGAGCAGCAAAAAATGAAATGGAAGTTTTGAAGAAAGGTGTGGAAGCGAAGATGGATGGTGTGAAGAATAATATGGATGGTTTGAAGAAAGGTGTGGAATCTAAGATAGATGGAATGGAAGTTGGCATGGAATCTAAGATGGATGACATGGAAGCTAAAATGGAAAACATGAAGAATGATCTAAAAGCAGACATGGAAGGTTTGACAAAGTTGATACAAGAAATGTTTCCTAATGGTGAAAAGATAGTAGATGGAAACTCATGATGAGAACAAAATAAATGTTAATCGTGATTTCATAAACTCTAATGTTGGCGGGAAGAACCACCATATTCCAAAAATGCATATGAGGAAGTTTGATGGAAAGGATCTTGTAACATGGATACTACAGATGGAGCAATATTTTGATCTCCATAATGTACAAAACACACAAAAGGTACGCATTGCAACTTTACATTTAGAACAAAATGCATTTGTATGGTATCGATGGCTTTGCTCCTGTAAAAAAATTGTCACTTGGTCAATTTTTACGGAGGAAATGGTAGCACATTATGAGGATACAAAGAGCAACACCTTCTTTAGCCAATTGATAAATCTCAAACAAAAGGGTTTAGTGGGGGAGCACATTGACGACTTCCAAAAATTGAATATAAGGGTAAATGATATTCTAGAGGAACACAGGATTGATCTCTTCATAGGCACTTTAAAGAACAACATCCAACATGAATTTTGCGTTTTGGAACCTGATTCATTGGAGAAGGCATTCAGGTTGGCAAGAAAAATTGAATGTAAAATTATGGTGATAAGGAAGCCTACCACTCACTTCTATAAAGAAGGAAGTGTTGCTACACCTAGATTTCCACAACCTACAAGGTTGACACCACAACAATTGGAAGAAAAAAGAGCAAAAGGGCTTTGTTACAGTTGTGATATCAAATACACTAAAGGTCATAAGTATGTTGAGAAGAAATTATTTTACATAGATTGTGAAGAGGAAGAAGAAAATGAACAAGAAGAGGATATACACCAGGAACTAGTCGTAGAAAAGGAAGAAATGGGTCCGATCATATCGTGTAATGCACTGGTAGGAATCACCACTCCTCAAACTCTCAAGATAGAAGGACATATCAAGAATAAAAAGGTAATAGTGTTGATTGATTCAGGTAGCACCCATAATTTTATTCATTGTAGGGTAGCCAAGGAATTAAATTGTTTCCTATACCCAACACCAGAATGTCAAGTGATGGTTGCAAATGGATGAACTATAAATTGCTCTGGAAAATGCCATAATATCAAGCTAACCATGGGGGGATATGTATTGAATAGTTCAATGCTTTCCATTCCTATGGGAGGTGTTGATGTTGTACTAGGAGTACAATGGTTATAATCTTTGGGGACGATAGCTTTTAATTTTCAAGAACTTTTCTTGAATTTTTTTTCAAAAGGAAAGGAAGTCGAATTATGGGGTATTGCAGGGAAGCCGAGAAAGATAATAAGCTCTAATGTCATGACAAAGCTTCTAAAGAAAGAAAAACGTGGCGTAATTGCACAATTATGCTCACTAGAAGTTCCAACATCAAAATAATCTATTTCTGCAGATCTCCAACAAGTCTTGGACAATCATTCCAAGGTGTTTGAAACTCCCAAAGGACTCCCACCTATTCGTGATCATGATAATGCTATTCATTTGATTCTAGGAAGTGTTCCTCCAAACATCAGGCCTTATAGATATCCTTATGTCCAAAAGAGCGAAATTGAACGAATGATTGCAGAAATGTTAGAGGCGGGTATAATTCAACCTAGTCAAAGTTCTCTCTGCTCCTGTAGTATTGGTACACAAGAAGGATGGATCATGGCGCATGTGTCCAGATTATAGGGAGCTCAATAAGGTCACCATTAAAGATAAATTTCCCATTCTTGTGATTGATGAATTACTGGATGAATTACATGGAGAAATTTATTTTACCAAGTTGGATCTTCGTTTAGGATATCATAAAATTAGAATGAAGACTGAAGATATTCCAAAAACAACATTTCGAACGCACGAGGTTCATTATGAATTTTTGGTCATGCCTTTTGGCCTTACCAATGCACCTTCTACATTTCAAGGGTTGATGAATTCCATTTTCAAACCCTTCCTTAGAAAATTTGTGCTAGTATTTTTTGATGATATACTAATTTACAACAGGTCTTGGAAGGATCATGTTCAACATGTTGACAGGGTGCTCACACTATTGCAGGAGAAACAATTATATGCAAAAACATCCAAATGTTTCTTTGGAGTACAAGAGGTGGAATATCTGGGTCATATTGTATCTCATGAGGGTGTTAAAGTAGACCCTAACAAAATTAAAACCATTAAGGAATGGAAAGTCCCCACAACCATAAAGCAGTTGCGAGGATTTCTCGGGTTAACAGGGTATTATCGCAAGTTTGTTAAGAAATATGGGAGAATAGCAGCACCTCTAACAACATTATTGAAGAAAGATGCATTTTCATGGACTCCTGAAGCAACTAAGGCCTTTGAACATCTTAAAGAGGAAATGTGCCTAGCACCGGTCTTAGCTACGCCAGACTTCACAAAAACCTTTATTGTGGAATGTGATGCCTCAGAAAATGGAATTGGTGCAGTTTTAATGCAGGAAGGAAGACCCATTGCTTTTGAAAGTCGTCCAATCAAAGGAAAGTATTTACAGAAACCTATTTATGAGAAGGAAATGTTAGCAATACTGCATGCACTAAAGAAATGATGAACTTACCTAATGGGAAGACACTTCAAGGTAAAAAATGATCATGATAGTCTTAAACACTTTTGGGAACAAAGACTATCTTCAGAAGAGCAGCAAAAATGGGTCACAAGGATGTTGGGTTATGACTTTGAAATAATCTACAAAAAGGAAACATTAATGTTGTTGCAGATGCACTCTCAAGAAAGAATGAAGAGGTGGAAGCATTTCTTTGTGCCATTTCTATTATCCAACCAGATTGGATAACCGAAGCAAGAGATGAATGGAAGAAGGACAAAGATGTATGGACACTCCTTCAAAAGTTGCAGCAAGATCCTAGTACATCTGATACATTTAGTTGGAAAAATGATTCCTTATGGTACAAAGATCGCTTATATCTTTGTAAGAATTCCCAATTAAAACAAAAGATTCTTCTGGAATTGCACACTTCTCCTTTAGGAGGACACTCAGGATTTTTAAAAACTTACCACAGGGTGAAGAAAGATTTTTTTTGGGATGGCCTTAAATCTGATATTCAAAAGTTTGTGGCGGAATGTTTGGGTTGCCAGCAGAATAAAGTTGAGACAATTAAGACCCCGAGAATTCTACAACCTTTATCCATTCCAAGTCAACGTTGGGAGGAGATTTCAATGGATTTTATCACAGGTTTACCTAAGTCCGAAGGAAAGAATGTCATCATGGTGGTAGTTGATAGACTTACCAAGTATGCACACTTTTGTGCATTATCTCATCCATTTAAAGCAAGTACAGTTGCTACTACATTTATGGACAGAATTCAAAACCTACATGGAAGCCCAAGGGTTATTGTGAGCGACAGAGATCCCATTTTTACTGGAAATTTTTTGACGGAGTTATTTTCTTGTTTGGGTACTCAATTAGCTCATAGCTCATCTTATCATCCTCAATCTGATGGTCAAACTGAGATAGTAAATAAATGTTTGGAAGGATATCTTCGTTGTTTTGTATCCGATAAACAAACACAATGGGTCAAGTGGTTACCTCTTGCTGAATGGTGGTATAACACTTCCTTCCATACTGCAGCAAAAATGACCCCATTTATGGCACTTTATGGATATCATTCACCATCCATCACATCATCTTTAAGGGAAAATTCAAAGGTTCAAGCAGTGGAAGATCACATCGAGCATCAGCAAGAAGTTCTCCAACTCTTAAAGGATAACCTGAATTTGGCACAAAATCGAATGAAACAACAGGCAGATCAACATCGCAGCGAGAGAAGTTTTGATGTAGGAGATTTGGTATTTTTACGGCTACAACCATACAAACAAATGTCCCTCAAGCAAGCTAAGAAGGATAATAAATTCTTGCCAAAGTACTATGGTCCTTACAAGGTGTTGCAAAAGATTGGTACTATGGCATACAAATTGGAGCTTCCTGCTTCTTCACGAGTGCATCCAGTTTTCCATGTTTCATGCTTAAAGAAGGTTATAGGTGAAAATCTTCTAGTTCAAACAATACTGCTAGAACTTGATGAGGAAGGAAAAATCATATTGGAACATGAAGCGGTCATGGAAGCAAGAACTCAACAGCTACGAAACCGATCAATTTTAGAGTATATCATCAAGTGGAAGAACTTACCCACTGAAGATTCTACATGGGAGGATGAGAATTTTATACAGAAGCACCCAGAGCTACTCAAGCGTTGATGACAACACTTTTTTGAAGGAGAGGGGCATGTTAGGTCCCTATGTTACTAGTATAGTCCCTTATTATTATTATCGTACCCTTGTAACCCCCATATTGTTATTATTGTGCCCTTAAATTATTATTGTTAGGTCGGCTAGGATTACATTGTGGCCCCACTAGGATTACATTATGGCCCCATGGACTCCTATATATAGAAAGGAGGTTTTGTAAATTGTATCATCCAAGAATTGTTCATTTATATAATTTATTGGAGGTTGCCCCCTCGAAGTGGCTTATTTCTAAGGCGTTGATATCTCTTTTCTTCTATTTTTGGAGCTGGTTACACAACATACTAAATACCGTTTTATCTATTAATTTAAAAGTGCTACTTATTTTGCATATTGGTGCTATGAAATACATAATGTACATCTCTATGACAAAAACTTTTAAAAATAACAAATAACATTACAAAAGAAATAAGTTAGACATGTTGTGAAGTCATCAATATTTACATGGAAGCATTGGCAATAAAATTAGATAATGAAATCAAATTAACTCAAAATTTCTCTTTAATTCACATTTCAAGAATTGGCAATAATTAATGCACTTATAAATGATGAACTTAAGAAAACCTTAGATTTCAGTATAAAACAATTCATTCAAATTAACATTATAATATAACAAATCATGTAAACATATACTTCTATATACCTTTTATTATGATGATGATACATATCACATACTCTGATTATTAAAAAATAAATTTAATTAAATTCTAACTTTTTCCATATATCTATTTTCAAATTGAAAAACAATCCACTAATTAAACAAACCATTGAAATTGCCATTCGCTAATTATGACAGAGGCATTTTCTATATGAGCTTGCGAGTGAAAACACTATTCACTGGGCCCAATAAGTGAACTCCAATTGTGTCCTTTTTCGGAGAATAAAAAACTTGTACATGAAATGAGTTTTGGCTTGTCGTATTGGTTGACCCGCTTATATGCAGAAACTACAGATGCTTTTGACCCATCTGTTTATGGAAACTACAGAAGCCTTTGAAAACTCTCATGACAAATAAAAAACTTGCATGTATGAAATGAGTTTTGGCTTGTCGTCTTGATTGACTCACCTGTTGACAAAAACTGCAGAAACCTTTAACCTACCTATTTACAAAAACTACAGAAACTTTTGAAAGCTCTCATAACACAGCTCAACACCCACAAATACTACAAAAGCTCTCATAACATAGCTCAACAACCACAAATACTACAAATTGCGAAGACTTCTACCTCGTGAACGCCTCGTTCTCATCTATGACCTTTTCGTGTGCTACTCCGACGTTCCTTTTTCACCCTTCGGTGAAAATGCTAGTAAAATAACCACGTGAAATAATCATGTAAAGCGTGCAATAATCATGTAGTTGATGACGATCAGAGAGATGAGAGTGCGTGGATAGAAATGGAAAGTTCCATCATTTAGTAACTAAAATATCACATTTTTAATTTCATGATGCCCACACAACCTTGGTTTCTTGTCTCCTAAGATTTCCGATGATTGGGATTCCAAATTTCTGATTATAGTTTCTAATTAATGATTATGCATGTATTGATTATGCACAAAATCTTCTTAATTGTAACGTGTCAAACCCGAAACACAGTACGCGATTATAAAAGAAAGAAAGAAAGAAAGAAAGAATTTTTAATGTCCACGAGGCTAAAAATAGCCTATGGGACAGATTGCTTCTCTATCTGACTCTTGTATTCGGCCCTTTTTCTGTGAAGTTTTACAATGAGCACTCCCAGCTTATCGACAAACTCTTCGCTGAATAGATTATCCCAAGAATTAGCTGCCAGAATACCTGCATAGTTTTCTCTGGTGTCCTTGAAGGCCTCACATTCTAGAATGAAATGTTTTTCTTTTTCCACTTTTCCGGAGGAGCAAAAAATACATACTCTTTCTTCCCACATTTCTTTTGGCCTTTTCCAGCGCCCTGTTTCACAACGGAGTTGATGAGAATTAGTCCTTAATTGAGCAATAAGAATTTTAGATCTCCAAGAAATATCAGCCCCTATGTATGCCTTTTGTTGATGGTTATGTATGGGGTTAAACTCTTCTATGTAGTACTTCTTCTTTCTCTCTAGCTCTTTCTTCCAAGTATGTTTATGGAATTTATCCATAACAAAAGTTTTTATCTCTTTACTGTTTGTAGGACACATGCTCAAGCAAATACCCCATTTACTAAACCATTTGTTATTCTGCTGCATCCAAGTCTTCTGTCTTTTACACAATCTGTCACTAAACACCACCTTAGGCCATCTATCCTCTTCCATTTGCTCAATTTTTTTCAGATACCTTATGACTCGCACCATAGCAATTGCTTCAATAGGAGCAGCCCCTGTTTCACTTAACAGGATAGCATAAGGAACCGCACTTTTAATTTTGAATTTGTTTGTAATCAAACGTTTCTGAATTTTCTCAATTTGTTTCCACTGCATCTTGGTTGTGCTGCTGGCCCATAGTTCACAACCATAGAGAATCACCGGAATCACTAGAAGCCCAAAAAGAGTTAGGGTGGTTTTCCAGTCCCACAACTCTGCCTCTCTACACCTGTTTTGAAGAGCATAAAATGCTTTCCAACCCCCTAAAGTTCTTTTTTTTCTACAACCATCCCAACTTAAATTTCTGTTGAAGTCAATTCCGAGGTATTTGTAATCTGCAACTTCTTCCAAAATGCTGCCTCCAAAATAGAACTTACGTTGGTTATGCTTTCTTTTGTTAGAGAAAACCACTACTTTCGTTTTGCTAATATTGACTTGCATCCCAACCCTTTTACAAAAATGCTCAAGGGAATGTAAATGCTCTCGCAAACCAAGAGCCGAATTAGCAATCAATATAAGGTCATCTGCGTACAAAAGAAGCCTGATAACGAACTTGCCCAAATGGATACCGTCACCCCCTTGCGAATTGAGCCACTCTTCAAGCTTGTCAATATATAACCCAAAAAGGGTAGGAGACAATGGGCAACCTTGCTTGACCCCGATATCGCTTCTAAAACTTTCAGAAATGCCAGCTGAAGTTCTGATTTTGACTTTCACCTCTTCATACAACCTATGCACAACTGCTCTCAAATGCTTGGGAACCCCAAGTTCCTCCATTCTGCCCCAAAGCTTATCCCTAGGAACCGTGTCAAAGGCTTTTCTGAAATCAACAAAGCAACAAAAAACTTCTTCCTTATTTTCCCAACCTTTTTCAATGATGTGCCTTAAAGTTATACAATGATCAACTGTGGAATGTTTAGGTCTAAAACCCGCTTGCCCTTTAGCACGTTTATTTCTTTCTTCTGCCCACTTGCTAATTTTCTTTTCCAACATGCTTCCAAATAACTTTGCAAACAAGGGGTTTATCATTATGGTTCTATAATTGGAAGGATTATTGACGTCACCACTCTTGAAAAGAGGTATTGCCATACTAGTTGTCCAATCCGTGGGGAACCCCTGCTGTAAGATGTTGTTGAAAATTTTTGTGATGTGAGGTGAAAGAAATTTTAAGCCCCACTTTAGATACTCTGCTTGGAGTTCATCTAAGTCTTTTGCTTTTCCAGCGCCCAACTTCTTGACACCCATCTCTACCTCTTGCACCGTGAAGAGTTTTGTGTCTGTGCTGACCAAGGGAGGAGGGTCAACCTTGGGATCCTGCTCATAAAGTTGTCTTGCATAGTCAAACCATTTAGAAGTTGTAATGTTGTTTTCAGCTTGCACCTTTTTCGATTGGAGCTCCTTCCAAAATAATTTGGGGTTATTTTTCCCGAGGAAGATTAGTTCTTCTCTCCTTGAAACCATAAAATCAGCTTTTTTCTTTTTTACTAACTGCTTGTAAGCTTTGAGCTTTATGTTATCCGTGTCTGATTCCTTCCACCTTCTCCTTGCCTTTTTGCATTCCTCGTCAAACCAAGCATTAACCGGAAAGCAATTTTTTTTGGACTTCTTAATTTTTGCTCTTTTGCACTCAGCAAGTGCGCTTTGAATTAAATGTGTTAACCTGTGACTATGAAGGCCCTGAGATGGGATTTCCTCCTTCTTGAAGAGCCTCTCTAGCATTATTTTGAAGGTATTACAATTCTCTGGATTCAAAAGAATTCCGCCCTTTGGGGGATTTTGTTGAACACATTGATTTTTCGACCCCAATTGCTTTTTTCCGGTCCAAGAGAAACTTAAATAGACTGGCTTGTGATCTGATTTTAAGTCCCAAATTTGATCTCCAATCAACACTTCCTCCATTTTTTCACACAAACTATGCGAGCAAATTACATAATCAACTACACTTGCTCCATTGTAAGTATTGCAAGTGAAATTACCGGACTTTTCCCATTTAGTCAACCCATTACAAATGACTAAATCGAAAGCCCCACATAGCATAAGCAGCTGTTCTCCAAAGATATTGCAGCCTTTATCCTCTGAAATTCGTTTCCACTGATGATTACTCTCTTCTGTAAGCCAAATAGGGTCACTGTCTTCTTTACAACAAAGAATGCTAGCTTGTTCACTTGCAGTTCTAGCATTGAAATCCCCCACTATAAGGACTTCACCTAGCCGAGAATATATTGCAATATCCGTTTTTAGGGCTGCAAAGGGATCTTTGTGGTCAAGCCCTCTACTTTTGTAGATTTTTGAAACTTGCGGTGCAAAATAGCATGCTGCAATTCTAATGAGATTTCCATTTTCTGATATTTTAAGCCAAACAAATTGTTTATTTGGATCTTCTTTTTCTAGCTGAATGAAACGACCTTCTTTTTCTCTTACTAATACCATGATACCCCCGTGCCCTTTGCCATTCCCTACTGCCTTGTTCCACACTGCTATCTTCCAATACCCTTCAAACAAAGGTGTCTTACACCCTTCATGCTCATGTGTTTCTATGAGGCAAATTATGTCTCTACCTTCCGCAATAGGCCCTAACCCAGGTCCTCGTCTCCATGGGTAACCTCTGCAGTTCCAACAAACTAATCTTAAGGAAACCTGGGTAAGACTTGATTGCTATTTGTTTTGACATGCAAGACTCACAGTTGAGTCTTTGTCCCTGCTTGCCCATAATGACCTTTCTTCCTCATTTCTTGCTAAAGAGTTTGCTGCCTTTTCTTTGTTATCATTTTGTTGCATTGTTTTGGAAGGAGGTCCAAATTGCGCAATCACGGCTTTACCTTTATAGATCCATGCTCTTTTTCCCTCATCTCTTGCTGCCCTAACTTTTGTCATTTCATCCCTCCTTTCCTCTTGCTGTCTTACAGTTAAATCTTCTTCTATAAAAAACCGAGAACCCCTTAAGAGTTGCTTCTTTCTCATAATGATATCTTTATCATGCAAGTTGGCCAAGATGACTTTTATGGGCCTGGCTCTCTCACCGTTGAGCTTACCTACTCTCCATGCTTGACATACTTGTCCTTGCCATTGGAGTTTGTCTTTCAAGAAGTCTCTTGCAAGGTCAAGAGTACATTCATTTTTACCATACTCTTTCACCCCTTTAATAATTATGTTTCTTGCTCTATCCAGTATTTCCTTGCTTTCTCTATCTTGCATGTTGTTAACCTGGATGTTTGTTTCTCCTTCCCTCTTAGCAGAATTGCCAACAACTTGAGCCCAAGTTTTGGAAAGTTTTGTGGGATCTTCTTTCCTCCCTTCTCTTGATGTTTCTTCATTGTTGTCTATTTGAGCAACTGCTTTCCCCTTATCCTGGGGTGGCTTCGCATTCATCACCTCCGTGTTTTCCACTGCAAATTTCTTCATGTTTTGCACCTCCGCTTTCATGCGTTGCCATTCTGTTTTCCCTATTCGGAGAGCTTCCTGCAGTAATGACACTTGCTCCTTCAGAACTTTGTTGCTTTCTGCTAAAGCCTGATTTTCAGCTGTTATTATATGGATTGTACAATCTCTTTCCAGCGCTTTAGCTTCTACTACTTCCAACCTTTATTTTACATTTAAGAGTTCTCTCACATAAAGGTCAGATGACCAAGTGAGAGGTGTGGATGTAGGACTATATAAAGCATACTCATCACTAACTTTTCCTTTTCCTTTGGACTTGTTGCCACATGCTTGCGAAGAAAACTTGTTTGAATGTTGTTTCTTGCGAACAATACTCTCCCTTTGAGACTTTTTCTTCTTTATCTGCTCCCATTTTAGACGAGCTATTCTCCTTTTTAGAATGCCCTGATATTGTTTGGCATTGACCCAAACCCACTTCCCAGTTTTCGTTGATGAGGCAATTTTCACTTGCCCTATATCATTTGTTTCTACGGGTTCTAAAGTTTCTTGTTCCATTCTCATGATGATATTAAGGGAAATCAAAATCTCTGCCCAAAACTGACAAAAACTTGCTGCTCTGTCCTTGCTGCTCTGCCCGCTATCCACTGAAAACTAGCTGCTCTGCCCTTGCTGCTCTGCCCACTGTCCCTGTCCTCTATGCTCTGCCCTTGCTGCTCTGTCCCTGTCCTCTGTCCTCTGTATAAAATTGACGAAGGTTTGTATAGGTTTGGCCAGTGGTGAAAGAGAAAATGCGTTTATCGCCTATGGCGATTACATGTTATGTTTTTTACATGTACCTTGGAGGTAAAGAAATATCACAAACACTTCAAATAACACAATACACTCTATGATATCGACAGCTAGTGTCTTCTCCAATATCGAACGTTGAAAGTAAGAGTAAATTTGTGAATTTTGCATAATTAAAATGCTGAGTTTATGGGATATTATGTTCTTTTATATATTTAAAAAAAAATATTATTCATTCAATAATTATTTTTCTCATTAAAAACTCTATCTAAATTTAAGGTTTGACCGGTGAAAGAGAAAATGTGTTTATGGTCGATGGCCATTACAAGTTATGTTTTTTACATGTACCTGGAGGTCAAAAAATATCACAAACAACTTCAAATAGCACAATACAGTCTATGAAATCGACAGTAGTGTCTTCTCCGATATCGAACGTTAAAATTAAGAGCAAATTTGTGAATTTTGTATAATTAAAATGCTGAGTTTATGGGATATCATATTTTTTATATATTTAAAAAAAATATTATTCATTCAATAATTATTTTTTTCATTAAAAATTTTAAAATTAATTTATCCATATTATTATTATTTAATTGGTGTATCAGACCTAACATCAAATTGGTGTATGAGACTCTCTTGTTTGTGGAACAAGAGACTCATCTTCGCTACGATTTGATTGCTAAGTCTATAAAAACATACATACTCTACTTCTCTGGTTTTTGAACTTATGCTAATAACCATTACTGTTACATTGAACAATTCGTTAATATTTCTTTGGTTCATTACAAATTTATGGAATAACAAATTTGCAACCGTGGAATGATTTGATTGAACATAAATTCTATGTAAAACTATTGATATTAATAATGGCAATAAATTTAAAATATGGGCTCGTAATGAATTTGATCAAACTCTATAAACTAAAGACAAAAAAGAAATATTTTAACAAACCGAAAGAATCTTAAACATTCAAGAATTTTTTTTTACCACCCAAATGGAATTTTTCTTAGATGTCAAAATATAAATGGTAAGCCTCTATATAGGAGGCATTAAAAATCTTTCATTGTTGTAATCTATTCTAGTAATTAATATTGCTGAAATTAACTCGATTGATCCCATTACAACCCCCAGAAAGTAATGTGAGGAGAGGTTATTGAATCTGTAACATACATCAACACATAAAATTATATATTTTTAACTTGAGTCTAGGATCTCCATAAATCAATTGAAATACATACCGATTATTTCGGTATACTTTGGATGGATACTTCCAATGGATGGAGGTTCCTTCCAGCTGAGAATTTTAGAGAAGAAATCGAGATAATTCCGGTGGACGCTGAAATGTTTCATCTCTATGAGGAGTTTTCGAAGCTCGTCAATATCGGAATAAAATGAAAAAGGTTCTAAGAACTCTCAAAATATAAAGAGCATGGCCAGGTCAGACAATATGGGGGTTAGCCCTGCATTATTGATATTGATAACTTTCCAATTCATTCTAAATTATTTTTCATATAGGATTAGGGATAGTTTTGAATTAGAATTGCATTGCTCACCTGGTTATGCACATGGATTGAACGTGGGGAGTTTTCTTCCAATTATACTACCGAAGATCAAATATCTTCGCATCGTCTTGAACCATTTTCCATCAACCGAGTATGCTAGACATATAAAAGTGTTGTTGAATACTTGTCAATGCACTTTCAGTTGATCAGTGAGGACTGCTTCTCTTCAACATGAGGGTCATCAAACAAGTCACTACACACATTCTATGTAAGTAACGATGTTCGAGGGAGCTCCCATGTGGCCACCAATGCATGGATGGTTGCTCCGAGATTTGTCCTCCCTACCAGCATCGTTGCGAGAAACGTTGTCGGCATAGTCAATATTTTCTTATGTGTGGAACCTTTGCATGCCTTCCATGGAGAAATGCAAATGGAAGTGCCAGCATTATACTTGTGATCTCCTCTGCCATGAACCATGTACCAGGCCTCTCCTTGACCTAGCCTTATATATGATATCTGTCAAATTAACAAAGGGAGACAGCAGAGAATTGTAGAGAGCATATCGGCACAAGATCTATGTTTATTGAAAAGAGAAATGTATATTTATACAATTCAGAAACAGTTATGCATAAACTGAATCCGGAAACTGATTGCTAACTAATCTACAACTACTTCTAAACTAACCGAATGATTAATTCTTTAACACCCCCTCTTAATCTTGAGGGTTACATTATTTTATTCCTAACTTTTGACATTGAAATTCATTCTATATTTCCGAAGTTAGAGAGAAGTCTCTTGACTTTCAACTAGATTTGGTTTTCTTCTTCTTTTCTTCCAAATTCTGTAGCCTCTAAATTGTTTCCTCATATTCTTCTTATTGTATTGTTCAAACTTCAGACTTTTCATTTGCTGGTGCAGGTCTTTTACTATTCCAGGTTGTCTAAGCATGTCCTGGACATCTTCAAGAAATGTGGGCTGCTGCCACATATTGTCTTCTGTATTATGGTTTTCATGATCAATCCGCTGCAACATAATATTAGAATAATGCCTTATTTCTTCAAAACTCCAATGCATGAAAATTTCATTGACATGTACATCATGCATGTCACCTTCAACATTCATTTCTACATCTTCTGTGTAGATCTCATCTAGACATGGTGTTGCAAACCATGTTTCAATAAACTTTAACTCTTCTTCATAATCATTTTGTGTACCTGCACATTGGAAATCAATATCGGAATCCAAAATATTTCCACAATGACATTGGTTCGGGTCTTTTTTCTCTGCAATGAGAGCTTTCTCCTGTTGTGCTTCTTTCTCTATTTCTTCCTCTATCTCTGTTTCCTTCTGCTCTGCAGTGAAAACTTTCTGATGTTGCACTTCCTTCTCTGCCTCTGCATCTTTCTTTGTTTCTGCTTTTACTTTGCAGACTTCTTTCTTTGCTTCTGTCTCTGTCTCTTTTCCACTAACCTGTAATGCTGCAAACAGGTTGTCTTCCACTAACTGTAGTGGGGTTATCTCACCAAATAACATCATGTCAATATCATATTTTTGTTGCATCATCTGCAACCAATCATCATTAGTAAAAAATTCATTATCAAAGTTAACATCAACCATCAAATTTTCATCAGCAAGTTGCATTGCTGGATTCACCATCTCATCATCAGCAAGCTGTGTTGCTGGAATCAACAAGTCATCATCAGCAAACTGTGTCGCTGGTTTCATCAAACTTTCGTCAGCAAGCTCTGTTGCTGGAATCACCAAATCTTCATCAGCAATCCATGTTGCTGGTATCAACAAATCTTCGTCCACTTGTAACTGTGTACAATGGGGTTCACAAACAGCTTCGTGCTCTCTCTCTGCTGCTTCTGCACTTTCTTCAGATTCTTCATCCACCCGTGACTGAGCACAGTGGGATTCAACAAACTCTTCATCTCGTTTTGGATCTGCTGCTACAGATCCACCTTCATCTTCAACTTCACCAAAACATCTCTCAAGGGTATCCCAAGCCTCCTTGGCTGTCTTGGCATCTGAAATCAAGGGAAGTATACTTTTATCTACTGATTCTTTTATGCATTTTAATGCATAAGCATTTTTTTGCCTATTTATTTCGAGATCTAAAAAAATTTCGAACATCTTCTGTTTCTGCTTTAGCCTCTTGGCTTTTCCCATGACCTCGTTGCTTGACTTCCACAAACAAACGAGTCTACATATGTACATATGCATCAAATACCCTGCTTCCAAAAACTTCAACGACTTCCACAAACAAACGAGTCTACATATGCATCAAATACTCTACTTCCAAAAACTTCAACATTTATGTAGTAAGACAATACTTTAACAAGGCTTTAACATTTTCACTTTCTCACACTTTCACTTTCTCACAACTTAAGTTTTTTTTTTTTTTTAAATTCCTTTTCTCAACAAAATCTCATATCCTTTAAAAGCTTAAAAATACCTTTTAAAATTGCAGCCCTCTTTTAAATCTCATTTTCTTAAAATAAATCTCTCTTTTTAAAAAACTTCAACTTCATTCATGCAAACTTCAACTTCATTCATGCCCTTTTAAATAAACCTTCAACTTCATTCATGCTCTTTTGAATAAAACTTCAACTTCATTCATGCCTTTAAAAATTAAAATAATCCTTTAACAAAAAGGCCTCTCTTTTTTTTTGTTTTCAAATCATATGGGGCATTAAAAACACCTTAAATGGCCATATATAAGCCATATGAATTTCATATGACAATAAAAAAAAGGATTAAATAAATCGAGACTTTCTTTTTGCCTGAATCACTTTAATGTAATCGCTCTACATTCCTTCATGCTTTTAACATTACTTTAAAATGCCTTTTTTTTCATTAACCTATAAGCCCTTTTCAAAACAACTTGATGTTTAAAATGATTTCATACCTTCACCTCTCTTAATTTTATTTGCTTGCATGGAACACAAAATTTTCAACAGAACAACCAGTTCCGCTTTCCCCCAAGACTAAAAATATGTGTGTTTCTTTTACTCCAGCGTGCAGAGGCGGAAGACAGTTTCACAGCCTAACTGTGGCTCGGCTATGTACAACGAGCGGCTCAATTTCCGAACAGTCTCTAGACTGCTACTCCATCAACAACAAACAATCATGCATTCTCTATAATTGTCGGCCATCTTTCAACGGTTTTCTTCAACCGGTCAAACGCCTCTTCACTTGACGTAGTTAATTGCAGTCACTGGCAATCTGCAGACAAATTTTCTCTCTCAAACTGGAATCCGACTTGACCAGCCACGTTCCCTCAAGTAACTATACCAACAAAACGATTTGCCCAACTATTCTCTGCTTCTCGAACAAACTCCAGACTAAATCTTGTCACTGGCTCGGTCTTCTTTGACTGACAATTCTTTCTCCTTAGCAGACTGCGTTTTCCCAATTCAAACGAAAAGAAAACTTGAATCAGACTCCTCTTGTGCCTCGATCTCTGTCTCTGCTACTCCAACGATCAAACAACAAACAGAAAAAAACAGATTCACAAAAAAAGATCGACCAGATCAACTCTCAGCTCCGATACCATGTCAAATTAACAAAGGGAGACAACAGAGAATTGCAGAGAGCACATCGGCACAAGATATATGTTTATTGAAAAGAGAAATGTATATTTATACAAGTTAGAAACAGTTATGCATAAACTGAATCCGGAAACTGATTGCTAACTAATCTAGAACTACTTCTAAACTAACCAAATGATTAATTCTTTAACAATATCACCTGCTTTGGTTTCACCTACAAAATTCCAAATATTTTCAGAGCTTGAAACCAATTCAATAGATTACTTTGATTCAAGGTAAACAAAACACGCCTACCTCTGCAACAAGTTAGTTAAAGTGATTGAGAATGGAGGAGCCCATGAGGGAAGACGTATCAAAAGGTTAAAGTGACTGAGAATGAAGGAGCCCATGTGGGAAGACGTATAAAAACTCCATGCAGGAGGACGCTTCAAAACCTAGCCAAGTCCAGGCCAAGTGGAATTGAAATGTTTAGTTGATCAAACACGATCAATTTAGAGGCGCAGATTAACAAATTACATTGAAACTGTCGTAACGGTAAAATGATACCATTCATTATCCAACCCTGGGCACTCCTAAAATGTAAACAATAGATGAGATGTTTAGACGAAGAATATTTTTTAAAGAATAAATCATGGTGGTCAGTTCAAAATTCAACCACCCTACCTCCACTCTACCTTCACTTAAAGTTGAAATAGGAAGTTTTTGACTAATTAAAAGTAATATCACTTCAAAATTTAAGGATAAGTTATGGGATGATAAGGAGTTAGAAAGAAAAATGAATTTAAGGTAGTGAAATAGAGAGTTGATCAACCCCAATCTTGCTAACCATAATTTTCTTTTTTTTTGACCAATGCTCTGAATAAAATGAACATTGTGAAGATAAAAACTAATTCTCATGAGCTTCGTAGTGAAATAGAGAGTTGGTCGATTCCCAAAACACCTTGGGACGAAAGAGTTTGTCACCTTTGTGATACTAATTAGCGAGTCAAAGATGAAAAATGTTTTCTCTTGGATTGCTCGGATTTTACTCACATGTGTTCTCATTTCCAAAACCCTTAGCACACTACCAACCCTTTCTCTTGGATTGTCTCGATTTTACTCACTTTCATTCTCATTTCCAAAACCATTGACACGCTACCAACCCTCTTGACTTGTTAAGTCAACAAAACTATAGTGATATGGGAAAGCTTCTCTTCCTTTTTTTTTATTATCGTAGAAATAAAATATTAATGAATTTCAATTAATATTTTACTTTCTTAAGGTCCTATATACGATATTGGTCTTAGTGGATATGAATCATCATCATCATTAAATTCTGAGTGTGGAAGTTTTGGGAAAGATAATTGATCAAAGAATATATAAATATAATAGGAAAGTTGTTAGTGAAGAGTTGATATAAATGGAGATCATATTTCTTTCATGTAAGTTGTAAACCAACATAGATCTATCTTAACTCCAGATCTACCAAGGGCAGAGAGGGATCAAATATCTTAAGATTTAAACCTCCTATAGAGTGTAAATAAATGTGATCCCTCTCGATGTTTGGTAGATCCAGAGTTAAGATGGATCTATGTTGGTTTAATTTCATCCTTTAAATAGGCTATATTCCACATGAATACCATGGGTTCTCATAAACCTGGAGCTCAAAAACCACCAGTAACTTGACCAAGTCAAGTTTACATTATTGTTTTAGTTGAAAGTTATTTTTGTTTTAATGTAGAGTTATTTTTAATTTTCTTTGTTTTATTTTTTACCAATTAAAAATGTTTAAGGTAAGGTTATTTTTATTTTTATTAAATATTAATAAATATAATTATTAATTGTATTATTTTATTTTATTTGACCAGGGGTAACATCCACTAGAATTTTTTTTTTTTTTTTTTAATCCTAATTAACTTTACCTTGGTTAGCAAATATTCACATTATAGAATAAATTCTACTTATTCTCGCTCAATTTCTTATGAGATATCATTTATATACATGCATATTTTCCTTGTATGTTTTAGACCCTTCACCATAAATTTTAGTTATCACACTTAGTTCAAGATGTTAAGAGTCAAATCCAACACTCTCCTAGCATGAGTTGGGTGGTAATATGGGTCATGTTTATTCCTCCATTGATTATTTTATGGTATATTCATGTTGTCGCAAGGTTCATTTCAAATGAAGTCTTGTTCATATTATAGTGACATATTGTCATGTTCTTGACTATGGTTATGAGATAATTTACATACATACTACCCTCCAATACACTGACTTGCACATGTCCTCATTCGTTGTTTCTAGAGACATGCACTTGTTAACGAATTGAATTTTGCTAAATTAACCATGTTCCTGATCTATCATCATGGATGCCTATGGTTTGATCTGGTGGTGATGATTAAAGAGGGGTGGTTATGGGAATAACCACCCTCTCACCATGGTGCCCAACCGAATCATTTGGGTTTTTGTGTTCTCTTGTGCAGCTCTGCAACTGGAATGAAAAAAAAAACATTCTGCCTATAAGAATTACTTCTTTCGACGTTCACCTACGATATGGTATGTAGAGGATTCAAATCTCTTTTCTTGTTTACTTTCCAAAGAAAGTGTTCTTCTATAACTTGTTTTAACCCAGAAATTTTGGTATTAGAGACCGACGAGTAACTCAAAGCTCTCCTTTGTTCCAGATACTTGGCCAAATAAAGCCCTAGTTTATAAGGGTAAATTTTTGATGCAGCCAAAAGGCCGCTTTACCCACATACGCAGAAAATTTTAATATGTTTTCCCGTTCCCAAGATCCAATACTCATAAAAGAGTATTCACTTTAATTTATGCGTGAAAATAAACTTTATGGGAACCCAAACCAATCCTTTATTTATGCGCTTTTACCTTTAAAAGCCTTCAACTTACCTTTATTTCCTTTCTTCGTGTTTGTACGTGATCGCTTCACATGAACCGAGGACTCCCCTTCGGTTATGGACCCACACAAATGGTGACCAATCACGCTGAATCGCACTTCGCACTTCCTATAACTTACCTCCCCGCATATTCACCGCTTAAGTATTTTCGTGATATTGCAATTTCGCAATTCACAACATATATCACTTCACACTTCGCCCAACCTAACATTTCGCATGTCGCATATTTTAACTCCCCTGGTTAACCTTTATCCTGTGCGATATGCCAACACATCGCATCACACCAAACATAACTTATCGTGCGAACTCTTAACAACAACCACAAAAAACTACAATGTGCGATATGCGCTTGAGCATTGGGTCGACACATGGCTCTTCCCTTTATTGCATCGCAAGTTATATCATTTACCTTGCGATGACTAAAACTTAAATGTTAAAATCATTGATTTGCAATGTGCGCTTGGCTGCTCCGCCCGACACGTATCCACTCCACAATCTCCCCAATTTAACTTGCGAACTCAATCTTAGTCGTTCATCTTCTTTTTCCCAAGGAAAAATCATAATTTTCATTAAGATTGAAAATTACATGTTTTTTTTTTTTACAAGAACGGTTATGAAGTTATATTAGAAAGTGGCCAAACGCCATCCAGGGTTACATTATGTCGGGCCTAGCCCTTAATCTTTCTACCTTGATCTGATCATAGATCCCAAGTTTTGGGGATCCATCATTTGTACACGTGACTAGGACGTCTATCTGTGTTATTTTTCCTAGCTTATACAAACACACAAACTGATGTAAAATGAGTCGAAAAAACATTGCAACTTTATGGAATAGAGTCCCACCCCTCAGTTTCGTCAACCAGAAGGGAGCCTTCAGAAAGCAACACCGCCTTGTTGGCTTCTGAGTCTGCCTCTTTATTGTTTTCTCTCAGAACATGGAGGAAGCTTACAGTTCTAAAAGCCTTCACCATGTTTCGAATTCTTAAGATCGCTCTAGCCAATCTGAGGTCTGTAGGAGAAGAGTCCTCCACCAGAACTTTGATGATAGACTGAGAATCTCCTATAACACTTAAATCTGTAATCCCAGTGAGGTTTGCTTGCTTAAGGCCCTGCAGAAGTGCCAAGGATTCAGCTTGAATGCTGGTTGAATGTCCGAGGCCCCAAGCATACCTAATCTCAGTTATGCCCTCCTTGTTCTTTATAATTCCTCCTGCCCCGGCCAAACCGGGATTGCCTTTCGCAGCCCCATCGAAGAATAAACAGTGTCGGGCTTGTCTGATGAGCAAATCTGAAAGATCTTGCTTGCTTCCTCTGAATTGCCATTCTTTTGTGCTTTTTTGCTGTCTTGTTTCTCCAGCGAAAAGAAGACCCAACGAGGCAGCCCAATCTAGATCCTTTTGATTTAAATTGGCTTCCGATAACTGTTCACCCAAATTTTCTTTCCAGAGGTTTTTTACTTTGATGGTGATGAGCTGAGGATTTAGTTTTTCATCTCTAAAAACTCTTCTATTTCTCTCCAGCCAGATTTTCCAGCAGATGAATTTTGGCAAGGAGAACCATGCTGCTTTAAATCTTTCGTTTTTTGGAAGCATTCCTGGATAGCAACTGTGCCAATTAGCAAATAGGTCTGAAATATAAATAGGAAGATGGAACTCTGTTTTCCAATTATTCAGGAGGATCTGCCATACTGCTCTAGAAAATTTGCATTCCAGAATGATATGCTGGGCACTCTCTTCAGTTTCACTGCATAAATGACATCTAGATGGGCCTTGGAAGCCCTTTTTCTTCAATTTGTCATCTGTTAAGATTGCTCTGTGGCAGAGCATCCAGCAAAAAATGTCGACCTTTGGCAGAGTTTTATGGTGCCACAGCCCCTTCCATACAGCTGGATCGGGGGCAACGTAGGGGCGTTCCTGCAAGCAATGATATCCCTGCGCTACAGTGTATGTGCCTGATCCGGATCCCCAACCCCGTGCGTCTTGTTTGCTTGAGCGAAGGGGAGATTTACCATTAAGCAGAGTTAATAATTGCTGACGGGCCTGCGCAAGCTCTGGAGGCACGGGAGGAATATGCCAACGCTGCCAGGTTCTGTCGGCCCACTGTGATATGTCCCACAGTGAATAAAACCCAGCTCGATCCATCCACAGTCTCAGTTCGTGCAGATCATTAATCGATGCTATGGGAGGGTGTTGCATTATACTGTCATCCCATATCTTAATGTTTTTGCCATTGCCCGGAATCCAGAACGCTTTGTCTTTGATTAAAGCCACTGCTTTGTAACAGCGTTTGACAAAATGCGTTCCTGTTGTGGGGAGAGGATTATCCAGAGACCGTTTTCTGTTTCCCCTGAGGTATTTTTTCCAGAGGGCTCTTTGTGCCCAGCCTGGGTGTGGAGCGATGATTCGCCAGAAGAGCTTGGCCCCCATGGCGATATTCTGAGAGCAGAGGTCTTTGATGTTGAGGCCGCCTTCCATCAAAGGCTTACAAACTTTCTCCCAACTTAGTAATGGAATTTTTCTATCGTTGAGTTTGCCACCTTTCCAGAAAAACTTCCGGATGTAGGCTTCCATTCTCTTAATGATTCCAATGGGTGCTAAAAGCACAGAGAATTGGAATATGGGGAGACTGCTTAGAACAGATTTGATTAGGACAAGTTTACCTGCGAGATTTAGCCAAGAGAAACCCCAGGTTTGGAATTTTGCCTTGAATTTGTCCAGAAGAGGGGTCCAATCTCTGCTATAAACCAGAGTGCGGAAGATGGGCAGACCCAAGTAAATAAAAGAGGACCAGCTGAGGGTGGCATCAAAGCCCAGAATCCTGGAGATGACAGAGAGAGTGTGAGGAGAAATGTTCCAGCAGTAAGTTTTACATTTCCCTTTGTTTAAGCTGCTTCCTGTAGCCTCACTAAAATCATCAAGAACCTCCTTAAACCTTATGGCAGAGCGAGCTGTGGCAGCCCCCAATAGAAGAGTATCATCTGCGAAAAGAGTATGATTTACATTTTTCACACCTCTAGCTATACTTAGCCCTAAAATCTCCTGATCTTCCAATTTCTGATCTAGGAAGAAGCTGAGGGCAGAGACTTGAAGAACGAAAAGCAGCAGAGAGAGGGGACAGCCTTGTCTGAGTCCTCTTGATGCTTTGAAGAAGCCAGCTGCTCTCCCATTCACCAAGGGGGCAATCCATGGGTCAGCAATACTAGCTCGAATCCAATTTACAAAACCAGTCCCAAAACCAAACTTTTTCAGAACTTCCCATAGGAAACTATGCCTGACACGGTCGAAGGCATTTGCCAGATCTAATTTGATAACCATACCCTTTTCTTTGCGAAGTTGACTCGAGTGTATAGCCTCTTGCACCAGGATGTAGTTATCGACAATCTGTCTCCCCTGAACAAAACCTCCTTGGTTCTCAGGTATGATCCCTGGAAGGATGCCTGCTAGCCTGTTTGCAATTACCTTAGTGATTAATTTGTACCCAATGTTGCAGAGAGAGATTGGGCGGAACCTATTAAATTCTTTTGCACCCTTTTCCTTGGGAATAAGGGCAAGAAAGGCAGAATTAGTGCTGCCCCCAATTTTTTGGCAATTTTGTGATTTCAGGATCATCTTGAAGAGATCTTTCTCAACAATCTGCCAGCAAGATTGGAGGAATCTGGCCGTGAAGCCATCCGGGCCTGGGGCTTTGTCCGGCTCCATACTATCTAGGGCTTCTTTTATTTCTTGGATGGAGATCTTCTTTTCAAGCTGCTGGTTGATAAGAGGGGAGATTCTAGGGGGTATCACCTCCAGAAATTTGGATTTTGGATCAGTCTCTCCCTCTTCTTTATACAGGTTTTGGAAATGATTGTAGGCTGCCTTCTTTATGCTCTCAAAGTCTTTATGGATCAGATTGCCATCTTTGATTTCTGCTATGGAATTATAGCTTTTCCTTGCTTGAGCTTGTTTATGGAAGAAGGCAGAATTTCTATCTCCCGCTTTAAGCCATAAGCTCCTAGATTTTTGCCTCCAATGCTCTTCTTCTGATAGGCAGGCTTTGTGATAGATTTGTTGCAGCTCCTCCTCCTTGTCTAAAACTTCTTTAGTGATTTCTACATCCTCACTTTGAAATTGATGCTGTTTTAGAATATCTTGGGCCTGCTTTCTTTCGTTTGCAGGAGTGGGAAGACCTTTGGCCCATGTTTTTAGAGCAGCTTTTAATCTTCTGAGTTTTTCTTCCCAAATGAAGAAGGGAGAACCCTTCACTGATAGATTCCAGCTTTCTTGAACCAAGTTCATAAACTCTGGCTCTTTAACCCAAAGAGCATTGAACCTAAATGGAATGGGACCAAGATCCTTGTGACCTGTCATCTCTAGCAGAATAGGCTTATGATCTGAAACACTACATGGGAGGATATGCAGTCTGGATTCTAAACCAAGCAAAAGAAAAGAACTTTGCACCAAGCATCTATCAAGTCTAGCAGCAATATGACCAGGGCCTATTCTCTTATTGGTCCAGGTGTACTTACCGTTATCTGGAGGGATATCGAGAAGATCCCAATCCTGCATGAGGTCTTCCACCCACTCCCTTGCTGGGTCCCTTACGATTGTACCTCCTCGCTTTTCATCCGTGTGTAGGGTGAGATTTAGGTCCCCTGCAATGATGATGTTTCCCAGGTTCTCAGTCTCTGCCAGCTGTCTGATGGATTCCCAGCATTCCCTTTTCTCCCCTATGTTATTAGGAACGTAGACATTGAACAGGAAGATAGTCTCCCTTGAATCTATAGAGTGTAGCTTCAAGAATAGCCAATGGCTATTGTGAGTCTCTGTGACCAGGCTAAATTTGAGGGGGTTCCAGAGAGAGCCCAATCCCCCGGAGGCACCTCTTGCTGATACTGCTAGCCCGCTACTTCCCTTCCAGAACTTTTTGCTGATTTGAAGGAACTCTTTGTCCTCCATTTTGGTCTCCTGGATCAGAAGGATGTCCGGGGTTTCTCTTCTAATGAGGCTTCTTACTTCTTCTTCTTTTACTTTACTCCCCAATCCTCTACAATTCCAGGAGATGGTCTTCATCATTTATTTCTTTGGTGAGGGGCTCCTCTGGAGCCAGGAGCTTGATTTTTAACCGGCTTCAAGTTCTTGCCAAGGAGTTTTTCTAGCATAGGCTGACTGCCCTGCAGCTTGTCTTTGTAAGTTTCCTGATCTCTCTTTTCTCTTGCAGATTTCCGGCCCCTTGCAGATCTTCTAACTGATGTCTGCGTATCTCCTATTTCTCCCTCTTCCTCAGACTCCTCTGAGTCATGTTCCTCCTCGAAGGCTTTTGTCTGCTTTTCCTTGTTCCTTGCCATGATACTCTCTTCAGGTCTTGTTCCTGCTGAGGTCGATTTTTCTGCTGATTTGTCAAGTCTTTCCTCTTCCCTGGGAATTTCTTCCGCAGAGCTTAAGATCTCGAACTTATTTTCTTGACTTCTTGACGAGGATACGTTTTGGGCAGCGGCAGGTTGAGATCCTTGTACCCCTGATTTCTTGTGACTTAGCTTTGATCTCTTTACTTGGTTCCATCCTTCCTCCTTTCCTTTTTCTGCTTCGCCTGTGTTCGGGCATCCTCTAGCAAAATGGCCATAGATGTGGCATTTGCGGCATTTGAACGGGAGCTGCTCGTAATCCAGCACTTGAAGATGTGTCCAGCTACCCACCTTTATTTTGATGGCCTCAGGGAGGCCCACTTCTAGATCTACCTCGACACAGATCCGGGCGCAATCGTATTGGTCATTGTTGTTGGCTCTGTCTATGAACTTGCCCAATGTATCGCCTATGTGTTTAAGGGAATCCCAGTTCCAGCAGTGAACCGGTAGATTAGGAAGCCGAACCCAAACAGGAACTGCCGATGGAACATCCACAGCTGGATCAAAGTCTGGGGTCCATTTATTTAGGTATAGGCCCTGAGGTCCCATGAAATAGGGCCCATTCCTGAAGATCAGGTCTTTATCCTCCTTGGTGTTGAATTCAAACAGGAAGTAGCCTCTTCCAAGAAAATATGAAGTGACTTTGTTCTTGATCAGCGGGATCCAATTCCTGGCTACCCAGCCTTCAGTTGATTTAGGAGATGGCCAGAGACCTGTGAATTGGCCGACCAGGGCGCGATCTGCCAGTGATAAGGCGACCTGGATCGGCCCCTCCGGAGGTAGGGTTACCTCCGGCACATCGTCAAGCTTTTTAACAAACTTAGAGAAGTCAGTTTTCTTCCTCTTGGGTAGTGAAGCAATCAAGGAAGAGAAGGCGGCTGAGGCATCCGGAGGAGAAGGCAGGGAGGGCCCTTGTGGCGATCCTTGGGTCTCCATAGTCAGAAGAGATCAGAAACTCAGCCAACCTGCTTCAGACAAGAGGCGAGGCATCTCCAAGATTTGAAAATTACATGTTGTAGATGCATTGCATATGCATTTTTTTTACTGTGGTCATGTACATATAGTTCATGAAAATTCCCCATTGGGGTGTACATCAAAGTCTTATAATAACTTAATTACAATAATTACAATATTTAGATTAGATATATCAAGATCATCGTTCAATGTTGTTAAAAACAATCAAAATCAGATATGTTGGTCTTCAATATCACGCTGACCTATGAAAGGATGGTGATAATAGTTGAAGTGTTGTGTTTCATTCTACTCCTCTATGTGCCAGAGCCCCCTCTGTTGGATCGCTACCTCCTTGGAAATCTTGTCAGAAATGTTGTTGTGTTCCCTATATATGTGAGTACATGAGATAGATGAGAATTGATCTTTCAAATGCCAAAATCTTCCAATATAGATTGTAGTGTGTGTACATGACATAATGTAGATTTATTGAACCCGTTTATGATGATTTTGGAATCTCCAAAAACTTGTAAGTGAAGGATGTTATGCTCTCATACAAACTGAAGAAGATGACAGAGAGTAATAAGTTCTGCAAAGTTGTTGGTACCGGGTCCGAGACCCATCTTAATTTTTTAAGAGTGCTGATAAGAGAGGTGAAGAAGAGCACCACCCCCGCATCCCATGGCATGAGATGATCGATCAAAGAAAGCCCAAGGAATGTTGAAATTGATGGTCTCAGGTATGATGTTTCTAGGAGGTCTGGGAGGCTCATATTAAGGGATGCCAGTGTAGCTAGATATAATGTTGGATGAGATCAAATTCCAGTTAGGGGTACAATATTTGAAGATAGATGCATTCATGGCCAGCCAAATGCCCCAACAATTGAGAAGAGGGAGGCATCTAGCTTTATTTGATGAGGCAGAGTTCCACTAGAGTTTCCATGCCTCCCCTAAATTCAGGCCCTGCCAAATCAAATTGATACCTAGATCTGTAGTGATAGATGACCAGAGTACAAGAGCGGATCTGTAATGAAGGAGTAGGTGATCAATGGATCTAGATTCATTTCTGCAGAGGGTACACCACGTGGGACCATGAATGGATCGTTTAAGAAGGTTATCCATGGTAGGGACAATGTAGTTGAGAGAACACCACATGAAAAGTCTAGTGCACGGAGGAGCCTTGAGCTTCCAAATGAGATGCCACCACCAATCCAGTCTTTGTAGGAGATGATCCAGGTATATGTGCAAGTATCCTGCCTTTGGAGTATAGATCCCAGATTTAGTGGGGGGCCATATGATTTCATCATCCCTTGTACCAATGCAAATGTGACATTCTTCTAGAGCTGAAGTATAGATTTGCCAAGCATGTTGCATATGCCCCGGAAGTATAGATCTTAGTCATTCATCTTCGAAATTGATCTTTGTGATTTAATCTTCGTTGTCCATTCCCTTCCTTTGGAAATTTTCTAAAGGCTTTTGTTGCCTTAGTCTTTTCTTCAGTTTCTTCGACTTCTCCACTCGCTACATCTCTTGAGCTTTAACTTATATTCATTCACTTAGACCCTTAGCTTTCACACTCACTGCATACTCTAGCACACTGCTTTTAGCTCGAATACATAACACCCTCTGTATTTTCTTCTCCAAATCTCAATTTGGATTTCTTCTCATTCTCGGCCTGCATACAATTATTATCTGCACTTCATTTTTTCTCACACAGTGTCAACAAATTAACTCCCGGACTGGAATCATATAGATTCTACCTAGTCACTAAGCCTTATTCACTCAGAAGACTTATTCATTTATTTTAGCATTTATCAGAATTCATACCACAGTGGTTTATTACACAGAAACCAATTTAGCTCGTTTTGGATCACTCAGCTCGTAAACAAGGCACAACACAATCATATGAGTTCAATTTACTCATTAATCAACAAATGTATAGATACATTAAACTGCTTACAAACAAACTTTTCACGTTGTGCTTTTACATGGCCCTCATCTCTTCAAAAACCCTCTCGGTTCTCAGGATCTCTCTCTTTCTCCTCGCAGGTTTACCTCTACCCAATGAAAGTATATCCTTTAAATATTTATCAAAAAATTCCTAAATTTTAGTAACTAACTGCTATAATTAGAAACCCATACTTAACTCTATCTATGACTCATTCACTAAATCCTCGACTCATCCCTCCATCTCAGGGATTTGTTACATAGTTCATTATGACTAAGCTCTTTGACTAATGAGGCAACACCTATCTAGAACCTTCTAGACCAATACTTGTGAACTATGAAGTTTTTAGAAGACTTTACAATGATTATACAAAGAAAATGTCCGTCTTGGACCAATATCAAGACCTTAGCCTTGAATTACATTGCAAATTTAAATTGAGGCCAGATGCTCCCGCATCAATTTTCTTCCACCATTTTATCTTCTCTCTAGTCAATTTGAGAATAAAATTAGTGTAACTTTACCTAAGTGATTGTATTATTGTTTTTTACAAATGTTAGGGTTATGGCTCTCTGGTAGGGTTTATGGCCTTATAGTTCGAAAGTTGATTACAATATATTTCTACCATTAAGTGAAAAGCCTCAAAACCCTATTTAGTTACTGCATTTTACAGGTTCACTTATGACCAATAGTACGGTTACCAGAATGGTCCTTCACTGCGATGTTGTTGAGGTAATAACACCATCCGTCGTAAGTTTTGACATTTCATTTTAAAAATTTTAATTACTCATGTTGACTGGGTTAATTTGTATTTGTTTTACAAGTGAGGCTTTGCTTTCAACTACAAAAGGTGACTTGGCTGTAATATTTACAAATTCTCCAGTTTCCAATTTCAAACTCCTTATTTTATCCAAGTGGCTGCGAGGCTAGTTTCCATCCTTTGACCTATGGTTTTTTGAAATTTTAAAATGAAATTTGATTAGACGTTATTATTAAGGCCATCCAACCCTATTATATTATTAAATAATTTGACAATTATCTTCTAAAGTAAATTGTTACAGTAATTTGTGGCTTTTGACCAGAATTATTTTTCCCTCTTGTGGGTTCTTTTGTGATTGTGTGTGTGTGTGTGTGTGTGTGTGTGTGTGTGTGTGTTTATATATATATATATATATATATATATATATATATATATATATATATATATATATATATATATATATATATATATATATATATATATAAGAAAAGGCCTTGTGTACACCAAAATGTCATTGATACTTATGCGGTTATATTATAATTTAAAATCTTTGATTACATGGTTATCATTTTGTTTTTTATATTGTCAACAATTGCTCCTTGTTTAATTTCGACAAATTTTGGATACGATTCGAATTTTGCATTCTGCGAATAGGCTTCACGACCTATTATACATCTCGAAGTTTATGGTTTCCTGTTGTTGTTATATATGTATGAGTTTTCTCAATTATATTATTTGTTTCAGTTATGCTAATTTTAAAATGGCTACTAATGTAACAGTTTAGAATTAAAAGGTAACCTTAATAGGTATTTCCAAGACTCCCTCTGATCCTTACCAGGTCTTAGTCTATAATTCAACTGAGAACGAGGCTACAATTTAGGATTCCACTAGCCAACCATCTATAGAATCTCTTTTCTTGGTAGTGTCATGCCTTCCCTTAACAATGCCCTGTTTGAGGCTCAAAATATTACAACTTGATTATCCTCTCTTGGACCTCCTCCAAATAGGTACCAAGTCTTCAAGGTTGCCTCGGGTTTTCTTCCCTCTCACCCTCTTAGCTCCCTTTTCCCAACTTAGATTATTTATCTATAGGGAGAGGAATAATTGTCTTCTAACTGTCTAGCAAGTGAAACTTTCAATGAGCACTTTTCCCATGATTTTATGCTTGACCATAGTTAATATTATTTATATAAAAATAAAATAAACATTTATGTTTATTAATCATTCATGCTAGGCCTTCCATATGACCCGCAATTACCAAGCCATTTGTAGTAAAAGTAAATAATGTTAGAAATTAATTAACATGGCATTGAATGCTGTAGGTGGATATTGGTGGCCACCCGCCTATTCCACTTGTGGCCTCACCATTGTTTCTTTCAGTTTTTTAGTTTCCTTAATTGTAGCAAAATTTACTATTTTTAGCAGTTTTTCACGTCCTGAAATTCTGGAGCCATTTTCAGGCCCTAAACGATGTTTTTTGGGAAAACCAAGAGCAACATGGAAGATCCTTTGATTTTTCTCACACCAAAAGTTGTAGTCCTCAAATAGATCTTTCTAATTAGGTATTGTGCACGTCAAGCGGAGATCGTATGCCAAAGTTACGTCTCCGGGAAGTTGATGTACCAATTTACCCAAACGAGGCCCATAGTTTTGGCGCTTCATCTCATGGGTTATGTTTTTGGATGTTTAGAGTTTTCCATTGTTTCTGAATAATAAATAGGCCCTAGAGCCTCATTGTAACACAGTTCAGAGGCCTGTAGCCACCACATATATTCTCAGAGATAAGCTACCAACGCCCTAGCTAGTTTATTTCCATTCTGTCTGTAAAAAAATTTCAGTTCATTGATATTAATGAATGAAGTGTTATTTCCAATGCATATTTGTATTTATGGTTATATGTGTATTATGTTGTGTTCCTGCATAAATTTGGATCAATGAAAAACATACAATATTGTGGAAACAAAAACACAGAAACGCATAAAACAAGAGAGACACAGATGTATGTGGTTCACCCAATTTGGGCAATGTACATGGAGAAAAAATCAATTCTTCCTTTTTATACTATCCAACAAAATGAAGCGATACAACCTACAACAAATCTGCTATAATTTCCTCTTCGATCTCACACAACCTCCTCTCTCTCGCTCGCTTAGAATCATAATACACAGTTTCATTACAATTCCCTAATATAAACCGAGGGTTTCCTTCTAGGGGAAAAAACCCTAAATTAACATTACTTCTACCGTCATATCATCCACCTAATGAATGAACGATATTGACTACGAAATCACAATATTTTACAATGCAATTTTCATCTATTTTTAGCTTCGAGGGCGCTACCATTAACCCTTGTCGGGAGTCTGTTAGCCACTAAACCCCCACGATGGTTTCATGTCCCCCCACGTGTAGGGATGTACAATCTTCATGTGGTATACACCTGAATGAAACAAAGACCTCTGAATTAGGAAGATAATCAGACTCCATACCCAAAAATATCCCACTTGGAGACTGATTATAAAAACTCCACTACTACTCCATTTGCTAGACAATGATTCCAATTTGGACTTGACTATTTCTCATATTCACCATCATACTTGAAGAAAAATTGAAACTTAGCAGAATCTCAGTTTCTCCCTGGTTATAACTTTTGTTAACATATATGCAGGATTCTGGCTAGCATCTATCTTTTCCAGCTTCAACTATCCATCTTCCAACACTAACCGCATGAAATGGTAGTTAAGTTGTATATGTTTGGTCTTGGAATGAAATATTGAGTTATTTGCAAGATGAATGGCACTCTGGTTGCCACTGTATAACCTGCTTATCTCCTGCTTCTTTACCAATTCATCGACAAACCTTTGTAACCAAATTATTTATTTACTAGCCTCTGTAGCAGCAACATACTCTGCTTCTGTTGTTGAAAGTGCAACAATGTTTTGCAATTTTGAAACCCAATTGACAATTGTTCCACCTACAATAAACACACACCCTGTGGTGCTCCTCATGTTATCTCTATCACCTTCCATATATGCATCAACATATCCTTTTAGAGAAGTGTTTGAACCACCAAAGCATAATTCTTGATTTGTGGTACCTCTCAAATACCTGAGAATCCACTTCACTGCCATCCAATTCTCTTTTCTTGGATTGTTCATATACCTACCTACAACTCCCATTGCATGTGCAATATCAGCCTTGTGCAAACCATTACATACACTAAGCTTCCAACTACTAATGCATATGGAAATTTACCCATATAATCCATCTCTTCCCGTGTCTTAGGACACATCTCCTTACTTAGTTCGAAATGGCTCACCAAAGGTGTAATAACTGGTTTTTCATTCTACATATTAAATATTTCCAACACCTTTTCTATGTACTCAATTTGAGACAATGTTAATTTTTGAGTTTTCCTATCTCTAGTTATTCTCGTACCAAGGATTTATTTTGCACCACCCAAATCATTCATTACAAATGAATTTTCCAATTTTCCTTTGAGCACATTTATTCATGTATGTTATACCCTACATCAAACATGTCATCTACATAAAATAACGATATAATATAGCCACCATCATTTTTCTTTTTAAGATAAACACAATGGTCAGAGCGACATCTAGTATAACCTTGTTTAGATGTAAACCTGTCAAATTTTAGATACCACTGCCTTGGAGCCTGTTTTAAGACATACAAGATATTCTTTAGTTTGCACACTAATTTTTATTCCCCTTTGACCTCATACCCTTGTGGCCACTGCATATATATTTCTTCCTCCAAATCCCCATGTGGAAAAGTTGTATTTACATTTAACTGCTCAAAATGAAAATCTTCTGATGCCACCAGACTTAAAATAGTTCTCATTTAAGTCATTTTAACAACAGGAGAAAAAATTTCATCAAATTCTATAACTTTCTTTTGTTCAAACCCCTTCACCACAAATCTAGCCTTATACCTATGTTTACCTCCATCTTCTTCCTTCAACTTGTAAACCCATTCATTCTGCAATGTTGTTTTACCCTCATGCAACTTGACTAAGTCCCAAATTTGTTTATGAAGCAAGGATTCCATCTCTTCTCCCTATGTCTTTCTCCCACTTCTTCTTGGTTTATACCTACATTACTTCTTCATATCTTTCTGGTTCACTAAAATCAATAAAAAATAAAAAATATAATGAAGGAGTGTATTGTTCAGGGGGTCTACTTATCCTGGTAGATATTCTAACACCACTTTTAGGTGTTTGAGGTGCCTGTTGTTGTTGTGGATGCTGATCATTATGATTTTCAGGCACCTTTACTTTTTCTGTGATCTCATCAAGCACTGTGTATTCTTTTTTTTTTCCTTTTCTTGTTTATTTCCATGCATCTGATCCTTATACAAGGCCTTTTCATTGAATATGACATCTCTACTTCTAATGATTTTGTAATTTTCATAGTAATATAATCGATAACCAAAATCATTAACACTATATCCAATAAAGGTACATTTCTTTTATTTTTCCTCGAGATTTGTTCTATTTTCTTTATTAATGTGGACAAAGGCTTCAAAATGGAAAGCCTTTAAATATGAGTAATTTAAATTTTTACCTGTCCATGCCTCCTCAGGAATACCACCATCTAAGTAACTTGAAGGCCCTATGTTTATTAGATATAAAAAAATATCTACAACATCCGCCCAAAATTGTAAGGGAAATCCTACATGCAATCTCATGCACCTTGCATGCCCCATGATTGTCTTGTTCATCCTTTTTTACACACCATTTTCCTGTGGTGTTCCTGGAACTGTCTTCTGTTTGCGAATTCCATACTCTGAATAGTATTTATCAAACTCTTTTTTGTAGTATTCACCTCCTTTGTCTGATCTAAGACACTTCAACTTCTTTCATGCCTCATTTTCAACCAAATCTTTCCATTTCTTGAAAGTATCAAATACATTAAATTTCTTTCGAATACAATAAATCCAGGTTTTCCTAGTTACATCATCAATAAAAGTAACATAGCGAGAACCACCGAGAGATGATACTTGAGCAGGTCCCCATACATATATATGCACAAAATATAATTTTTTTCTCTTATTTTCCTTCCCAAATCTGATAAATCTGACTCTCTTCTACTTTCCATAAACTCAATTCTGAAAGAAATCCAAATCAACATGCTTCAAACCCGACAAAAATTTTATTTAGTGAAGAATATACATCCCCTTTTCACTCATGTGCTTGAGCCTACGATGCCACAATGTCATGTCTGCTCTTATGGAGGTTAACGCATTAACAAAATTAGAAATACTATTGCATAAATACAATGTACCAACCTTTTCTCCTTTTTCTATTACCAAGGCTCCTTTGGTGAACTTCCAGGCTTTTTCTATGAATGTAGTTACACAACCTTCACCACCTAACTGCCTTGTTGAATTTTTTTTTTCTTCAGATCTAGAACATGCCTTACCTCCTTCAATATCCATTGGTTTCCATTATGTTTCTTTATAAAAACCTTACCCATTCCAACGATTTTATAGGGTTTATCATCACCCAAATGATCCTGTCCAAAATCTCCTTGAACATAGTCATGAAAACGTTTCCTATAAGGTGTGGCATGAAATGAAGCCCGTGAATCTACCACCCAGGAATTTTCTTGTGATATTAAAATTAATTAGTGTATTTGAATATCACAAGAATATATTATATTTTAAAACTCAATTTAATATTGGTGAATTATCAAAGAACATTTTTAATAGATGTGGTTAGACGCCTTTGCGGATTCAACAATCTTCTGACACATCGTTCCTATAATCATGAAGGGACACCATTTAACAGGACTTAGTGATCACAATTGTAAGTAGGTTTTAATGGATTTACAACGGATTATCATGTCAATAGTTAATGTGGAGAATGACAACCTATAGTCGAGTGAAGTGAATTTAATGCATGCATCGAATTATGGAAGGATAAGCTTTCATACTAGTGAAATTATGCATGATACAAAGGTATTCTTAGGCTACACCAATCGAAAATGTGGGTAGTTATGGCACCTCAAGGCTACGAGATTTTTCCTGCACTAGACATGGTGAATTAGCAGTAGGTCTCACACACATATTTTCGATGGTTCACATGCTTACTCTTGTTGTTTTTTCTCTTTAGATGGTGCCTAATCCAGGATTTTTTTTGTTTTTTATTTACCTTCCCCCATAGAAAGGTCCTTTACACTTATGGTCACTCGTCCTCCTTGCTTTGCAACTCCATTTTCTAAGCTTCTCCCTAACGATTCATCCATCTTGGGGATGTTTAGTGTTGTTGCGAACATCCTTGGAATTATACTTGTCAAACTTATGCACTTGCATTCTCCACTACTACCTTGCTTGTTAGACACCCCATTGCCAAAAAAATTACATTTCACACTACATTATGTCAAGGATTTTGGTGTCTCAATCAACATACCAAGGCAAAGAAATCAAGAACATTGCAACACTACTTACTATAGACACATGGAGATCTATTGATCCCAAGAAAGTGTTAATACCTTAGCCATATGATACAAGGCCCAACACACCACAGCAAGTGCAGGAGGAAATATATGCAATTGAATGGGAAATCACAAGAGGGAGAGGTTTCCTCTTGGACATAGAAATAACCAATGAAACTATTTTTTAGCTCCCGAATGTTGGTCACATAAGAGGGAGGCTCAACTAATTAATATGTACACAATTCACATGTATTTGCACCTAAATATGTTGTTGGGATGCGTATTGGTGGATCTAAATGAAACTTGAAATGTAATTCTATTCATGTTTGACGACCTTCAACTGACAATGAAGGGCATGGATCATCAAATGCAATGAATTGAGACACATCATGGTCTTCTAGTCGACCTAGGCTGCTCACCAAGTAGTAGTAAAGAGATGAAAACTATGGAATAATTTGACTCCTTGAAGACTGGATGATGGTATCAAGACACTCTTTTAATTCTTTTCCTCATCTATGGTTTTTAGTTTTCTAGTTATAGATGCATATGATGTTTTAGAAGGCGAAATGCCTTAGACTAGTGGTTTTGTAGTTTTACTATATCCGAACATGCTTAATTTTAGACATTGAAACAACTCTAGCTCTACAAATAGTTTGGTTTCCCTAGAAAAAAATCAGAATAGGCTAGGGCATGCATTTTTTGTTGAATTTAAGTAATGAGAATTTTCTTACTGAAAAGAAAATGTTAACATTGATGAATATGAAGTATAATAACATTATAGGAATGATGACATTAATTGATGTGTTTTATAAGCTTAAGTCATACTCGTGAATGTATTTTTATTTTGGGTTCACAATAACCATTACAACAAGTTGGTTATAAGATTTATGCCACGCTGAAGCTACGATTAAGAAATTCAAGTTGTTTACTAGCTAACAATGCAATGACGAACTCAAAAATTCAATTTCTATGCCTATTGACCAATTTATAGATCAAGAAATTAAATGTGAGATTACTTTTGGTTTGAATTCACACAGAATAACATAGTTGAAACAAGCAATTTCAACAAACAAAAAACTGTGAAATTAGATTGAGTGACTATTGCTAGACACATGAAAATAGAGATGAGTTTAAGATAAGCATGTCACGTGTTTCATTAAAAATGATACACATATAAATACAATGTTTATTACCTTTGAATTTAGCTTCGAAGGTCTCTTGGACTCCCGATGACTATTCATATTCCCCCCAAAGTGAATATCACAAATTCTCATAACCCTTACATATTAGGTTTCCAACATTCACCTCTTTGATCTAAAGGGGTGTATATGAGTCCAAACAGAATGTTGAATATGGAAGTCAACAACTACCAATAGTTGAATGTGCTTTGCGGATTTGGTCATTTTTGGATGACCACAAACCAAATGGCTAGTAAAAAATGATGTCTTCTACTAAAAGGTGGTTTAAGTATGATCACAAACGTTTCCTGGCGGAGATGGTGGTTTAAATATGACCAAAAACTATGGAACTAATAGCTAAGGCTTAAATGTTCCTAGAAAATTTTCTATTTTGCTAGAAGTTGGTGTTTGTCTTCTACTAACTGGAAGTGCTCTTAATTAATAGTTTGAAGATGAAAACAAACTATTGTCTAGAAAATGTAGTAAGTCTTCTACTACATGGTGACTTAAGGAATACCACAAACTATTGCCTAGAAAAATTTCTAAGTCCTATACTAAATGGTGGTTTAAGGAAGACCGCAATCTTAATCGTGCTTATGGAATTGACAGTAGATCCAACTACAAATCTAACTCTAATTGTGGATATCATTTTTTGGTTCTGGTTCCTGCTTGATTGACAAGATTTCCAAACTTGAAGTCTAATTTCCAATCACTAATATTACCCCCCTTGTCAAATACAAGGTGAGAATATGAAAATGTTTCCACAATGCTCACAAGGATGAAGATAAAAGAATATTTATACTCGATATGGCCAACTCGATGATGGTATTGACTTCTAATGAAAATTCACCCATTTACATTATTAGTAAAATCAATTTACCATTATTTAATTTTGTAGTTGAATGACTAAAATGTGTAGTGCGTTTAAAATAGAACAAAGCATATTTTAACTCTCCACAAGATAAAAGGTACCCCAAGGGTTCAAACCCTTCAATCACAAGGACACTCAATGCAATCACAAATAGACCCAACAATTTATCCATAGAAAGGAAAACCATAAAATAAGCCCCCTTTAATTTCTCACATGCAATGTCAAACCAATACAAAAATGGCCCAAAATCTTGGGATTTGGTTGGCCAAGGCAAGAATTAAAACTTCAAAATGCATAAAATCCATTTCTCCCTAGTGTTGTGGTTACTAACAATGATAGAAACTAGAGGAAAGCCTCCAAAAAAACCTCAAAATTTACTATAGATATGCTTACCTTGATGCCCATACTTAGCCATCAGTTCCTACTTGAAACCATAGAAAACTATGTAGAATTTGGATTCATGATTCCCACATTAAAAAATTAGAAAAAAATTACTCTATGAGGTATAAGAACCTTCTAGGCCAAGAACAATAGAAAGTCGTAAGTTTCGAGTCCCCTATGTCGACATCATCTTCATTGAAGATGAAACTAGAAATTGCCCTAGAAGGTGCAAAGAGAGGACGATAAGAGTGTGAATTGAAAGAATTGTATTTTGGTTTAAAATAATAAATGTTATAATAAATTTAGGTTGTTTAGTGTATTTCTGTTTTTTTCCTTTTAATTATAAGTTGCAATCATATACATCAAGAACCAACCTAGTGCCCATATCAAATAAATATTATGAAAACAATTTATAATTAAAATTCTTATCAATTAAATGAAATGTAATTTTCAACAAAATTCTCATTAAAAAAAAAATCAAATTTGTGGTATTTCCAGCTCTAACAATGAGCTTCATCTTATGTGAAAATCATTGCAGGATTCGTTGGAACAAAGTATGCTTTTAAGGTTGGCGGTTAAATTGCTTAGGTAGTTGAAGTTGGATTTTGGTTTCACGATTTCATATTCCATTTACTAAATTTAATTGGAGTTTACTAAACTTGATTTCTTGTAAGAGGAATGTAGATCATATTTCCAATTATAATTGTCACAATCGGTAGTAAGATCAAACAATTTCATATACTATATATATAATTATATTATTGATTTTCTTTTTTCTTTTTAAATGAAATAAAAACGGCAACATTTCATTATAAGTGCATGTCATTTGACTCATACATTACTTTCTCTCTTTGTTTTTTTCCATATCATTCTCAATATGCTTACTCGAGAAGCCTCATTAATAGTATTGAGGATGATTATGTTTCCCAAAATTAATTAAGTGCATGGTTGATTGAGGTGTAATAGTATGTGATGCAATATATTCTAAATATGAATCAAGTGGTTGTTGTGGATATTCATCTAGCTGGTTCAACATAGGTAGAACATAATGCTTGAACCATTAAACATTGGAAACAAATTACATGAAAATGTATATTTCCAATGCATTAAATCTTTGAGGATTGAATACATGTGGTACCTCAATGTTGTTAACTTCTAACGTATCTCTCCAAAACAATATCTCTCTTTTTGGAGGGGAAACCAAACTTGGTTTCCAATTTCAATCGTGTGAGAAACATAATGTTTATCACGACGCTCATTGTGCTTGTTCTTGGTTTAAGAGATAATCTCCTCAACCTATTTATGAACTCTTTATTGTTCAACTTTAACACAAAAGTATGAGAAAAAGTTATTGAGCAAACCAAAGTCTAGTTACAAAAATTTGGATTCGTTGCAGAGGTAGAATTTCGTCTCCTAGATTGTTATGATCGCAACATATGTGTGCCATGGGCTTCGTAAGGAAGCCATGAAATCTTTCTATGAAATGCATATAATAGGTATTCAACTGAATAAGTTCACTTTCACAGTATTTATTCCTTATTTTTCCAACATAGCAGGGATGAAACATGGCAGGGAAGTAAATGAAGTTGTAATTAAAAGTGGGCTTCAATCAAATGTGTTTGTTGGGAGTTCCTTGGTGGATATGTATTTTAAATGTGGGAGTATTGAGGATGCACTCAAATTATTTGAAAAAAATTCTAAAAGAAATGTGGTCTCTTAGAATGCCATGATGGTTGGGTATGTGCAGCAGGGCTTGTTGATAAAACATTTGAGATCTTTTAAAATATGCCCAAAGGAGTCTTGTGTCATGGGCTACGATGGTGAATGGATATGTTTAGAATGGCTGCATTGACACAATATTACATTCTGGAATTCCCATATCACATAATCATCGATTTCCATGACACAACATTACGTTTTGTAATTTCCATATATATAGAGGGGGTACCTTGATGAAGCCCTATAATTGTTTGAGAAAATGTCAGAACGCGATGCTATGTCATGGAATGAGTTGATTGTTGGGTTTGCAAAAACTTGGTATGTTAATGAGGCCTTCAAGCTCTTTAAGAAAATCCTCAAAAGCATGTGTTCCCATGTAATGAGATGATTGCATGGTTTCCACAGAATGGTTGTTTGTAAGAGGCCTTGAAGCTATTTCAAGATATGGATAGGATAGGCATCAAGCCAAACTCTAACATATCCACACATGTTCTCTCATCCTGTGCAAGCTTGGAATCCTTGGGTTGTGGGAAACATATCCACGAAGGCATAATTTATAAAAATGGATTTGAGAATAATATCTTTGTGGCAAGTGCACTTGTAGACATGTATGCCAAATGCGGGGTTATAAATAATACACATAAAGTGTTTGATGTGTTGAATTCTTAGGTAAACTGAGAGGGGGGGGGGGGGTGAATCAGTTTAACACATACATGAGATTTTTAAATTTTCATCAGCTAATTTACAGCTTACTTTTATAATCAATCTTAGTGTATGAACAGTCTTAATATGTTGCAGCAAGTATTAAATTAATGTGACTTCAAACTTATTATGAGAGCAGCAAACATTAAGCAGATTTGGTAAATCATCTCAGCACACCGGCAAAACAGATAGGGACAACAAATTTAAGTGGAAACCCATAAAGGGATAAAACCACATCTTATTATTGTTTTGATGCAAAGGCAAGCTCCAAATCCCTCTCACCACTGTTTTTCTGCAGGCACCAACCTACAGGAGGCTCCAACCTCAATTCTGCAAGCTACAACTTGCAAGGAAGCACCAACTCCCTTCAATTTTCTGTAGGCACCAACCTACAGGAGGCTTCAACCTCAGTCATCTACTACTGACAACTATCAAGTTTCAACTTGATAGGGAAGCTCCAAATTCCTCAATTTACCAGAAGAATTGATTGGTGATTTACTTCAAATATCAGCTCTGTTCTGTAGCATCGCTTTCTGCTCCTCTCTTCCTTATTTTCTCTGCCTCAATCTTCTATACTTTTTCATACACTATCCTTACTCTCTCTAACCTCTTTTATGCATATCCAGTTGATATTATATATAGAGTTCCTCACATGACTGTTTGTATTTCACAAGGAATTTGGAGTGAACAGTCATGACTCTTTGGCTTCTGTCTTCTCATTCCTTTTTCCAACTCATTTTAAAATTATAACAATATGTACAAATTTCAATGTTACAATGGGATTTTTCTTTTTCCTTTGGACACTTGCCTTTGCATCACAAAAAATGTAAAACAAAATCATTTACATTCAATCACTATGAAAACTCTAGCTCACTTATTCAGCCTCTTGGCTCGCTGCGCATTTGTCTTTTCTTTGACTGTGTCTTTTTCCCTTTCGGCTCTGTTTGTTTCCTGATTCACTGTCATAGGGTAATGACCATCTGTCATACATATGTAACTGTGCTTTTTATATCAAACCAATTGATTCTCGGCAAAATAATAGAAAGACGTTTTGATATGTGCACTATCGTGGTGTAACTACTATGTATCTGTAACAGTGCTTTTTATATATAACACAACTTCAGCTCTCGGCATAATAGTAAAAGCCAGTTTAATATATAAAATTCCCTTTCGGGCCCACCATCCGAACTTTGTTTTGTGCTCCAATGCGATGAGTCTCCTCCGATGATTTCCGATTATGATTACACCCTTTGCAATTGTTCTGATGCGATTAATCGCAATCACAAACTTCATTGTTATGTTGCACTGCTCTGCCTTCGTGCCGATGCGATGGCCCCACACTGCATAGATATATATGTTCTCCAATGGAATGTAAAAACCCATGAATTCACTTTAGCGAATGCCCAGCATGCACCTCATTTTCTATAAGTTTCGACTTTAGCACAATATATAAATATATCACCATGTATGCATATTCCCCGAGTCAAGCGTTATAAACATTAGCATAAGGGGTCGATTCCATTTAATCAATAGAATATCATATATCCGGGCCCACTTTCCACGCTTTCTGATGCTATACATTACTCCTCGACTTCTTCCGATTGTGATTGATCACAATCGCACTTTCCATTTGAATGTATCGACATTCCAATGCTCCGATGCTCCGATGCGATTAGGCCGTAATTCAAATACGTGTTAATCACAATTTATAAGCCCATCGGGTCCAGGCTTCAATCGAAATCGCAAGTTTTGGTTGGATGTTCCGATATGCCTATACTTCGATGCTCCGATGCGATGCGATTACTTCGATTGCGATTAATCGTAATTGCAAATTTTAGTTGCATGTGATCCGCTGCCAACTTTTTCCGATGCGATTGATGAGGGTCCCACCATATACGGCTTTTCCTTTGATAAAACCTTTGGTTCTTTGGATCTCGCGCTACATGTATATGCTTTGGACCTTTATATGTATAAGGCGCATCAGATGTATCTTACTGCATATATATAAGCTTCCGCTTCCGCCTTTAGTGTAACCTCCGGCTGGGTAATGATTCTTGAAATAAGGTTTTTATATATATACTTGGCCACTTGGGTTAAGATTCCCGGAATATTGTTTATGTATCCTCTGGCTAGGGTAGCGATTGTCAGAATTTTATGAAGGGGGGTGTCCCACTATACTTATATAAAGTGCTACATATATATATATATACTTTGCCACTTCAGTCTTTAGTGTATCTTCCGACTGGGTAATGATTCTCGGAATAAGGTTTATGTATCCTCCGGCTGGGGTAATGATTCTCGGAATTTTATGTAGGGGTCCATAAAAAAATTGCTCTGCCTCTACTGTGATAACGGCTTTGCCTCTATATTCACTGCCTCTGCCTCTGCCTTAGCTGTGCTTCTTTCTCTGTCTCTGCTGTTTCTTCCGCTTTGCTATTTGACTATTACATTTCGACATTCTTCTTCCGCCTGTCTCCTTTGCTTCCTTTGTTCGCTTCTTTGCTGCCTCCTTTGTCTGTCTCTGTCTTTTCTGCCTCTATTGCCATCAATGACAACATTTCCAACATGATGAAATTCCTAGTCGGGATGTGGTCTCATGGAATTCAATAATTGTTGGATATGCCATACAAGGGTGTGGGAAGGAGTCTTTGTGTCTTTTTGAAAAAATGAAGCATTATGAATTGAAGTCAGACCTTGTGTCCCTTGTTGGAGTTATGTCTGCATGATACCACACACGCCTAGTTGAAAATAACTGACAATACTTTCATAGCATGAACATGAAAACCGAAAAAGTTAAGGTAGAGTTCTATATTTACAAATTGTTCAAAGAATAATTCCATATGCATTGGTGGACAATGAAATTGGTAAGGGGAGAAAAATGTGTTGTGATGATTAATGGGTTCATCAAATGGAATTATTGGAACGATGAGCAATGCGATTGCTAAATTAAGTGGAATATCTGGTGTGGATAGGGATCAATGAATGATAAAAACAAAATATATCAAACAAGAAAACATATGTTGAACAGTGAAATTTCATAGTGTCTAGGAAACCCCAAATTCTTTAGAAAAACCTTATTAGATTATTAAAAACATATTGAGAGGTAATCATAAAATCCCTAAAAAAACAAACAAAAAATTAAAATATAAGTATATGAATTGTGAATTTTAATATATTTATGAATTAATAATAATGCAAATTTTGAAGAAAGATGTTTCAATTCAAGAACGAGTAGTGGGACCCACGAGGAGAAAAATATAAAAAATATATTGAGGTGAGCAATGGAATTTATAAATGAAAAAAATGTGTTAAACTATGAACAAAAGAATGTGTAAAATTGCACATGATTCTATCTGATGTCGACTAGAAGGATACTAAACACACACAAAATTTGGGCAACCCCAACCCCAAAGTTTGAATAAACCATATTAAAATTTAAAAAGGTGAGTCCTGAAATCGCTAAAAAAAAAACAAAACATTAGTTTGAGTGGAGTTGCGGGAGACTATATTACATCTTGAGGGGGATGCGATCAAGAATTAAATGCACATGTATCAAGAGTGATTGGAACCCTAAAGTTTGAAACTGTCGTTTTCATTAGGCACGTGAAACACACTATGTGAGAGTTAATAATATCACACCTGTTACATTCTCCCAACGCTAGCGTCATGAATGTGAAGGAGAATTTTCTTTCCCAACATCATGTCTCAAACTCTGTAGGAGCATTCATCGCATCCCCTCAAGAAGACCTCCAGTTCCATTATATTTATGATAAATATCACAGTCAAACTAGCAGCCCCAAAAAAGTGCAATTAAATTCGGCGAACCTACATAGCTTAAATAATTTTAGCAATAGACAAATGTCATGGGCACAAAAAAAGGTAGACAAAAAGGTGAGATTAACTTATTCAAAAGGAAGGCCTATTAACCTAAAAATGACTAAGATATGGAGGCATGACCCTCCATAGCAAGTAAAGAATGTTGCATGAGACCATTTCGCTGGGATATAGAAACGATCCTCGCCTAATAGCTTTCCCGGTTAGTAGGCCTCCTATTTCTTGCTCGTGGTTCTTGAGGAGAGAGTAAGGCTAGCATACGAGTTGGTTCCTTGCTTTCCACATGACATTGGCAGGAAATATTTGGGGGCGACCTATTTTTTCTCACACGTAATGGCAAGACATAACAAGGGCTAGAGCTCGCAGAGGGTTCTGGAACATAAACATACAAATGACTGTGGAAAGGGTTGAAGGAATGCTAGACCTTCTAGGAAAATTTGATAGATTCAAATAACGTACAGGTTGAAAGCCATTAACCCAATATTTTAAGTATGTAATGTGTTTTATTAAAAATAATACACATAAATATAATGTTTATGATTTTTAGAAGTAATTTTTAAGTTTTTTCTATTTATATATATTTTTAAAATTTGATATTCCCTTTTAATTAATTTTACAAATTCCCAAAGTTTGATCAAGCCAGTTTCAAGTCTTGGGAATTTTTAATCATGCTTATCAATCTTGCTTAACTGTTAGACATTTTTAAACATGTCTAACAATTCAAATCCTTTAATTATTGGTCATTTCTAAGAATACCTAACAACTTAGTTTTCATTTGAGGGTGTTTTTTTAGCATGTTCAACAATCGAATTCAATTTGTAATGCATTTTTAAAAATGTCATGAATTTGGTTTAATTAATGGGAATTTTTAAACATATCCAATAATTTAGTTTAATTTATGGGTGAAATTTTAAGATATGAACATTTTCCAATTCAATATTGAGACATAACCCATTATGAACTAACACAATTTCAAAAAAAAGTTTGAGAGAAATGATTTTCAAAGGTTATCAAATCAACTTCTTGTTGTGAAATTTTATCAAATACTTGACCACGATCCTCAAATAAAAAGAATATAGAAAATTTACAAAACAATTAGTATGAATTTGGTTCGTATCATTGAGCAACCTTTAGACTATAATGTGGGAATGATAGGAAGCAACACCCTTGGCTAAAAGAGCCCATAATTAATACATAAAACAACACAATAGTTACATGTTTTGTTCATTATAAATTTACCAAAAAAAACCCCAAATTAAAATGTATTTTTCTTGTTTGATGAAAAACAAAAATCAATGATTTGAGATAGAGCCCAATGACTCTATGAACTCACATAATTATCAACATAAATAATGTGGAATCAAATGAATTAAACCATGCTTCATAATTCCTAGAAAATATATAAAGCCATGTAGACAACTTTTTTAAACATGTTGCATCCACAAAAGACTAGAAAGAGAAGAGAGTACAATTTGATTTTTCTTTAGGAATTAATTTGAACACCAATAATAGTATAAACTAGTATACTAAAATATCAATTATATCATAATATTCCATTTCAATCACACTTAGAAAATGATACTATGAGTAGATTGGTTAAATTTTATTTGGCATTCTTTTAATTAATTGGAAATCATTTAATAAAGGTAAAATCATAGATTCCTCTCAAGTCGATATCAAAAATCTAATGAAATTTCTCAATGACAATTTGTAATATATGTTTGAAATTAATTGTATTCCCATATGTTAAAAATAGGTTAGTAATATCATAAATATATATGGATAATGGAACTGAATATGTAAAAAACAAATTAGAAAACCAAATATAATATAAATTCCAATGAAATTATACTTAATTGGTAGCCTATTTCCTTTTAATTTCCTTGGTTTTATAAATTATTTTTCTATGGGATCTAATTCCTTTTCCTTTTAAAACTCACATGGAACCAACTAGTTTCCTCCTAATCATACTCAAGGAAAACTTGTTTTCCTAAGACCTCTAAATTGTGTGGGTTCATAACCAATTTTGGTTGCAAAGTACAATTGCCATGGATTTTACCATCCATTGGCAACATCTAGATTGGATATATGAGCTCCCTTCTGAATCCCATTTACCATTTTCATTTAATTTTTCTTGTTGGAAAAATTGTTGCAACATTTTTATACTCTCCAGGGCACTCCCAACCATGGATTTCTACCCTTTATTTATAGATCCTTTAACTAAAAATTAATAATTTTGTTTTAAAATAATTTTATCCTTATAATTATTCCTATTATACTATTCTAATATTTCAAATATGGAAATGTGACATACCCCCTTACCTTACCAAGGAACGAGAGATGTTACTAGCAAATCTGGTACCCATTATCTGGTCAAGGAAACGGGATTAGGAGGGTCGCACCCTTGGTTTCCCTTTTTTGTTTTTGTTTTTTCTCTTTCTTTCATTCACTTCTATAGTATTTCCTCACATAGGGCATGGCGGTCACCAATCTCACGCTTCCATGCGACAGATCACCATAGGCTTGTCCAAATGATAGGTAAGTGGATGGTCAGGTTGCGAGCAACACTTTATTTCACAACACTGCCTTACATCCTGACTCCTGACTTCTCGACCTCCGAACTTTTCGGGGTCGGTAGGACAACTATGCATCCACCACCAGCATCTAGCCCAACCTCTCGACCTCTAAACTAGTTGGGGTTGTCTCATCCTGGAACTCATAACTTGGCCTCCTTGTGACTGCTTGACTGCTGACCTTCAGCAACGTCAGTTCGGCATATCACCCAAACATCCTTCCGCCAGCACACGACCTAACATCCCGACCTCTCACTAAGTTGGGATAGACACCACTTTACTTATGTTATCATCAAAACATTGGTTCTTTCCTCCAACCTTTGGGCTATTTTCCTGGCTGCGTGGACCCCACAGATAATCCATAATAACAGGAATATTTCTCGCTAGTGGTTCCAAACTGGAAGAGGATAAGCCTTATCCAAACCTTTCCTTAAGTTTAGGGTTTCGTCCCTTTATGCCACAAAGAACACCCTTCGCTTACCATTCAATAATGGCTTGGCCAAGGAACTTCGACTTTGCACCACACAAGGCCTATGGTATTTATAGCTACACTCTCCCCAGAAATAGGATATACCATCACACAAACTTCTTCAAGCTAGTCATTTTGATCGTAGCTTTGTCCCAACAGTCTCTTCAACCTATAGATCCACTTCAATACCTCACCACTATGTCCAATTCAAATTAAGGTTTTCCACAACATTACCCCTTCTGAGCTTGGGTGATAGGTACATTGAGGGGTTCCTACCCCACGGGCCTTCCCTGCCTTCGAGTTGGGAATTCCTCACATGATGACGTAGGAGATCCTCCAACTCCTATTTATCAGAATTATGGAGGGATATTATAGGAGGCTTCCACCTCTCCTATTACACGCCAACTATTTCAGATTCCACAGGAACTCTTTAAGCAACTCCTCGACACCGCTCATGGGTTTCCAGGGCATTTGGCTATTGGCAGGGACTCATAGTCCTTATTACCAAAGTCCATGTGGTAGGAATGGAGGTTTTTTCATAAGCAAGGCTAAATCTTATGGAAGTACGACAACAAGGCATGACCGTCCCTGGGACAATCCCTTGATCCTTCGCATACTTCTTGCCTGTTGACACAACAGTTTGTAAACATATGCCCCGATGTATATATTAAACGAATTTGGCCAACAAACGATCTTTCTTATAAACTGTACATTAATACAAAGGGTCTCAAAACCCTCTTCTTTTAATTGTTCATGGTTTGGTCCTAAAATAGATCATTAAGCTCATTAACTTTAGTTATTGAATTATTTATAACACAATTAATAATTTCATTCAGAGTAAGAGTCCACCTCCAATCTATAGCTTAGGAAACACTGTTACGAGGCTCTTTTCCACTTTGAAATTCAGATACTCTATGATTACCATTGTTTAGGTTTTTAACTTATTTATTTTTACCTGGAATCACAACACACATGTACACATGCATATTCATACCCATAATAAAAATAAAAATCCGAGAAATATCCCTTCACAATTACATCATAGGTATATACACAACAAAACATATTGTAGTCCCTCATTATTCTTATCTATTACAACTGACAATGCAACATAACCCATTAATTGCAAATAATAATCACACAATACGTATCTTTTTGTTTGCATAGAAACTGAGTCTGGGACTACAACTCTCTAGCCAACCATAGATAGTCGCAACCACATATACTTGAAACTTTCACTACCGAGCCATATTCTAGACTCTGGGGGAATTCTTGCTACTGGGACCACACTCAAGCTTCCAAATATGCAAGGGACTATAAAGGACCTCTTGCCTTAATCCCTATAACTGCTTTGATTTATTCTTGTCTTCATGGGGAATCTAGAGGTTCAAAACCTCACCCCATCATGCACATACACTGTTTGACCCCCTTCAAGGGATTCCAAAATCCATTGTACCAGTCAAGGTAGTAACCAGGAACTGTGATCGAACTTGTCTTTGTCTCGACTCCAGGATGGTCTCTTCCCAAGCTATTACAGGGCTCCAAAGTGGCTATCTCAACCCACGGCCTCCAGGGAATCTCAATGTATTTCAATGCTCTAGATATTTCATTCCACCCACAACCTCCAGGGACCCAAGTTGTTATAGTTCTCCAAAGACCTCTTGTCTTAACCCACATCCTCTAGGGACCCAAGATATTACAGGGTTCCAGGAATCCTATCTCAACCCATAGCCTCCATGTAACCCAAGATGGTATAGGGCTCTAATGACTAGCACTAAACCCACAACCTCCAAGGATAGATAGTCGATCCCATTGTCTTGTCTTGTCTTCTCTTCATCGCTGCTTGTTGGAAGTTGTTGCTGTTGGTTCAATTCCCGTCCTCCCTCGACCTGATTCCCAAAACAAGAAACAAATTATTCATTTTTTTTCCTATTCGAAACCCTCTACTCTCCGAGCTCCCATTTGTTGTCTCCTTCTGCTCTAAATCTTGTACAACCCCCCTTTAAGTTTCCCCCTCTCTGTCTGTCCTTCTCCTATTTTTTGTTCAATGCTCATGCCCCTTCCTTTATTGTTGCATCCTTGCTATTTCAACCCTTCATAAAATTTGTCCTATTTTGCTTGATGTATTTTCTCAAGCAAGCATGGGCCTAAGTACTTTCCTCAGCCCATTTAATTTTAGGAGTCAACCCCTTTACTTCATGCACCAACCATCCTTTGATGGATGTCCTAAAGTCCAAGTTTCTTCTTTGCACAAGAAACCATAACATCCCAGGCAAAAATTCTCCATCCCGAACTCTGGAATCTATGTCACATGAATCAATCCCCTTTCTTATTCTAATATTTCAAATATTACAAAATATTGACATCCGTTTTACAATGTGGCTCATACCAGAACCTTGGGTGGGATTATCAAATTCCCCTCGCCCTTGAGGAAATGTCACCCTCAGTGTTCATTTACACCTATACAATTCCATAACACATATTTCTCCATGTATTTTGTATACACATAACTCTATACATTATTTACAGTTAGACACACGCATTTTAAATATTCGAACAAGAAAGGATAATTGGCTTTCATGGCATCAACCATTTTGCATATGGTCTCCTCTAGCCAAAAGTGCTTCCATTGCACCTTGACTTTCTCTACAACTCGATTTCATAGCATGAGACTCATCTGGTCCAAAATTCACATTGGCTATGGTTGGAACTATACCTCTAGTTCCACTTATAACATAGAAAAATCAATCATATGATTAGAATCTTGTACATATATTTCAATAAAAGAAACATGGAAAACATCATGAACTTTAAATGATGGAAGTAAAGATAGTGTATATGCTACTGGTCCAACCCTCTCAAGAATTTCAAAAGGTCCAAAATACTGTGGTGCCAACTTGTCACATGTCCCCATTTTTAGGGAACTTTTCTTGGGTTTAATTCTAAGGTAGGTATGTTTCCCCACTTGGAATTCTATGTGCGCCCTATGCTTGTCTCAATATCTTTTATGTATGTCCTGTTCCATTTTCATATTTTTCTTTATGATCCGAACTTGTTGTTCCATATCCCTAAGCATATCATATCCTACATGCACTCTATTAATTGGGTCACTTCGGCTAATAGGAGTATTACATTTCCTGCTATACAATGCCTCAAAGGGGATCATCATTATGGACTCTTGGTGTCCATTATTGTATGATAATTCCAAAAATGGAAGATATTCTTCCCATTTATTGGGTTTATGCATCACATACATCCTTAACATGCCCTTGAGGATCTAATTAATCATATATGTTTTCCCACATGTTTGTGGATGATAAGCGGTGCTAAATTCTAATTTCAACCCCAATCATGCAAAAAATTCCTTCCAAAACTTGAAAGTAAACTCAACATTTCTATCTGACAAAATATTCTTGGGGATGCCATGCAATCTCACAGTCTTCCTTATGAATATTTGTGCTATATCACTAGCAGAATTGGTGGATTTGACTGCTACAAAATGAGCTACCTTGTTGAGTTTGTCCACCACCACCATGACTGCATCATGTTGCTTAACTATTTTTTGTAATAATGTGATGAAATCCATAGAGACTACCTCCCACTTCCATCCTGGAATAGGGATAGGCTGCAACAATTTGGTCAAGTGTTTGCATTCAGCTTTTACCTGCTGGAATTCCATGCATCTTGCTATGAAATCTGCCACTTGTTTCTTCAAATTCAACCAGTAATAGTACCTTTTGACGACTATGAGGGTCCTTTTATACCCTCGGTGGCCTGATTAAGGCTTAACATGGAATTATTTTATTATTAATCTCTTTATTTCATCATTTTTATGCACATAAATTATGACTTTAAACCTGATTAAGTCGTCCTCAATGAGATGAGTTCCTTCATCCTCACCTTTTTGTTGCAACTTTTCTTTCGCATGCTGGTTCTTTTCGTCCAGTTGTCCAATGCTTTTGATTATTTCTTCTACATCTTCTACATACCAACTTACTGCTCCCAAGTGATTCACTTGGATTCTTCGGCTCAAGGCATGAGAAACCATGTTTTCCTTTCCTTTTATTTTCATGATCTCAAATCAAAATCGTTGAGCATAGCCTGCCATCTTGTTTGCATGGAATTTAACTTCATCTATACAAACAAATACTCAAGTCCACTATGGTATGCCATAAGCGTGAAACTAAGGAGGTATTTCCTCGACATTATTAAAGCATGCACTATAGAGGAAAATTCTAAATCCAATGTTACATATTTTTCCTCATGTTTACTCAAATTTCTCGATTCATAGCACACTACTTTCCCTTCCTGCATTTAGACTCCACTAATACCCTCTCTGCATGCATTCATACACACCACAAAATCCTTATATGGATATGTGATTCTTAACACTGGTGAGCAATTGTTTTAGTTTCTTAAATCTTTCTCCACATTGTGTCATCCATTCAAATCCCTTTCTTCTGCGAAGTTGTAATGGGATGACCGATTTTAGAGAAATTATGAATATATCTCATGTATTATCCTACCAATCCCATGAATTATCCAATCTAATCCATGTTCTTTAGAGTTGGCCACTCCCTTATGGCATTGATATTTTTAGGGTCAACTGATATGCCTTCCTTAGAGACGATGTGCCTAGATAGTGTTTTTCTGGCTGGAAGAAGTCACACTTACTGAGATTTTCATAGATATGTTGTTCTCTCGGAAGTTGTAACACTGCAACCAAATGATTTTCATGTTCTTTTTTTTCTAATAGATTAAAATTTTGTCAACAAAAATTATGAAAGACTTATCCAAGTATGGATGAAATACTTTATTCATTAGGCAAATGAACATGGATAGGGTGTTAGTGAGTCCAAAGGGTAATAGTACTAGTTGATAGTGCCCATACCTTGTCCTAAAGGTAATTTTATGGATATATTCCTCCTTAATTCTCACTTGATGGTAGCCATACCTTAAGTCAATTTTGGAGAAAATTGTTGCTTCTCTTAACTGGTCAAAGAGATCAGAATTTTTTGGTAGTGGGTACTTATTCTTAATGGTTACTTTATTCAGTTGCCTTTAGTGAATGCATAATCGAAGGGTTCCATATTTATTCTTTACAAATAATACTGGTGCTCACCAAGGAGACACACTCAGCCTTATGTCACCCTTGTCGAGCATCTCCTTCAATTGTAATTTGGGCTCAACCAATTCTGGCATGCTCATTCTATATGGAGCCTTGGATGCAGGTGCTTCTCCTCGCACTAGTTTGATAGAGAAATATATCTCCCTGTGAGGAGGTAATATGGGAATCTCCATTGGAAAAACATCTGCATAATGTTGCGAAACATGGCACTTTTGAAATAATTCAACCTCATTTTCGTTTGATCTTCTATTAGCTTCCTCACTTTGGAAAACTTGCACTGCAAACAACATGCATCATTTGCTGCTGTTGCATTTGGATTTCATGGAAGTGACCAGCCTCACTAATATGGGTTTCCTCTTGCCTTGCAAAATTACTTTTGTTCATTGTGTTGAGATTCAACAAGATGATGATCCTAGTGAAAATTAAGCACCTACACTAGGATGGAGCCTCAAGCTATTTTTAGGTGGAAGTCTATTTTTAGAATGCAAGAGAAAATTCTATTTATAGATGGTGAGAAAATTCTATTTATAGATGATGTTCTATTTTAAGATGTATGTGTGAGTTCTATTTATAGATCGCATGCCTATTTATAGAATGCATGTCGACTATTATTATCGCTTGATAAGTTTGACAATAAACATTAATCTATTCTCAATGAGCACTTGGAAATAGTTAACTGAAGTGGAAAATCAGTTAGCTAAGTGAATTTCGGGTTGAGTGGTTGGTTGGTGGGACATGCAAGTGGACTTAGTTGTAACTGAGTGATTCGAAGTTGTAACAGAGTTAGATGTGTATTTATGTGAGTTGGAAAGTAGTTTAACTCAGTTAAGTGAGTTAAACTCAGTTGTGCTAGTTGTAACTGAACATACACTAGTGAGAGATCAGTGAATTAATTATTTAATTAATTCACAACCAGTGGTCTCACATGCAACTGAAGATTTACTATTGCTAACTACATGCATGTCAGATCTAGTGGAGCCCCAGTTGAGATGTGGGTGAAAGGGACAGTGTGACTATCTGTTATGACATTAGTGGGTGCACTCATGCAACCACACACACATTGGATGTGCCCATGAGGATTGCGTAGTCAAGGAAAGCATGATATCATTCTTTCAGGGATTGTTATCAGTAGAGATTGCACAGTGGAGGCAGGCTGTCTGGAGGTAGTAAATTGGTGCATGTATTTGCCAATTTTTGTATGACAGTGTGAGACGATTGTATATTGTACTGAGAGCTATTGGATTAGAGTTTTGTATTACAATGTGAGATGATTGTATATTGTACTGAGAGCTACTGGATTAGAGTTTTGTATGACATTGTTTCATGATCCATGATATATACATAATATATTGTAGTGGGGTTTTTAGCTTTATTTTTTCCCGGTAAAAACATTTGTGTTATGTGTGATCAATCTTTATTCATGTGTTTGCAATTGGAAATCGTGTTTTAAATTTCTGCAAGAATTTTTGTAGAAGTGATTCTGTATTTAATAGTGGCATATAATTTTTAGATCAAGAGAATATAGACAACACATAATTTGTATTAAAATTTCTACATGGTATGAGAGCACAAAAGATTATAATTTTGAAGTAGTAGTTGAGTTTGTTGGTGGAAAAAATTCAAATTTGTTGCAAGAATTTCTTGGTGCGACAATTGAGTAAACATCGAAATGGCTTTCAATGGCTTGTAGCTAGAGTATGCACTCGAGGGCAGCTCGAACTACATTTTCTGGAAGGACATGATGGAGGCAGTGCTTGAAGATAATGGCTTGAAGGAATTCATTGACAATGATGTTCCTAAGCCCACTTCGACGGATTTTGCATTACTTGATGCATGGCAAAAGAAAGTAGCGAAGGCGAGAAGGATTCTGTTGGAAGGTGTACGAGACCACATTGTCTCAAGCCTTCATGGGAAAGCCACACCATATGCTATGTGGAAGGCTTTGACGGATCTTTTCCAAATAAGAAGTGACCATAGGAAAATTGATGGTTAAGCCTACCAAGCTCTTTTGGAAGGCCAACAAGCATGTCCTGAGACACCTGAGGGGCACATCTGAGTATGGATTGTGGTACAAATAGAAGGATGAGGTGAAGTTGCATGGCTTCACGAATGTAGATTAGGTGGGTAGCCCAACAGAGAGAAAGAGCACATCAGGGGAGATCTTCAGTATCATATCTATAGTTGTTTCTTGGTACAACAGGGAATAGAGATCCATGGTACTCAGTTCAACAGAAGAAAATTACACGGAAGCAATTTAAGTTGCTTGTGAGGCTATCTGGATGAGAAAGATCCTGATTGGTTTGTTTGGTTCTCATTTAGATCCTATAGTGATTCATTGTGATACTTAGAGTTGCATTAAACTCTCGATTAATCTTGTGTTTCATGATAGATCTAAGCATATAGATATCTGGTATCATCATATCAGAGATTGTGTGCAGCGGAAGATCATCATGCTTCATTACATTCCTACGGAAGATCAAGATGCAGATATCTTGATCAAGGCGCTCACCAGGCGCAAATTCGAATACCATAGAGATAGGATCGGGGTGAAGGATAATCCCTTTCTTGTTGAAAGGGAGTGTTGAGATTAAACAAGATGATGATCCTAGTGAAAATTAAGCACCTACACTAGGATGGAGCCTCAGGCTATTTTTAAGTGTAAGTCTATTTTTAGAATGGTGAGCAAATTCTATGTATAGATGATATTATATTTTTAGATGCATCTGCAAAGTCTATATATAGATCACATGTCTAAATATAGAATGCATGTCGATTATTATTATCTCTTAATAATTATTGGACAATAAACATTAATTTATTCTCAATGAGCACTTGGAAATAGTTAACTGAAGTGGAAAATCAGTTAGCTAAATGAATTTCGAGTTGAGTGGATGGTTGGTGGGACATGCAAGTGGACTTATGTAGAAATTTTAATACAATTATGTATTTCCTGGATTCTCCTTATCTAAAAATTATATGCATTTTTAAATACATAATTTCTTCTACAAAAATTCTTGCAGAAATTTAAAACACGATCACCAATTGCAAACACATGAAGAAAGATCAATCACACATAACATAGATGTTTTTACCGGGAAAGCATAAAGCTAAAAACCCCACTATCATATATTATGTATCTATCATGGATCATGAAACAATATCATACAAAACTCTAATACAAGAGCTCTCAGTACAATATACAATCGTCTCACACTGGCATATAAAAATTGGCAAATACATGCGCCAATTTACTGCCTCCTGATAGCCTGCCTCCACTGCGCAATCCTTGTTGATGAAAATCCCTGAAAGAGTCATATCCTGCTTGCCTTGACTGTGCAATCCTCATGGGCACATCCAATGTGTGTGTGGTTGCATGGGTGCACCCACTAATGTCAAAACTGATAGTCAAACTGTCCCTTTCACCTATCTCTCAACTGGGTCTCCTCTAGATCTGACATGCATGTAGTTAACAGTATTATTTCTTTAGTTCCATGTGAGACCACTGATTGTGAATTAATTAAATAATTAATTCAATGATCTCTCACTAGTGTATGTTTAGTTACAACTAGCACAACTTATTTTAACTCACTTAACTGAGTTAAACTATTTTACAACTCACATAACTACACATCCAACTTTGTTACAACTTCAAATCACTCAGTTACAACTAAGTCCACTTGCATGTCCCACCAACCAACCACTCAACTCGAAATATACTTAGCTAACTGATTTGACACTTCAGTTAACTATTTCCAAGTGCTCATTGAGAATAGATTAATGTTTATTGTCCAATTATGGTTAAGAGAAAATAATAATTGACATGCATTCTATATTTAGACATGCAATATATAAATAGACTTCGGACATGCATCTAAAAATAGAATATCATATATACACAGAATTTGTTCATAATTCTAAAAATAGACTCCGCTATAAATAGAATTCGTTCACCATTATAAACATAGAATTACACCTAAAAATATCCTGAGGCTCCATCCTAGTTTAGGTGCTTAATTTTCACTAGGATCATCATCTTGTTGAATCTCAATGCTCCCTCTCAACAAGAAATGGATTATCCTTCACTCGATCCTGTCTCTATGGTATTCGAATTTTCTCCTAGTGAGCGCCTTCATCAAGATATCTGCATCCTGATCTTCCGTAGGAATGTAATGAAGCATGATGATATTCCCCTGCACACAATCTCTGATATGATGATACCAGATATATATATGCTTAGATCTATCGTGAAACACAAGATTAATCAAGATTTTAATGCAACTCTGATTATCACAATGAATCACTGTAGGATCTAAATGAGAACCAAACAAACCAACTAGGATCTTTCTCATCTAGATAGCCTCACTGTAGCTTGACTTGCTGCCATGTATTTTGCTTCCACTGAACTGAGTGCCACAGATCTCTATTTCCTGTTGTACCAAGAAACAGCTGTAGATCCGATACTGAAGATCCCCCCTGATATGCTCTTTCTTTTCGTTGGGCTGGCCGCCCAATTTTCATCCATGAAGCCATGCAACTTCACCTTATCTGTCTGTCTATACCACAAGCCATACTCAGATGTGCCCCTGAGGTATCTCAGGACATGCTTGCCCGCCTTCCAAAAGAGCTTCGTAGAATTAACCATCGCTTGACTAAGTTGGTTCACCGCATAGCATATGTCTAGTCTTGTATTCACTAAATACATTAGCGAACCCACCAACTGTCGATAGACAGTAGCATCCACTACCTCTCCAAATGTAGCATCCTCTTTCCTCCAGTTTCTTGGAATAGGAGTGTCCATGGGTTTGCAGCCCTCCATGTGAAACTTACCCAGTATCTCCCTTGCATACTTGCCTTGAGACAAAAAAAGTTCACCCTTCATCTTGAACTCCTTTGCAAGGTCCTCCTTGCATGAGTGTATCAGCTGCTCATCACTAGTCAATATTAAATCATCAACATAAAGAATAATGATTAAAAGCTTACCCTCCAACACAATTTGGTATAGGTTTGCATCCACCTCACTCTTGGTGAAGCCAAGTATAGTGAAATAGTTGTCGATCCGAATGTACCAAGCACGGGGTGCTTGCTTCAACCCATACAACGCTATTTTGAGTCTGCACACATCCGACTCGTTGTTGAAGATCTCAAATCCTTCAGGCTACTCAATGTACACTTCTTCCTCAATGATCCCATTGAGAAACACAATCTTCACGTCCATTTGATGAATGTGCCAACCCATCTATGCTGAGAGAGAAAGGATGGTCCTTATGGAAGAATACCGTGCGACAAGTGCAAAGGTTTCTTCATAATCAATCCCCTCGATCTGTGAGAAGCCCCGGGCCACAAATATGGCCTTGTATTTCTCAACACTCCCATCACCAACTTGCTTTACCTTGTAGATCCATCTCGAACCCACCATTGATTTATCAACCGGCCTTGGAACAATTTCCCAAGCACTATTTCTGACAATGGAGTCATACTCCTCCACCATTGCATCTACCCATGTGGGCTCCTACACTAGTTCCTTAAAGGAAGATGGCTCAGTCACGATAAATTTTCTCATGAGAGCCATGTATCTAGTAAATCGGTCAGGAGACTGTCTTTGTCTGCGCTGTGAAGTATGAGCTCCTACATTCTGCGCAACATCAAGCCTCAACCTATTAGCTTCTGTGATACGCCTTCTGCCAGTTCTGATGTTTGGCTCTGTGTGAGTGGAATCCTCCACTCCATGAACCTCCTCTTGTGGCTGATCCACATCTAGAGACTCATCTTTGGGAACCAACAGTTCCTCCTCCACATGCAAGTCTAGCTCCCTCTCAAGTGACAACCGCATGGATTTCCCCTCATCGAATTTTATATCCCGTCGCATAAGAGTCATCTTGCTGTTAGGCAAATACACATGATAGTTATGGGCTGTTTCTGTGTACCCACAGATATCCTAACTTCAACAATCGGCTCCAGATTCTTCCTAGCATTCTTGGTCACATGCACATAAACATATGAGCCAAATATCTTAAATTTAGAAACATCTAGTTTCTTACGAGTAAAATCTTCTTCCGGTGTACTCGTACCAAGTACTCTATGAGGACAACGATTTTGCACATAAACCGCAATGTTGCATGCTTCCTCCCACAAATGCATTTGTAGGCCCTGATCATGCAACATCGTTTGTGTAGCACCCACGAACGTTCTATTCTTCCTCTCCGCGACCCCATTTTGCTGTTGGTTATGAGGCGCTATGAGTTATCTTCAAATGACTTCTTTGCTGCAGAAGTCTTTGAATTCGTTAGAGATGTATTCTCCACCATTATCACTCCTCAGAGCCTTCACTTTATTTTATGACTCTTTCTCCAACAATGCTTTAAACTCACAGAACTTTGAGAATGTTTGATCCTTCTTCTGCATGAAGTAGATCCAACATTTACGAGAGAAGTCATCAACAAAAATAACATAATACCTGTGTTTTGCTGTTGAAGCAACCGAGAATGGTCCATATACGTCTGTGTGATCTCTCTCCAGGATCACCAAAGCACGATTATCCTTTTCATGAAAGGTGGACTTTACATAATTCCCCATGGTGCAACCCTTGCACTGATCTGACTGAGCAAGTGTTCCCATTGGAATTCCAGTAGATATTTGTTGCATGACTTTCAAGGCTCCATGATGAAGATGGCCCAATCGCCTGTGCCATAATTTGCCCTCATCTCGGCTCACCACTTTTTCTGCCTTTCCCATCATGGCAGCACAACCATCTATCTCCAGCTTGTAGAGATTCTTAACTTGAATCCCTATCCTCTTGGCTTGACCCATTTTTTGATGTCGCAAGAAAGCTTTTCCATCGTTGAAAACAATGTCATAGCCTTTGTCCTCCAACATCGCGACTGAGATCAAGTTTTTCTTTAGGCCTGGAACATGCATAACATCTTTCAAATGAAATGGTTTACCTGACTCCCTCTCAAAGGTAATGGTACCAATTCCAATCACATTGTCTCGTCTATCGTCACCATTCTCTATATGCATTTGGAGATCTTTCTCCTCCAAGTCACTGAAAAGCTCCTTATCTCCCATCATGTGGAAGGAAGAACCACTATTAAGATACCACACCGATCCCACTGCACTTGATACCAAGCACGAGATCAAAGAGAAATCAAGTTGAAATTGCAAGGCAAGGGCCTCACCAGCTGCAACTCCAGCGACCTTCTTCTTATTCTTCTTTTGTGGGAAGTTAGTGGCTATGTTCGTGATAGTGAAAACACTTCACCTTGGACAAATCCAGCTTCTTGCCTTTAGACTCGGATTTTGAGTGGAATTTTTTCCCCTTCCCTTTCCTTGCCTTGGAAGCCAAAGCACAATACTCTTCATCATCATGCTTTGACGAAGAGCCATCTCTGGTGTTCCGCTTGAACTCCTCTTGCACTAGATCCGACCACAGTCGTTCCCAATCTGGTAGTTTTTCCCATCCGTTGATAGAGTCTTAATAAGTATGCCAACTCTTAGGAAGTCCCAAGAGAGCCAAGCTCACCAAATCATCATCAACAACAGTGATTCCCACACTCCCCAGTTCATCTCGACATTGGACAAACTTCGTGAGATACTTTGGAATATTGTCGCCCTTCTCCATCTTGATCTTTCTGAGTTTATCCTTTAGCGCCAATTTCCTATGGTCGCTGCTACTTTGGAAAAGATCCGTCAAAGCCTTCCACATAGCATATGGAGTGGCTTTCCCATGAAGGCTTGAGACAATGTGGTCTCATACACCTTCCAACAGAATTCTTCTCGTCTTCGCTACTTTCTTTTTCCATGCGTCAATTAATGCAGCATCCATCGAAGTGGGCTTAAGAAAATCATTGTTGATGAATTCCTTCAAGCCATTATCTTCAAGCACCGCCTCCATCCTGTCCTTCCAGGAAATGTAGTTTGAGCTGCCCTCGAGTGAATAATCTAGCGGCAAGCCATTGAAAGAAATTTCAATGTCTACTCAACTGTGATACCAAGAAATTCTTGCAGCAAATTCGAATTGTTTCCACCAACAAACTTAGCTACTGCTTCAAAATTGCAATCTTATTTGCTCCGATACAATGTAGAATTTTTAATACAATTATGTATTTCCTGGATTCTCCTGATCTAACAATTATATGCCACTATTAAATACATAATCGCTTCTACAAAAATTATTGTAGAAATTTAAAACACGATCACCAATTGCAAACACATGAAGAAAGATCAATCAAACATAACACAGATGATTTTACCGGGAAAGCATAAAGCTGAAAACCCCACTATCATATATTATGTATATATCATGGATCATGAAACAATATCATACAAAACTTTAATCCAAGAGCTCTCAATACAATATACAATCGTCTCACACTGTCATACAAAAATTGGCAAATACATGTGCCAATTTAGTGCCTCTTGACAGCCTGCCTCCACTGCGCAATCCCTGTTGATGACAATCCCTAAAAGAATGAGATCCTGCTTTCCTTGACTGTGCAATTCTCATGGGCAGATCCAATGTGTATGTGGTTGCATGAGTGCACCCACTAATGTCACAACTGATAGTCAAACTATCCCTTTCACCTATCTCTCAACTGGGTCTCCACTGGATCTGACATGCATGTAGTTAACAGTAGTATTTCTTCAATTGCATGTGAGACCACTGATTGTGAATTAATTAAATAATTAATTCACTGATCTCTCACTAGTGTAAGTTCAGTTACAACTAGCACAACTCAGTTTTACTCACTTAATGGAGTTAAACTATTTTACAACTCACATAACTACACATCCAACTCTGTTACAACTTCGAATCACTTAGTTACAACTAATTCCACTTGCATGTCCCACCAACCAACCACTCAACTCGAAATCCACTTAGCTAACTGATTTGACACTTCAGTTAACTATTTCCAAGTGCTCATTGAGAATAGATTAATGTTTATTGTCCAATTATTATAAAGAGATAATAATAATCGACATGCATTCTATATTTAGACATGCGATCTATAAATAGACTTCGCACATGCATCTAAAAATAGAATATCATCTATACATAGAATTTTCTCACCGTTATAAAAATAGACTCCCACTATAAATAGAATTTTCTCACCATTCTAAAAATAGAATTACACCTAAAAATAGCTCAAGGCTCCATCCTAGTGTAGGTGATTAATTTTCACTAGGATCATCATCTTGTTGAATCTCAACAACTTAGGTATAACGGAGTGATTCGAAGTTGTAACAGAGTTTAATGTGTAGTTATGTGAGTTGTAAAGTAGTTTAACTCAATTAAGTGAGTTAAACTTAGTTGTGCTAGTTGTAACTGAACATACACTAGTGAGAGATCAATGAATTATTTATTTAATTAATTCACAATCAGTGGTCTCACATGCAACTGAAGATTTACTACTGTTAACTACATGCATGTAAGATCCAGTGGAGACCCAGTTGAGATGTGGGTGAAAGGGACAATTTGACTATCTGTTGTGACATTAGTGGGTGCACTCATGTAACCACACACACATTGGATGTGCCCATGAGGATTAATGTGCTTTCATGGCAAGCAGGATCTCATTCTTTCAGGGATTGTTATCAGCAGGGATTGCGTAGTGGAGGCAATAAAGTGGCGAATGTATTTGCCAATTTTTGTATGACATTGTGAGACGATTGTATATTGTACGTAGAGCTCTTGGATTAGAGTTTTGTATGAGATTTTTTCATGATCCATGATATAAACATAATATATGATAGTGGGGTTTTTAGCTTTATGCTTTCCCGATAAAAACATCTGTGTTATGTGTGATTGATCTTTCTCCATGTGTTTGCAATTGGCAATCGTGTTTTAAATTTCTGCAAGAATTTTTGTAGAAGTGATTCTATATTTAACAATGGCATATAATTGTTAGATCAAGAGAATCCAGGCAATACATACTTTGTATTAAAATTTCTACACATTGCACATCCCAACATTCTATTTCTTTCTCATAGCAATCTACCTTGGTCCGGTGTAAGTACAACCAATCCATGCCCAATAATAAGTCATACCCTAAGCTACTATGTTCATGCCACTAAGCTCAATTACACATGACTTTACCCAATGGGTGATTCTTCTCCTTGTTCCTATTTTCAATTGAACTAGTCAAGGTGCTTGATGCAACTCCTTTCCCAATCCACACTTCTCCACAATTTTTGGAATGATTTAACTATAATTGGAACTTGGATCAATTAAAATGGAAATGAATTGATGTTGTAGCTTACCTTCCATTTCAATAATCTATGTCTAGTGATTTTCTTAGCGATTTTCCATTGCTACATAAACTCTAGGAAAAATTCGAGCTACTTCACCCACTGTGCTTGCCTCCTGAGTGTTGTAGACAATTGGTTCCAACATTCTGATGATGTGGGCAATCTCTTCTCTTATGGTACCCATGAAAATTCCAACACTTGAGTGGTTCTCGACCTTCAAACCTGGGTTGTGTTGTAACAACCCCAGTTAAAAATTCATGTAAAAGTATAATACCAAGGTCATGGGACACGTATTACAAGCTTAATGGTGGGAAAACATCATAGTGGGGTGTTCATTTGGTTTATTATGGAAATTGACAAAGGAAATGGCAAAGGAATTTGAAAAGGAAAAGTGACATTTATTGGCATTTATTTATGAAAATAATGGAAAATTAGAGAAAAGGAAGGTGAAAGGTCATAGGTTGCGTGTGAGTAGGAAGATAATGGAAAATAATGGAAAATGAAGAAAATAGAGGCCTCATTAATAAAAAGGTTTCTGAGGATCAATGGGTAGCTTTTGTTAGTGTAAGCTTTTGTAAGTTTAGTCTTGACACTCTTTTATTCTCTCTCTCATACTCTTGGGAACTTAGAGTATTCTTGGAGCATGCTTGGAACAACCTAGCATTCACTTGGGATTTGGAGCAAGAAGACAAAGGAAAAGAAAGAAATCATAAGGGGACAACAATATCAACAAATAAAACTGTATTTATTTGCAGGTATTGAGTTGCATGTATGATTTCCTTGCTAGTATTGGCATGCATGGAACATGCATGTGGTTTCTTGGTTATGATTTGTCATTGGCATGGAGGATTGCATATATTGACAACAATTATTCCTAGAATTTCCATTTCATGGATATCCATGGCATTGTGGATTTTATATTTGTATTATGGTTGGTGCTCATGTTCCTTTGGTTGTGGGTTGAGTTATTAGTACCTAGAAGCCTTGGTTGGACAAACACTATAGAAGCCCTGTAACAACTTGGGTTGAGTTAATAATCCTAGAAGCCTTGGTTGGAAAAACACTTTGAGATCCCTTGGTGGGTTGAGTTACTAGTCCTGGATGCCTTGGTTGGCTAAATGTTTTAGAATCCTGATGACAACTATGGGTTGAGTTACTAGTCCTAGAATCCTTGGTTGGAATAAACACTTTGGATCCCTCAAAAACTTAGGTAGAGACCAACCTAGTGATGGTTAGTGATGTTTGACCGTGATGTGGAATTAATGGTTAAGGGTTTAGGTGGTTTGGCCTCTGGAAGTGTTGGTTTGGTTTTGTTTGGGTTATTCCATGAGATCCCACAGTCATGCTTGGAATATCGCACGAGGGTGATTGGCTAAAAGAAATATTTGGCTTAGCCCAATCAATGGCCGGGTGGTATGTGGAAGTCCCAGACCTGGTTTCATTTTACACATGTTAATAAGAGATCCTTTCCTATTGTATTTAATGGGTAAATATATCGGTTCATATGTGTTTTTTATGGCTTTTATAACCTTATTATTTTTGTTGGTTATATGTTGGTTATGAGTATGTTTTCTGACAGTTATGATGTATGGCTCTCATCATGTTTTGATGAGTAAAAGAATAAAAAATAAATGTATTACCTAATAGATGACACTGCAGCTATTGGGAGGAGATATTAGTCCTCCTTAGTGATTCCCAGATAAGTATGAAGCCCCTATGCTCAGATTTATTGTTATGAAATTTAGAATACATGTTTGACGATTTTTCTGTCATAGATAGTAGGGGTCCGACCAATTCCTTGATCAAATGTTTGCATTATTAATCTTGTTTAAATGTTATTCATCATTTCTGGGAGTTTCACGAAGTTCTAGGTAGTGGCGTGAGACCTAACCCTGAAAAAGTGGCTTAGAATCTAGTGTCGTTGGCTCTTAACTACCTGGAAAAGTCCACAGTCATTGGCATGCCTTGCTGTGGGAGAAACTGGAAGGACTCATTCACAGTAGTGGCTTGTCATGGGAGTGGCTAAGGTTCCATATCAGTAAAATGTCAAGTTGTCTCAGGGGTTGGTCATCTGGAAGGGTTGGTTGGCTCCTGAAGGTTCTGTAGCATGTATGGAGGGTCATATTGGTTGTGTCATGTTGGTTCCACTTCCTTAACTGTAGATGGGGAGTCGAATCACATCATAGTAGACTCTTGTCACTTCTTTACCCCAGCAAACCGGTTAAATTGGGTAAATGTGGGAGGAGGGTGGTTATAGAGTGGTATCAGAGCATGGTTCCATTTTCCTTCGGTGATGTCAGGTTTTCGTTCTCCTTAGATGAATGTGGTTGTCATTCATGTATGTAGGTTATATATGTGCTTGTTATATATGCATGGTGGTGTTCATTATTACAATTGCGTTGTCATGTATAATTTGGTGATGATGTCATTGGGATGTGTTTTTCATGAATGTATATCGGTTGTATATGCATTTTTTATGCATGTTAGTGTCTATACGTTGTTATACATGCATTATCATGGTTAAGGTTGTTGTCCATGCGGTCATTGTATGTAATTATGTCGTCATGATTCCCTTGGTATGTTACGATGTTGATGTGTTGGTTGAGATATAGCAGGAGATGCATATTATCAGAGCAAGGCTGCAACACCAAACATAAGGGTAAGTGTAGATAGTCATACATGTTTGTAGGGTGGGTATGCAGGTATGTTGGTTAATGGTTGTTATAAAAATTAGGATTATGTACATGTCTTTTAGTCTATGGTTTTTGCGTTTATAGGTATGATAGATGTTAGTTAATCAATGTGATCACATGTACATGTGTCAGATAGTTATGAAGGATAGTAACTTGTTGTTATATGCATTGTGGCCATATGCATGGTGGTTATGGTCATTGCAGCTAAGATCACAATGTTATATTTATCGTGCTAATTTGGATTGGCCTATGTAGATGGTTAGGTTTATGAAATTCAAGTATGAGTTGGCATATTTGTGATATTGTGTTGTACTAATCTAGACTGACTATGCATATGTGATTTATATGCATGAATGACATTTGTTTATGAGTTTATGATGTGAACATATTAATTAATTACTATTATGGACATCATGACCTTATTTATGTTTGAGTTGATATGTTGTGAAGTTATATCGTGCTAATCTAGATTGATTGTGCAGACAAGATAGCCTCCCCTGAGATACATTAAGGTATGAGTTTTTTTATGTCGTCTACTTGGTGCTTGAATGTTTGAATATGTCATCTATTTGGTGTTTGAGTTTTTGGTGTCTATTATGTCGTCTATCTGTTGTTTGAATGTTTGATTAGTTGCATGATATGAGGTTGTATATATAATATTGCATGAAGGAATGATCTTGTTTTGAGATGGTTTCACTAACACATATGTGTTGAGGACAGTTGATATGTACTTGAGTGTAACTAGGTGATAGTTGTAGAATTATGTATTATGACTAATGAATGTGAGTTGATTGTTTATTATGGCATGGTTGTTAGATTTGGTAAAGGTTTATTTCAAATAGGTATGTTGTCTTGATATTTGGAAGATGTAGTCGACATGTGTGTTAAGTTACAAGCAAACGTGCTTGGCACAACAAGGTAAGATAAGTGGTATATTGTTATATTTGTTTATACACTGAAAATTGTGTGTTTATGGCAGTATGATATTGGTAATTTCATGGAAAAGAGTCCGCTATGGAATCTTGGAGAAGGCTCAGGGTGTGATTTCCATAGGAAGCACTGGGAACCATGGGGATTGAGTCATGGTGCTTATTACTAGTCTTGTGCTTTTGGTATTTTGTGAATTGTTGTGATTTATTTGTGGTCTTGATAACTTCTATTGCATGGACATGCCACATTATTGTAGTGTCATATTGCTATTGGTTTTCATGTTTTTCTTCTTCGTTGTTTTAGTTTCTTTCCTTTTATGTTTTGAGGGTCTTAGGAATTGGTTGGGAAAGAGGAAAGTTAATGGAGCTCAAGAAGGGTTGAATGAAACCTAATAGGTAATATAAGACCCGGATGAAGCTTGGTGCACGTATAAGGGTAGCTCAAGGCAAGAGTATGACAGTCAGTTGGATTGGTTTTATCCATTGGGGCAAATGGACGATGGCAGTACAATCATGAGAAAGGTAACATGAAAGGTGAAGTAAATGGACTTGAGGTGACATATGCCTTGGATATGTTGGGAACTATTGTTTTCAATGTTGTGCATGGATAAAGGGACTTCTCTTAACCTTAAACTTATGATGTTTGGTAATTATGTTGTGATTATGAATATGTTGATGTCTATATATGTATACATGTATGTATGTATGCCATTGTATGTCAGAGCCATCAAGGATCATGATTATTTTATGCTAAAGTTTATATCTATATATGTATGTTGTTGTATGACAGGGTTGTCAAGGATCATCCTTGTGGAGAAATGATTGCTTATAAAATTGAATGGCATGAGGAGGTCCCTGGTTTATGAGGAATCAATTGAGAAGAGTAACCATGATAAATATATAAGGTAAGTATCATGTGGATATAAATTGATATTATATACTTGTACTATGCCTATGTTTATGTTATGGATAGGTAATGTTGAGGGATACATCAACAGAATGGAAACATTGTGATCTGCAACATGCTAGGATAAACATGGATGATGGAGATACACTAGAATCAAGGTTGCTTGGTAGAGTTAGTGTGTGGTCTATGGATGTGCAATACTACTTTTTTATATAATTTGTACATGTTTCACTTGTGATGTTGTGTGCATGCAATGTTGTGTATAGATGGTATTGTGTACATGTTGTTTATGCAGTGCTATGTACAGATGATATTGTGTACATGTTGCTTATTTTTGTGCTATGTACAGATGGTGTTGGGTACATGTTTATGTAGTGATATGTACAAATGGTATTGTGTAATTTTTTTTTATGCAATGATAAGTATATATGGTGTTGTGTACATGTTTTTTTATCTAGTTTTGTGTATATATGGTGATGTGTGCATGTTGGATATACGGTGTTGTGTACATATGGTGTTGTGTGCATGTTGGATATGCAGTGTTGTGTACATATGGTGCTTTTTTCATGTTGCATATGCGGTGATATGTACATGGCGTGGTGTGCATGTTGTAAATATGGTGCTATGTACAAGTGGTGTTGTGTGTATTATTTTACATGTGGTGTCGTGTACATGTTGTACATGGGGTGATGTGTGTAGGTGGTGTTGCATACATGCCGTGCATGTGGTATTGTGTACATGTCATGCATGTGGTGTTGTGTACACATTATGCGGGTGGTGTTGGATACATGTTGTGCAAGTGGTGTTGTGTATAGGTGCTATTGTACATGTAGTATTATGTGCATGTCATACATGTTGTGTTGTGCACATGTGGTATTGTGTGCATGTTATACATGTTTTTTTGTGTACATGTGGTATTGTGTATGTGCATTGTGTAATTGTGGTATCCTGACATGTGTTTTTTGTGCTGTACTATGTGTATGTATATGTATTTTGTTGTACACCAAGAGTAGGTGTATGTATTGTGTTGTACACTAGGTGTAGGTGTAGGTATCGTGTTTTCTTGAACATCAGGTGTAGGTGTATGTATTATCTTGTGTTGTACACTGGGTGTAGGTGTATGTGTGTTTTCTATCATACACCAGATGCAAGTGTATGTGTTTTGGCATACACTAGATGTAGGTGTATGTGTTGTATGTCAGGTGTATGTGCATGTATTGTATGGTGTTGTATTATGTGTGGGTGTATGCGTTGTTATGTACACTGTGTGTATATGTACGTGGTTGAAGAGAAGGCAATGTGTGCTTGTTAGGTGTGGGAATTGATCTGATGTGTATGGAAAGGACAATAACAAAGGCAAAAGTTAAGGTTCGATTAAAGGATAAGTATCAAAATTTTGTTTTAGTTTTAATTATTCATGTGATCTATGAATATAACTAATGATGGTTACATGCGATTTATGATTATGATTTATGATAGTTGTGTATTGAGCTAATATGATGTGATATGTTTATACATGATGATTTGATCAAATAGATAGTTTGACTTGTTGTGGAAAGAAGTGAGCATAAGTGAAAGTGTACCTTATTGACGCTCCACCAATGAGGTATGGTTTGGATTTATTTAAATTTATTTTGAATCTAATGGAAATTATGTGCTTGGTACAAGGATTCATGAACATGCCTGGTTGGGTGGTTGGAACTCACTGCAAGAACTAGTAGCAATAGTAAAAGGAATTGGAATAGACAACAATATGTTGGTAAAGCATTCAGGAGCAGTGCCATTGTGGGACACTGGTACTTAATAGTGTCCATTTATTTCCATGAGCATGATATGACTGGTATGATGGTTTTGAGGCAGGGATATACCTTGGTTTTTTTACCTTCCAATGTGAGGAAACTTTTCCAAGGGAGGGGTCACCAGAGGGATAAAGGGATGCACACAGAACTTGGAAGGTGTGTCAATGCATATAAGGGGGTGACCATATTTCTCGACTGAATGTGTAGCAGAGAAGGGAATGCTGAGAATTGATTTGTTTTGGTCATTAACATTTCCAAATGGAATCAAATGCACGTTGGGAGTGTACCTTGGAACAATGAGCCGGTAATTGTTCATTAAGAGGATAACAATGTATGATTTTAGCACTGGAATTTGGATGTAGATTTTACTTTGGCAGAAAATTTTGGACTCCCTAGGAAGGAGGTGAATCCTGGTACTAATTTCGAGGGTGGGGGTGTGAGCCTCTATATTTTGTTGTTGATACATGCATCGTATCTTTTATTTGCTGGTTAGAGAAAATGTGCATGTGTATATTATTGTAAATAATATATCGATATGGATTAATAAAGCTCCATAAACAATATGGTTATTTGATGTTTGAAGCAAATGTGCATGAGTATATGTGGTTGTTATTGTAAGTACTGTAATGAGATGTGTTATAAAGCTCCATTGCTCATTGTAAATACCGTATCAAGCTGCGTTATAAAGCTCCATAAGCAGTATGTTCTAGTTTTTCAATGGTTTTGTTAGTTGTAGGTGTCATTGAACATCGAGGATGGTGATCCCCCATGGGGGAGTGTTTTGTAACAACCTCGGTTAAAAATCCATGTAAAAATATAAGACCAAGGTCATGGGACATGTATTCCAAGGTTAATAGTGGGAAAACATATCCTATTGGGGTGTTCATTTGGTTTATTATGGCTAAGGAAATTGGAAAAGACAATGGAAAAGGAATTTGAAAAGGCAAAGTGGCATTTATTGGCATTTATTTATGAAAATAATGGAAAATAGGAGAAAAGGAAGGTGAAAGGTCAGAGGTTGCATGTGAGGAGGAAAATGAAGGAAAATGATGGAAAATGAAAAAAATAGAGGACCCATTAATAAAAAGGCTTCCGAGGACCAGTGGGTAGCTTTTGTCAATGTAAGCTTTTATCAGTTCAGTCTTGGCACTCTCTTCTATTATCTCTCTCATACTCTGGGAAAATTAGAGTATTCTTGGAGAACTTTAGCATTCACGTGGGATTTGAGGAAAGAAGACAAAGGAAAAGTAGGAAAGCGCAAGGGGACAGCAGGATCAATAGCTATAGATGAATGGATTTACAGGTATCAAGTTGCATGTATGATCTACTTGCTAGTTTTGGCATGCATGACACATGCATGTGGTTTCTTGGTTATGATCTGTCATTGGCATGGATGATTTCCTGGATTTACACTGGTTTCTTGTAGCCTTTCCATTTACTGGATAGCCATGGTGTTATGGGTCTTATCTTTGTTTTGTGGTTGGTGCTCAATATTCCTTAGGTTTTGGGTCGAGTTACTAGTTCCTGGAATCCTTGGTTGGAAAAACGATTTGGAAACCCTTGGTGGGTTGAGTTACTAGTCCTGGAAGCCCTGGTCATACAAACATTCTAGAAGCCTGAAAATGAATGTGGGTTGAGTTACTAGTCCCAGAAGCCCTGGTTGGAACAAACACTCTAGATCCATGGAAAACTTAGGTAGAGACCAACCTAGTGATGGTTAGTGATGTTCGATCGTGAGGTGGAATCACTGGTTGAGGGTTGAGGTGGTTTTTCCTCTGGAAGCCCTATTTTGTTTTTGTTTGGATTATTCCTTGAGATCCCACATTCATGATTGAAATATGGCATAAGGTTGATTGGATGGAAGAAATATTTGGTTCAACCTAATCTATGGTCGGGTGGTACGTTGAAGTCCCATACCGGGTTGCATTTTAAACATGTTAATAAGAGCTCCTTTCCTCTTGTATTTTATGGGTAAATATATTGGTTCATATGTTGTTTTTATGGATGTCATATCCTTGCCATTTATATGGGTTATATGTTGGTTATGAGTATGTTTTATAATAATTATGATGTATGGATCTCAACATCTTTTGATTAGTAAATGAATGAACAATGAATGCATGGCCTAATAGATGAAATTGAAGCTATTGGGGGGAGATATCAATCCTCCTTAATGATTCTCAAATAAGTATGAAGCCCCTATGCTCAGATATGTTGTTATGACCTATAGAATACATATTTGTGACATGTTTGAAGAAATGTTTGTCATGGCTAGTAGGGGTCATGTCAATTCCTTGGTAAATTTTTTGCATTAGTAACATTGTTTCAATGTTACTCATCATTTTTGGGAGTTTCATGAAGTTCTCGGTAGTGGTATGAGACCTAGCCCTGAAAAAGTGGCTCAGAATTTGGGGTTGCTAGCTCAAAACTACCAGGAAAATTCCACAGACGCTGGAATTAATTGTTTTGTGAGCGAATAGAAGGACACATTCACATGCATGTCTTGTCATGGGAGTGACTAAGGGTCCAAATTAGTAGAATTCCATGTTTTCTCAGGGGTTGGTCACTTGGAAGGGTTGGTTGGATCATGAAGGTTTTGTAGCATGTGTGGAGGGTGATATTAGTTGTGTCATGTCGGTTCCACTTGGTTAAATGTACATGGGGAGTCGAATCACATCATAGTAGCCTCTTGTCACTTTTTTCCCTAGCGGAACGGTTAACTTGGGTAAATGTGGGAGGAGGGTGGTTAAATGTGATGTCATTGTTTGCTGCACATTTTTCTTGTTAGAAACTTTGGCCTTTTGCTGAAACTATCATATTTGAGTTGGGTGCTTAATTCCCTCCTGTCTGGGTTTTTCTTGGGAAAAATATTATTATGTCCAACGTTGATGTTGCCCTACTAGCTGCTCCTAATCTCAGGTCTGTGTTTTTCTTGTTCATAGCAATGTCCTAATTTCTTGATAACATCCTTCTGGGTTTGAGGTTGCAAAAACTCAATTTTATCTCTAAATGCCATAGTCAACCCACTTATAAATCTATGAATCTTAGCTTTATCATCCTTTAGATATGGTACATACCTCAACAGTTCCAAAATTTTGGTGACATACTCATCAATGGTTAACTAACCCATTTTGATTTCATAAAACTCTTTTGTTTTGCTATCATAATAACCCTCATACAGGTATTCGTCTCTGAAGGGATTTTCAAACTCTCCCCAAGTCATCTCCTTCTTGGTAATGTCTATAAAATTCTTCAAGTCTTCCCACCATATATGATTTTTCCCTTTCAAGATGTGTGTGCCAATCCTAGCCTTCATATTTTCGAAATAGTTATGTATTCTGAATAATTTCCTCATTCCCAACAACCATGATTCTGCATCCTCTGCCTCTTCATATCTCCATCAAATGTAGGTGGTTTTTCCTTCTTAAATTATTTAGGAATATGCTCCTTTTCCTTTTCCTTTCTTATTGAGTGATGGTGATGTTGGAATAATAATTCCTCGAGGCAACCAATTTAGATGGTATGCTGGAGTACTGCACCTACGTGTTGGTCCCTCCACTTGGAGTGCTTAGACACTCGCCTCCTGGCACAATGTCCACACTTCCTTTCCTGTGTATTTTTCTGGACCTGCCACCATTTGCTCCATTGGTATTTTCTTTTGGTTATTGAGGGATTTTTCGGTCTCTTTAACTCACCCTCCTCTCATATTTCCATTGCCTCTGCCAATCCAAGACACTCTACAGGATGAATGCATTGATATTTACTTTCCTTTATTAGGCTCTAAGCAGCCTCTCATTATCAGCCTTAAATATTCTCACCTCATCCTTTAGGATTCTCAAGGTGTTCATCCAATCTGGGGAATGATTCCATCTCTCTTGGCCAACTGACCTCTCTCCTTCATTAGTTATGACCCCATCGCTTCGATGTTGTGATTGATCGTAACAGTATTCACCCATTCCATTCCTCATCATTGTGAATTCTTTTTTTCAGTGATGCTCATGATGCATTGTCAATCATACACATTTTTACACGTTTCAGAAATAAGTAACCCAAACTTTAGGGTTATGATTTACCATGGAGTCTTCTGTTGCAAAAAAACAATTATGTTAGTGTGTCAACATATAAATAATATGAATCAACCATTCAATCTCTTAATCATGATAATAAAACAACAACATATCCATGACCTATGATCCCAAACTAAACAACATGAACTCGATCATATTATCAGACAACTTTTGTTAATGTCATATCAATAGGTTTATTCAAGCTTTAACATTAGACAATGAGTCAATTTTGTTGTTGTTGTTATTAATCGCACATGATGAAGACCATCTAACACATATTTGAACTTGGATAGCTTTGATACCACTCTGTCACATACCCCCTTACCTTACCAAGGAAGGGGAGATGTTACTAGCGAATCTGATCCCCATTCTTTAGTCATGGAAATAGGATTAGGAGGCTCAGACCCTCAGTTTCCACTTTTTTTCTCTTTCTTTGATTCACTTCTATATATTTCCTCACACACACAACATGGTGGCCACTAATATCATGCTTACACGTGGTGGATCAGCACGAGATCTTCCAAACGATAAGTGAGTGGATGGTTAGGTCATGAGCATCGCTTTATTTTACAGCGCCACCTTGCATCCTGAATCCCAAATTCCTAACCTCTGACCTTGTTTGGGTTAGTAGGAAAACTGCACATCCACGACCAGCATACATCCTGATCTCTCAACCTCCGACCTAGTCAAGGTCGGCTCATCCTAGAGCTCGTAACTTGGCATCCTTCCCACCGCCGACCTTCAACCCAGTCGGTTCAACATATCACTCATAGATCCTTTAGCCAACACAAAATTGATCTCACGACCTCCGACTAAGTTAGGATTGATATTGATTTACTTATGTTATCATCAAAACATTGGCTCTATCCTCGGACCTCTCAACTATCTTTCTGGCTACATGGACCTCGTAAATAATCCATGTCAGATGACCAATAGCATAAGAAGAGAATATAAACACTCCAATCGGAAGCTTTCCTACTAGTGGTTCCAAACTAGAAGAGGATAAGCCTTATCTAATCCTTTCCTTAATTTCAGGGTTCCTTCCTTTTATGCCACAATGAATTCCCTTCCCTTACCATTAAATAATGGCTCAGTCGAGGAACTTCGAGTTTGCACCATGCAAGGCCTTCGCTATTGATCGCTATGCTCTCCCAAGTGTTGAGATTTTGGGTAGCATCAGATGTTCTCTAGCCTTGAAACTTTGTGGAAGGGCTAGGACACATGAGATCTCCAAGACCCAAAAATCGTTTGGAGAAATTCCACCCAGTGTGAAAGTTATTCAAATAATTAAAATTTTTAATGGGTCCTATAATAATAGGGTTCATAATTTTTTAATTGACTTTGATAGTCTTCTGAATATGTACATACCTTTCTTTCTGCAAGTTGTTTTCCCATATTTGAAAATAATAAAAAAATGAAAAGAGGGTAAAATTCCTAAAATAAATATCAAAGGACTTTGAAAAGAGTAGACCCCAAAAGAAAAAGAGATAAAATAAGACCTGAAAGTGAGCAAGTCAAAATGCCACTACTATTTACTTTTACTGCAAGAATAATGATTATGTGCAGATTGTTAAAAATCCCATAATCCATGATCCGTTAAATAGTTTAAACTTAACTTTTCATGCTTTGAATTTCATGTTTTAAATAGAGAATAAAAGATATGTCAAACATTTTAAACTTGACAAATCAGTAGATAGTTAGAAAATAAATTAGGAGCTCAATAGTTTAATCTGAGCCCTCAGATGAAATAAGGTTAGAATTAGATAGATTTATTTCCTTAAAAAAAAATGGATTTAGGGTTGCAAGCTTAAATGCACCCATGCAAATGAAGTAAAAAATGTTAGAATAATGATGGGTAGGTAGAAATTAGTTATGCAAGACATGTAATAAAGCATCATTGGGCAAAAATTACTAATTTCCCCTCCCCCACAATGACCCAGTATTATAAACCTTCAGTCAAAGAGGCTCAGAGCATTTCTCTGACTTCTGTTGGGACCAGACCCAAGGCTTAATGGCTGATTGGTTAAAAATAGTGGATTCCCTACATGAAAACCCATTTCATCAGCATATTTACCCTTTTCCAAGAAATAAAAACCCTTTTCCTAAGTAAAATACATCTTTGCTTAGAAAAGTAAAAACCCCCTTGATTAATTTCATTTTCATTCAAAAATCACTAAAAAACCCACAAAATACATTTGATCCTAAGTTTATGTTTAAAAATATCAAAATGGGACAAATTATGCTAAAGTGCCTATTTACACTTTACTTAGTTTAAATTCCATGTTTTTTAATTCATTTAATTCATTATATTTCCATTTCATATTAATTTATAACCTAAAGTATTAAATCCCTTATATTATATCCTTCCCGTATATATTATTAAATCCATTTTATAAATATCCCCAAAACCCACTATTTAAAGTTTAACTTATGGTTTATTTATCACACATGCGAAAATAAATCCCCGCCCATATCCCCATAGGTTAAATGTTATATTAAATTTATCTTGCGCCATTGGTTAATGTTTTATACGCTATATAAAATATCACCCCCGCCAATCAAAACAATACAAAGTTTTACGTTATAAACATATATTTATAACGTTAAAACTCTCCCGCCATATCAATAAAACTAAACATTATGTTTTGTAGAAATTATATGCACTAAGCATGCATATGTCATAGATCCACCTGATCTCACACTATTTAACTTTATGCAAGATACTGAATCATTCCACTTGTTAATCTTTTGCGGAAAATTAATTGCACACACATGTAAAGCATAATAAAAACAATTGCACATAACACAGTTGTTTAAGAGGAAAGCCTGAAGCTGAAAACCTCAACTATATATTATGTATCATGGAGATCATATGACAATCCTCATCCAAAGCTTATCAAGCTCTTAGTACAGTACAATCGTCATACACTAATCAGGAACAATATTGCAAATCCATGCACCGATCTCTGCCTCCTGCTAGCCTGCCTCCACTCTGCAATCCCTGCTGAAGAATAGCTCTGAATGAATTAGGAATTACTCTTGCCTTGGTAACGTAATCCTCATTGGCAACTCCAATGTGTGTGTGATGTGATCAATGCATCACTATAGATCTGATAGATGATACATCTTGCCCTTTCACTTTATCTCTCCACTGGTCTCCCTTTGAAACACCATACCATGCACTGTAGTTAACTGTTGTATTGTTCAGTTGATTAATGAGTTATTATTTGTGAATTAATTAACTAATTAATTCACTCCACTCTCACTAGTGTATCAATCAGTTAGAATAGATACAACTAGCTCAATGGAGTCTAACTGAGTTAAACTGAATATAACTCCATAACTACTTCTTCCAACTGTGTCATAACTCTGCCACTTGAGTTCTAACTGAGTCCTCCATGCATTAGCTCCAGTAAGCCCTTGGGAATTGCGTAATTCCCTCAGTCCACTTATGTGACACATCTGTGCACTGAAACAAAGTGCTCCAAGAGAATAAGTTGTTGTTTAGTGTCTGATTATTATTAAGAGCTAGTAATAATCGACATGCATCTATTTTTAGATCAGCGATCTATAAATAGAATTCACCCAATATTATAAAAATATAATTTCATCTATTTTTACAACTTGATCAACCATCCAAAAATAACATCCTGCGACTTTTTAAATATGATCATCATGTCTAAAAATAGACATAGTCTAAAAATAGACTTGCGCCAAAAATAGCCTGCGGGCCCACTTAGAGAAGGCGACTCTTTTCACTAAGCTCATCATCTTTTTGAATCTCAACATGTTTTGTAATTTAAACTATGTTTCAAATACATTTCATTAAACCGCACCTCCTACCGTCGAGCAGCGTTCACATTAAATCTTAACCGTTCGCATCCCGATCTCCAAATCCGACGATCAAAAGACAATATCACAATTTCAACTGCGTGGATATAACCCATTTCGAACTATGCGAAATGGGTGGTTTTCCACTCATCTCTCTCCTCCACGCGGCAGCAGCTCATTGGATCACATTAGATCCAACCAAAACAGCTTACCGCCTAAACCCACGCAATAACCACCTCCGGTTTTTCGCCTTTGAAGACCAAAACCACCCTCATTTTCGACATGACTGCCATTAAATTCATAATTATTTTTACCTAAAAACCTTCATAATGTGCTATCAAAGCCCTTCTTTGCATTGTTTGCGTGCATTTATCCTTTCTACTAAGAAACGAAGACCCTGTACACTTGTTTTATACCCAGAAAAGCCAGAAAAGCCTGCATTTGTTGTCAAAGATTGCAGAATGCTCTCGGATTGTTGCCAAAGACCTTCAAAGATACCAGAAACCTATCCAAATGCCTCAGAAACAGTTTGAAAGACCAATACCTGCCCAAAATAGGTATTTTTCAACAAAACAAGCTTGTTATCATTTGAAAATATTTTTCTAAAGGAATTAAGCCCAAAAAAAGCCTATGTACCCAAAGAAAACTTGTAGTTGCCCGAAAAGAGTGAATTCCATGTAAAAAAAAATTAAAACCCAGTTTCCAATATTGTAAATTGGTTTTAAGTTAAAATCAAATATTCTCAGTCTTTGCAGACCTTATAAGACTTAAAATTTTCCCAAAAATCCTCTGTAGGTAACCTCAATCCTTCAGTGCCCAATTCTAACCATTTATTAGTCCAGAATTATCCAAAAAATTAGATAAAACCCTTGTTTTATCATCTCTTAAACCCGTGAGAGTCCGAAGAACAGTCAAAAGCCAAAATAGAAGGGTTTAATTCAAAATAAAACCAAGTTGTACCTATTCTGCATCCAAAATTATCTGTTAAATAAAAAAATACTTCTCTAAACCATTTAATCTTACAGAAGAATCCAGAAATCCTAAAAACAAAGTTTCAGTTATCCAGAAAGCCTAAAAATTTCAAATTCCAATCCATCTATGTCCTCCAAGACTTTAATCATTGTAAATCCTCTACAACCTCCTGTTGTAGATATTGAACACACACCTTTAGCAGATGTGGACTATAAAATAGCAGATCCAATTGTTGAATTTAATTTGTTAGATCTCCACTTTTGGAGTTATGAAAAGTCCTTATATCAGGTTGAAGAAGTCAAAATTTGGGAATCAAACCTACCCAAATATGTTGTTCCAATCACTCATCAATGCCTAGAGGTTATTAGGTTGTGTCAAAGCTATTATTCACCTGAAGATAGAGCAATGATGAATGCAAACAAAGAGGTACTGTTTGCAATTACTGCTAAGTCCATAAACCAGATGTTACAACTCAAACCTGATCCCAAAGCAGTTCCTTTGTCAATAGAAGCAATTACAAAGTTATACATTGGTCTTGATTTTCCCAGAAGGTTTCATATTTTTCAAGTGTTCATGCCTTTACATGTTGAAATTCCACAAATCAATTCTCCATATTCTACTTCAAAATTTCCAGAAGGGTCTAGGCATGTCATTTCCATGTTGTCATTTATCCTAGGATACTTTATAGATGAGCATAAAGATGAGTCCACCTTAGGGTTTCTATCTACTTTTACACCAGGACATCCTCCTTCTGTCATTTTCAATTATGTTGAGTATATAGCTGATAATATCCATGATCAGCTTGTCAAATTTCCAACTGAAGGAGTATTTATATATACATCCTTTCTCTTCCATATGTTCTTATATTTTTAGGTAGATAAGTTCCCTATAACCCTCCAGAAGCATGATATAGAATAAAATCCACTTTCAGTCATATTTTGGACTTCTTTGATCATAGAAGAGTCCTCAGAGTTCACTTATGTAGAGTTTACAAATAATTTTGTCCATCCATTGATAAATATGTTGACAAATACATAACAGCTAAGAATCAGTGATGAAATGAAGAAAATTATACAGCTATTAGAGCACACTAGAATTGGTGATTGGTACTTATATAAAAAACATACAGAAATAAGGGTTTTTGGGTCCAATTTGTAACCCTATAAACTTCTTAAGTATGTACCAATGAGAATTGTTTCCTTGGAGTATATCAAGAAAATCTTAAATTCTGATTCTATCAAATTCCTATCAGCCAAGAAGAAGACCCAATTTAAGTTGAGGAATTAGGTGGGACCATTTATTTGTAATCACAAAGATGCAGAACAAGAAGCAGCAACAAAATTAATTGAGCACAGATTTGAAGAAAGCTTCTCATGGAACTATGATCCACAAGGAATATTAAGCAAAATGAGAGTTAAGTGCAAACTAACACCTTATATTCATGAGAAAAAACCAGAGATTGAACAATATGTCAATCAAACCGAGTGGCTAGAAAACACTTTGGTAGATGCACTTAAACAGGGTGATACTAGTCACACCTTACAAACTGAAAATCAAGGAGAAAAAGATACTAAGAGAGTTAGAGAAGAAGGTACATATAATACTGAGACAACAACTGAGACAAGGTTTAAAATTAGATACAATAAAAGGCCTAAAGTCAATTCAGTTGATAAAGGAAAAGTGACCATAGAAGTAGAAGACACAGATGTTACAGTGACAAATAAAGATGCTACTGTAGTCAATACAAATGAGCCAACAACATAGATTTTAAATGAAGGAAATCCTGATAATTCAAACACTCAGGTCATAGTGAAACACCAAAATTTGGAGGCATCTTCCTCACAGACAACAGAAGAAAAAGATCTTGATTTCAGGGAAAAATATAAGAAGATTAAGACAAAGAATGAAGAAATCAAGAATGAGATGTATTCTCAATATTTGAAGCAAAAACCAGGCATTCAAAACAGACTTTTATCAGCTTTTGATTACTCAAACAAAAAGTTGATTATGTCAGTGCTCCAACCAACAGTTAAGACTCCTAAGACAATTGCAGATTATAAAAAAGTTGATCTTGAAGTGCCAATATAAAGTATTCATGCACTAGATCAAATTGAATTTCACACGCAAAGTTTAGAGATGTTATATTCTATTACTACTACAAAGGCCATGAGTGTTAACAAGCTTCAGAATACCATAATAAACATGAGAGATCAAATGAAGGTTGAAAATGCCTCATCATATGCTAAAGATCTTAGGATTAAGTCTTTAGAAGAGTTGGTTATTCAAGTAGGATATGATCCCGCCAATGTCAAAGCGGCAGAACAGTTAGTGAAGAAAAATAATGAGAATATTGCAGCACTAAGGAAACAGCTTAAGCTTCCTCCAACTGAACATCCACAAGCCAAAGAAATAGTGCAAGAGAAAAGTCAGAAGGATGATATGATTAATTTAATTATATAATAAACAAGAGAGATAAAAGAGATGGAGATCCAAATGGACAATCTTGTCTATGAAAGAGAAACTACAAAAGCATAGGAAACTCCTACAGTAATTCCCATGGTTACTACTGCTATGCCTTCAACTCTGGCAGAAGAGTTGGCACCAAAAGTACCACTGGCTACTGCAGTGCTAGTGACATCATCCACAACTTCAGCCACAGAATCCTCTACTACAGCAGCTCAACATTCTGACGAGGCTAGTAAACTAGTGAAAGCCATGGAAGAAATGTCACTTCAAACAAATGAAATAAACATATTGAAGAAAGTGATTGACAATCTTGAAGATACTAAGAAGCTAGCCCAAATCAATGCTAAAACTCATGAACAAAGGGCTAATAGGTTAATTACTGAGTTGAAGAATCTACAAAAATAATTGACGTTGAAAGAGCCAATTTCTTATGTAAAGAATTAGTTATCGAGCAAAATCATTGAAGCCATAAATGATGTTTGGCCATCAATCCAGGTAATATATGAGCAGAGGGATTTACTAAAGGTGGCACAAGAAGAGATTCAGAAAACAAAAGATGAGCTAGGTGATCAACCTGAGCAAGCCATAGAATTGATCAAGTTTCTCAACAGTAAAAACAAGCAGGAGTTGGAAGAAATAGAAATTACTGATAGGACAGAGACAATCCTTGAAATAAGGAAGGTCATTTCAAAGAAGAATTTGATGAAACAACTTGAAGAGAAATGTGAAAACATGAACATAGCCATAACCAAGTTTATGGTTAAATTTTAAAATTTGAGGCAAAGAAGTTTGCCTAACATTTTGGTCATTAATGATAAACTCATGTCACAGGAGGACTACAATAAGGAAATCAGAGAGTATAAAAAAGATTAGGTGGACAAGACAGAAGGACAAGGTATTCCTACAGGGAAGGTCTTACACAGAAGTTTTGAAGACTTGTTTTATCTACGACATGAGATAAAACACTTATTTGTCATAAAACCAACATTTGCTAGATATACTAAGGCAAATGAGAATTTTAGGAAGCTAAAAAAGATACAAAATCCTAATGATGAAGCTTGGAAATCACCCATAACTTACTGTAAAAGTCAAAATTAAAAAAAGAAAGAAAGGATAAAACAGTTGGTTGAATTTTTCACAGTCAAAACATAATTTATTTACAGCAGTAAGGTATTTTTTACAAAGGTTAAAGAGAATCAGAGGTTAAAGAGAATCAGAGTGGAAGAGTATAAGATAAAGAAGGTAATATTTCAAAACAGATTTGAAATATATGTGCCATCAAAGAGGACACCAAGGCAGCCAACTGCACCTAATCCACAAACAATTTTCTATTTTATTTGGATAAATAGGACAACTTGCTGATTTGTTAAGCAGCTATCACCATTTTGTTGTAAACATATTTGATTTTTCCTTAGATAATTCCCAGAAGCATTCTAGGATATTTTGTAAACATTTTTGTATAAATACTTCACTCTTTGAAGTATTATGGTGGAATAAATTGCTGAAGATTTCTATAGTCATTTTTGTTGTACTTGAAGGCTTTTTGTTGCAAAGTTCGAGTAGCAGACTGGATCAAATCATCTAGCATCATATTTCAGGATTCATGTGATGAGCCATTTAAGTGAAGTAATTTCTACCTGACATTGTTTATCTTCTCATGTTTTCATGCATCCATTATGTATTCTAAATTTGAATCATAAAACATGAGTATTATTTCAGGATTTGTTAAAAGCACCCTGTCTTTACTGTTTATCATTTATATGTTTTCTGCTGATTTCGAGGGTAGGAAACCCTTAATTTCTCCCTCTTTTGAATGACCTTGGTCTACTCCTTCCTCATCCGGATCAAAGAATCCTTCATTTCTCTTTATCCCGATCAAACCACTTCACCAAATCAGCCTTCCAAGATCTTCAAAGACTTATCTATCTTGCCCTAAAAACATTTGACTTTTTGACCTTGATCCTAGTTCTGTCTGCTTGAATTTTGACTTCTTAGCCCAATGGAAAAAAATATTTCCCACTATCCATCTCATTAAGTGATTTTTCCCATCAAACCAAACCAAATCAAAACCAATTTGCACAATCACTACTAGCCTAATATCTTATAATCAAAACAAAGTTAAATCTTAAAGAGAAAGCCCTCTTTGAACCCTAGGAAGGCTAGATCCTAGAGTTTAAAAGTTGGTCTGTGGTTACCTCTAATGTTCTTGGACTTTAAATCAAAATCTCACAACTTAAGAATTATTAGAGTGATAACAGGATTCTAAGTCTAAATTAGGGAAATTAAAAAATTAAAGAGAATTAATTTAAACATGTGGGTGAGAATGTTCTAAGTAACATGGATCAAGACTTTTATAATCTTAGACATTGATCAGATATTAGATCACAGTCGTTTATTTCTCAATGAGAAAAGTATTAAAGGAAGGCTTGTGGTCAGTTGGAGGAGACACACAAAGTGGTAGCACTTGAGCTAAGTTGAAATTGAGGGCGCAGTTTCTTGAGAATTTTCGAGTGATCTTGCAGTGCTTGTGAGGGGTAGATCGACAAGGGATTATTCTAATCCGAGGTTGAGAATACAAAGGCAGAGAAGCAGATCCGTACCAAGCAGCATAAAGACCAACAGGGAAAGGACGCAACCCAGCTAAGCTCACACAGAGGCAACGCAGAGGCTGACGCAAGGCCTTCAGGGTGATGCAGAGGCAAGAATGAGCCCATAAGTGTGATGTAGGGGAAGCTTGTGTTGCGTAGTAGCCATGCTGGGTAGGAGAATCCGATGAAGATGCTGGAGGAGCAGCGCTAGGGTTCCAATGGTCCAAAAAGGGCTTGTATTCAGTGTATTTCAAAGGAGTGCTTCCTCAACTGAATCAACCATATTTTATGTCTTCGAGTGATAGGTAAATTTGACATGAATTATTTTTTGGGAAAACCATTATTGGTGCCCTTGATCATATTAAGATATTCTACTTAATAAGCAAACCCTCTAAGAGTTGCTGCATTGGTTTTCCCTTATTGGGTTTTTATGGGGACATTGCCCAAAAAATACTGTGTCCTTTTTCATGTGTGCGTTATGCTTCAATAAATGATTTTTATGTACGTGTAGGTTGTAGTTGTGTTTATTGTGATATTTTACTGAATTTTTTAGAAATAACTTGTTAATTAAATAAAAAAATTAGGAGAAGTAAATCAAGATACTATAGTAGGGTTTCTATATTCAGAAATTATCAAATGGTATCAACGTGATTGTAGATCAAGTTGAAGCCATCAACATAGGGTTGAAGATTTTTTGCTGCAAGAGGGAAGCTGAAGTTGCACAGATTTAGAAAGAGGCAACGCAACACCATAGGGACGATGCATAGGCCCTGCAAGGGTAACGTAGAGCTAGTCTGCTCATGTAGAGCTGACAGAGGCCCAAAAGGGTGACACAGAGCCTATCAATCTCACGTTGACCTGACGCATATGATAACACAGGCCCAAGAGGATGAAAAAATCCAATAGGGAGTGACTCTGTGCTGGTTACCGTGGATGGAAGTGTAGTTTTTTGATCTTCTAAGTTGCTGGTGGGGAATTGTTTTTGTCGGTGCAGAAAAATTCCTAGCAAGGTTGAAAAAGTAAGGGGAAACAATTCGTCAACAGATTTTCTAGCCAAGAAATTTGAGATTCGATCGAGTGGAGTGATCGTAGAGGACCGATTAGACAAAATTGGTGAAGGATTTCCAGGAGGGAAGTCATTTGTCAGAGGGAGCATACTCTCTAGAGGGTTTCTATCACCAAGAAACCCAGATCTGGTCTTTTGCTGAGTGTAGCAGTAGTAGAAGGGAGAAGAGCATTTTCTTCGATAGTTTAAGCATATATGGCCCTGTATGGACTGAGAGATCAGGATAGGTTAGACACCGTGTCTAACTTTTCCATCTGGAAAGCCATAATCCTAATAGTCCTTGATGAATATGGCATCAAAGACCATGCTCAGAACATCCTGGTTGTGCCAATCGATGTTGATGGTCTAAAGAATTTTAATGAAAATAAGGCGCAGGCTAAATGCTTGATCATGGATGGAGTGGAAGATCACATGGTTCCGCATATTGTTGAGAATAAGACGAAAAACGAGGTGTGGAAGACATTAACCACGTTGTATCAAGATAGATCCATCCAGAGGAATATGCTTCTAGAGAATCAGATGTGGATGTTCCAGATGCACAAGGGAGAGAAGATCAATCCTTTCCTCTTTAGAGTATCCGAGACCAGCTGATTGCCGTAGGGGAAAATCTTGATGATGGAATCATGGTGAGGATTTCCCTGAATGTGGTCACCGATGAGTGGGAGACCTTTTTCCAAATCATTTTGGGTAGAGCACAACTTCCAAACTGGGGGACATGTGGGAAATCCTTCGACAAGAGGAGATTAGAAGAATAACCAAGAGGGAATTCAGCAGTAGAGAAGTCAAGATTAAGAAAGAGGAGGAGGAAGATGAAGCCCTAGCATATAAGGGACATAAGAAACAAGGGAAGAAGAAGAGGAAGGACCTATCCAAGGTCTGCTACTTTAGATGTGGTGAATTGGGACAATTCACCAATACTTGTTATGAGAAGAAGGGCAAGGAAGATTCAAATTCCAAGGAAGCAGGAGCAAAAGGGGATGACAACAGTGATGATGATGTGGCCATGAGTGCTCATGCACCTTGAGAGAAGAGGCAGGGTGACATAGATCTATAGAATCAACTACAGATGGTAGACGACAAGATCCTTGAGGTGCCCAAACTCTTGGATCACATACAATCTATGGGAGTCATTAAAGATAGTAGCATGATGAATGGAGTCAGTGAATGCAGAGGATCATGGAGGTAATATGGCAGTGCTAGGACGTTGAAGACTAGAGCAGCGCAGAGGAGAGGCATCAGCAACGTGGAAGAAACACCATAGAGGTTGATGGGATTTCAACAACGTAGAGGTAGTGATTACACAGAGCAGACTAGCAGATAGCACAAATCTTCAGATGGTCAGCCCCAACCAATAGAAGAGGGTGCTTCAGTGATGAGATGCATCCAGATTGACTTGTTTGTCAGTTGTTGGGTGATTGTCCTTCAGTTTCTTACTTCTCAATAACTGATTTGCAGTGCAACAACTAGTAGTGGTAGTGCTATGGGCAACATGATGCAAAAATTTGAGAGGGAGCTGCAGTACAGATGTGGCAGAGTCATGGGAAACAATGCAAAAGGTAGTAGCACAGTGGATGGTGGGCAGTAGGCTAAGCATAAACAACGTAGGGGACCGATGCGAGAGATCAGAGTAACGATTCTAGAGTGAAGTGTCGTTAGAGCACATTCCTCGCTAAGAGGGAGTGTTGAGATTCTGGGTAGCATTAGATGTGATCTAGCTCCGAAAATCACTGGAGGGGATAGGACACATGAGATCTCCAAGACCTAGAATTATTTTGGAGAAATTCAATCCGGTGTGAAAGTTATTCAAATAATTAAATTTTTTAATGGGGACCCTAAGTCTAACTTAGGAAAATTAAAGTGAATTAATTTAAACATGTGGGTGAGAATGTTGTAAGTAACATGGATCAAGTATTTTCTAACCTTAGATGTTTATTAGAGATTAGATCACAACCATTGATTTCTCAATGAGAAAAGTATTAAAGTAAGGCTTGGGGTCATTTGGAGGAGACACAGAGAGTGGTAGCACTTGAGCTAGGTCAAAATTATGGGGTGCGGTTTACTAAGAATTTTTGAGTGAGCTTGCAGTGCTTGTGAGGGGCAGATCGGTGAGGGATTATTCTGATCCGAGGATGAGAGTACAAAGGCAGAGAGGCAGATCTGTACCAAGCAGTGCAGAGACCAGTAGGGCAAGGACGCAGCCTAGCCAGGCTCACGTAGAGGCAGCGCAGAGGTAGGCTTCGCAGTGGTAGGCTTCCTTGTCGCCATAATTTTACATTCAATTTTTATTGCCGACCTGAATGCCTTCTCCAATGAATCAGGTTCCCAAACGCAAACTTCATTTTGGATGTTATCCTTTAAAGTCCCTATGAAGACATCAATCCTGTGTTCCTCTGGAATATCAGTTACCCTTATATTCAATTTTTGGAAGTCCTCAATGTGCTCTGCCACTGAATCCTTTTGTTTGAGATTTATCAATTGGATAAAGAAGGTGTTGCACTTTATATCCTCATAATGTGCTATCATTTCCTCTGTAAAAATTGACCAAGTGAAATTTTTTTTACGGGAGAAAAGCCATCGATACCATACAAATGTATTTTGTTCTAAATGTAAAGTTGCTTGTGTACCATTTGTGTGTTTTTCACATTATTGAGATCAAAATATTGCTCCATTTGTAGTATCCATGTTACGGGATCCTTGCCATCAAAATTCCTCATATCCATCTTTGGAATATGGTGGTTCTTCAATCCAATATTAGATTTTATGAAATCACTATTAACATTTATTTTGTTCTCATCATGAGTTTCCTCTACTATCTTTTTGCCATTAGGAATCATTTCTTGTATTAACCTTGTCATCAAACCTTCCATGTTTGCTTTAGTTCATTCTTCATGTCTTCCATGTTGACTTTCATTTTTTCATCGATCTTAGGTTCCATGTCATCCATCTTAGCTTCCATGTCAACCATCTTAGCTTCCATGCCAGCTTCCATGCCATCCATCTTAGTTTCTATGCCATTCTTCAAACCATCCATTTTAGCTTCCATGCCTTTCTTTAGAACTTACATTTCATTTTTTGTTGCTCTTTGCGAGAGAGAAATTTGGTGCACTTGCTCTTGTAATTTTGATATGTCATGTTGCGCTTCTTCCTCTTCATGAGTAATAAAAGAGCCTTCTGAAGGCTTAATGAGAGTTGAATTCATTTTAGGTGGCATTTTAGAACCCAATTATGATATCTATGCTTCAATATGCCCTTGGAATCACTTCAAACTGATTTTTCACACAAGACTTATGCAATTCAAAAGACAAAAAATACACACCTTTTTGAAACTAAATTATCTATGTGATTTTGAATCTTAAATATCTGAAATTAAGCCCTATAGCAGCCCTCTAAATATTCTTTCGAATGCCATAGGTCTGAAATAATTTGGATTCTTCAAGGAAAAGTTATACCCAATCTCCCACAATGACCTAATTATCAGCTGGTTCAGTAGAGCGAAATTGTATGACATGCCACATGACATTGTTTCTTCCTTCAACTTTGAAATTGATATAAAGGAAACTAAAGTCCATGGAATTGTGGCCACTTTTTACATAATTCCAATCCGATGCTCAAAGAGAGAGTTATGACAATTTTCCCATGGTTACCTCTTTGAGATGAAATTCGGGAGCCTGAAAACACCCTAATTGCCACAAGTCATATCTCTGAAACTATTGCAAACCAAGATCTGAAATTTTTACAGGATGTTCCTCAAGATTTTTTCTTCACTCTGTAAAATTTTCATATTCTGAAACTTTGTAGAAAACAAGCTATAGCCCAAATTCCACGGTGACCTGTTTTAGGTGAAATTTGAGAGCCTGAAAAAACCCTAACTTGCACAGATCATATGTCCGAAAATATTGCGAAACAAGATCTGAAATTTTTACAAGATGTTCCTCCAAATTTCAGCTTTGCTCTGTAAAAATTTCATCTTCTGGACATACATAGAACAAAATATATAGTGAAAATTCCATTATGACTTGTTTGGAGCAGTGAAACCCTAGAATCCAAAGCCCTGATACCAAATGTTATGAAACCAACTCCAAAAATAGAAGAAAAGAGAGATCAACACCTTAGAAATAGCCACTTCAAGGGGGAAACCTCCAAATACATTACATGAATGAGAAATTATTTGATGATACAAATGACAAAACCTCCTTCTACATATAGTAGCCCATGGGGTCACAATATAATCCTAGCTGACAATAATAATGTAAAGGCACAATAATAACAATATTGGGGTTACAGGGGTACAACAATAACAATAAGGGGGTTACACTAACAACAATAAGGGACTATACTAGTAATATAGGGACCTAACACTGTTTTCTGGAAAATGTAACACTATTAGCTATAACCTTCTTGGAGAACTCAGTCACGAAAAACAATGAACCTAATCCTCTGGAGTCTGCACCTTTAATCACTGTGTGGTTTAATTGACACAATTTGAAATGATTCAAATCTGAGTGCTAAATCACCTCATAAAATATATCATTCCTCTGCATCATTAATAAATTGATACTTTGTACCTCATTTTCTGCTTCAACCATAATGATTAGCTATAGGTTAGCTCTACCAACAATATAATCATTTCCTCATAATATTTCTTCTAATTTAGAAATAATTACCCTTTTAAAAATAATAATATCTCATAATATAGATCTTCAATTGATTTCAAAGGAGAATGATATTTTCTCTTAATAATGCTCCTGGCAGCTCCTTGTACTAATTTTTCAAGAAATAACTACTTACTGGGTTTGCTTGTAAAACCGGATTTTCTGAAGAAAATAGCTGCCTTACTTGGGTTGCCGACTCCTTTCAATAAATCATACAATAAACACCTTTCATAAAGGTAATACCTCTTGTTTTAGCAGACCTTGAATATTCAAAGAGTAGTATCTTTTCACCTGATAAATGCCTCTTTTATCTCCTTGTACACATTTTTCAGGTAATAACTACTTACTGGGTTTGCTTGTAAAACCAGATTTTTTGAAAAAGGGTAGCTATTACGAAAAATTATAAAACAACTGACGACTTTGACATTTTGTTCTTTAACCTTGGATAAAATATCATGGTGAATGAATAAGTCTTCTCAAGCTAAACCCATGACCTTAACTACTCAAAGCAGATAAAAGACTTATTAAAAGAGAATTTACCTTAATAACTCTATGACACAAACAAACTATTGGAATCAAAATTATTTTGGGTTTTGGTTTAAAAAATGATAAAAAATAATACATTTTAACCTTCCAGGGCCTTCAACCATAGGTTAGGAGACAAGAAAGGATCAAAGACACAACTTACAATGATGAGCAGACCTTGATTTTTTTTTGAAAAATTGCAGTGCTAACAATGGCTCCTATTGGGGATGAAGTCCTCCTTGTGACGATTCAAGGACCGTAGTTCCGGTGCCATATTCAGCCCTTATTTATCCAACCAACAATTCTGCTCATTAACTCAAAAATACCAGTATGCCTAGCCATTGTGTAATGGAGTCATAGGCTAGATTTCAATCTTCTGCAACTTATTTCAACATGACTGAAATACGAAAATCAAACTGAAATCTAAAACTGAAAATAAATGCTCAAGTGGCGAGCTTATTTATGTACATCCCTACTTCTAATTAGCTAAAATTCACTTGATCAAGTGTATACAAACTTCTAAAATAAAATTTTCAACAACTGATTTCTTGACATGTCTTTGCATCCATTGCTGAAAGGCTGAAAAGTATGAAGCATAATCTCTAAATGTGACTCATACTTGCTGCTATGGAAGAGAAGTACTCCAAGACTAATAACAAAAGAGACTTTCAGAAAACTAAACTCTATATAATCAACAATAGGATCAACAAATTGACAACAAGACCTACTCAAAACAACCTTGAGTTCAAGGATAGGCTGACACATACTTTCCTCTGATAGAACAGTGCTTTAATGAAGAGCTTGTTCTTCATTTTTTTAACAAATTTATTCTTCAGCACTATATCCTTGCAACTCAAATTTATACATTTCAAACATAGGCTCATAATTTTTTTGCTTATCATCAATTCTCAGCAAAGGTGATAATTCCTCGACAATTGGTATGAGCCGAGCATCATCTTCTTCACCAGATTCAGATTCATAACTTTCATAGATTGGATCATCACTATAAACTTTAAGACAGGGTGACATAAAAACCTACTCTTCATCATTATGATATTTATCAAACAAAGGCTGATTTATGAAGTTTTCACTATGTTCACTTAGTATCTCGTCATCCTTCTCAATAATATGTTGTTTATCCTCTTCTTGAATGATAGGAGATTGAAGAAAATCATGAGAAAAAAAGGGTTGCTGAATACCTTCCAGTATAGCCATGTTTTCTTTACATTTATGTTGTTCATCATCTCTTTTAACTTGCTTATCAAATTAATAGCAACATTCCGGAGCAAAACATTCGACCAGATACCTATCTTTGTAAAAGGAATTAAAAGCATCATGTGTTGTGTAACCAGCTCCAAAGAGAGAAGAAAAGAGATATTCACGCCTTAGAAATGAGCCACTTCGAGGGGGCAACCTCCAATACATTACATGAATGAACAATTCTTGGATGATACAATTTACAAAACCTCCTTTCTATATATAGGAGTCCATGGGGCCATAATGTAATCCTAGTGGGGCCACAATGTAATCCTAGCCGACCTAACAATAATAATTTAAAGGCACAATAATAACAATATGGGGGTTACAAGGGTGCAATAATAACAATAAGGGGGCTACACTAACAATAATAAGGGACTATACTAGTAATATAGGGACCTAACATGCCTCTCTCCTTCAAAAAAGTGTTGTCCTCAATGCTTGAGTAGCTCTAGGTGCTTCTGTATAAAATTCTCATCCTCCCATGTAGAATCTTTAGTGGGTAAGTTCTTCCACTTGATGAGATACTCTGAAATTGATCGATTCCGTAGCTATCGAGTTCTTGTTTCCTTGACTGCTTCAGGTTCCAATATGATTTTTCCTTCCTCATCAAGTTCTGGCAATATTGTTTGAACCGGAAGATTTTCACCTATAACCTTCTTTAAGCATGAAACATGGAAAACTGGATGTACTCGCGAAGAAGCAGGAAGCTCCAATTTGTATGCCATAGTACCAATCTTTTGCAACACCTTGTAAGGACCATAGTACTTTGGCGATAATTTATTATCCTTCTTAGCTTGCTTGAGGGACATTTGTTTATATGGTTGTAGCCGTAAAATACCCAATCTCCTATATCAAAACTTCTCTCGCTGCGATGTTGATCTGCCTGTTGTTTCATTCGATTTTGTGCCAAATTCAGGTTATCCTTTAAGAGTTGGAGAACTTCTTGCCGATGCTCGACGTGATCTTCCACTGCTTGAACCTTCAAATTTTCCCTTAAAGATGATGTGATCGATGGTGGATGATATCCATAAAGTGCCATAAATGGGGTCATTTTTGCTGCAGTATGGAAGGAAGTGTTATACCACCATTCAGCGAGAGGTAACCACTTGACCCATTGTGTTTGTTTATCGGATACAAAACAACGAAGATATCCTTCCAAACATGTATTTACTATCTCAGTTTGACCATCAGATTGAGGATGATAAGATGAGCTATGATTAGTACCCAAAGAAGAAAATAACTCTGTCCAAAAATTTCCCGTAAAAATGGGATCTCTGTCGCTCACAATAACCCTTGGGCTTCCATGTAGCTTTTGAATTCTGTCCACAAATGTAGTAGCAACTGTACGTGCTTTAAATGGATGAGATAATGCACAAAAGTGTGCATACTTGGTAAGTCTATCAACTACCACCATGATGACATTCTTTCCTTCAGACTTAGGTAAACCTGTGATAAAATCCATTGAAATCTCCTCCAACGCTGACTTGGAATGGATAAAGGTTGTAGAAGTCCCGGGGTCTTAATTGTCTCCACTTTATTCTGCTGGCAAACCAAACATTCCGCCACAAACTTTTGAATATCAGATTTAAGGCCATCCCAAAAAAATTCTTTCTTCACCCTGTAGTAAGTTTTTAAAAATCCTGAGTGTCCTCCTAAAGGAGAAGTGTGCAATTCCAGAAGAATCTTTTGTTTTAGTTGGGAATTCTTACAAAGATATAAGCGATCTTTGTACCATAAGGAATCATTTTTCCAACTAAATGTATCGGATGTACTAGGATCTTGCTGCAACTTTTGAATGAGTGTCCATACATCTTTGTCCTTCTTCCATTCATCTCTTGCTTCGGTTATCAAATCTGGTTGGATAATAGAAATGGCACAAAGCAATGCTTCCACCTCTTCATTCTTTCTTGAGAGTGCATCTGCAACAACATTTAGCTTCCCTTTTTTGTAGATTATTTCAAAGTCATAACCCAACATCTTTGTGACCCATTTTTGCTGCTCTTTTGAAGATAGTCTTTGTTCCAAAAAGTGTTTGAGACTATCATGATCAGTTTTTACCTTGAAGTGTCTTCCCATTAGGTAAGTTCGCCATTTCTTTAGTGCATGCGGTATTGCTAACATTTCCTTCTCATAAATAGGTTTCTGTAAATACTTTCCTTTGATTGGACGACTTTCAAAAGCAATGGGTCTTCCTTCCTGCATTAAAACTGCACCAATTCCATTTCCTGAGACATCACATTCCACAATAAAGGTTTTTGTGAAGTCTGGCGTAGCTAAGACCGGTGCTAGGCAAATTGCCTCTTTAAGATGTTCAAAGGCCTTAGTTGCTTCAGGAGTCCATGAAAATGCATCTTTCTTCAATAATGTTGTTAGAGGTGCTGCTATTCTTCCATAATTCTTAACAAACTTACGATAATAGCATGTTAACCCGAGAAATCCTCGCAACTGCTTTATTGTCTTAGGGACTTTCCATTCCTTAATGGCTTTAATTTTGTTAGGGTCTACTTTAACACCCTCGTGGGATATAATATGACCCAGATATTCCACCTCTTGTACTCCAAAGAAAAATTTGGATGCTTTTGCATATAATTGTTTCTCTTGCAATAGTTTGAGCACCCTGTCAACATGCTCAACATGATCCTTCCAAGACTTGCTATAGATTAGTATATCATCAAAAAATACTAGCACAAATTTTCTAAGGAAGGGTTTGAAAATGGAATTCATCGACCCTTGAAATGTAGAAGGTGCATTGGTAAGGCCAAAAGGCATGACCAAAAATTCATAATGACCCTCATGAGTTCGAAATGTTGTTTTTGGAATATCTTCAGTCTTCATTCTAATTTGATGATATCCTGAATGAAGATCCAACTTGGTAAAATAAATTGCTCCATGTAATTCATCCAATAATTCATCAATGACAGGAATGGGAAATTTGTCTTTAATGGTGAGCTTATTGAGCTCCCTATAATCCAGACACATTCGCCATGATCCATCCTTCTTGTGTACCAATAATACAAGAGCAGAGAAAGAACTTTGACTATGTTGAATTATACCCACCTCTAACATTTCTGCAATCATACGTTCAATTTCGCTCTTTTGGAAGTAAGGATATCTATAAGGCCTGATGTTTGGAGGAACACTTCCCGGAATCAAATGAATAGCATGATCATGATCACGAATAGGTGGGAGTCCTTTGGGAGTTTCAAACACCTTGGAATGATTGTCCAAGACTTGTTGGAGATCTGCAGAAATAGATGATTTTGATGTCGGAACTTCTAGTGAGCATAATTGTGCAATTACGCTTCGTTGTTCTTTCTTTAGAAGCTTTGTCATGACATTAGAGCTTATTATCCTTCCCGGCTTCCCTTCAATACCCCGTAATTCGACTTCCTTTCCTTCTGAAGAAAATTTCAAGAAAAGTTCTTGAAAATTAAAAGCTACCGTCCCCAAAGATTGTAACCATTGTACTCCTAGTACAACATCGGCACCTCCCATAGGAATGGAAAGCATTGGACTAGTCAATACATATTCCCCCATGGTTAGCTTGATATTATGGCATTTTCCAGAGAAATTTATAGTTCCTCCATTTGCAACCATCACTTGACATTCTGGTGCTGGGTATATGAAACAATTTAATTCCTTGGCTACCTTACAATGAATAAAATTATGGGTGCTACCTGAATCAATCAACACTATTACCTTTTTCTTCTTGATATGTCCTTCTATCTTGAGAGTTTGAGGAGTGGTAATTCCTGCCAATGCATTACATGATATGGTCAGACTCATTTCTTCCTCTTATAGGGTTGGTTCCTGGTGTATATCCTCTTCTTGTTCATTTTCTTCTTCCTCTTCACAATCTATGTAAAATAATTTCTTCTCAGCACACTTATGACCTTTAGTGTATTTGCTATCACAAGTGTAGCAAAGCCCTTTTGCTCTTTTTTCTTCCAATTGTTGTGGTGTCAACCTTGTAGGTTGTGGAAATCTAGATGTAGCCACACTTCCTTCTTTATAGAATTGAGTAGTAGACTTCCTTGTTGCCATAATTTTACATTCAACTTTTCTTGCCAACCTGAATGCCTTCTCTAATGAATCGGGTTCCAGAACACGAACTTCATGTTGAATGTTATCCTTTAAACTGCCTAAGAAGAGATCAATCCTGTGGTCCTCTGAAATATCAGTTACCCTTATACTCAATTTTTGGAAGTCCTCAATGTGCTGCCCCACTAAACCCTTTTGTTTGAGATTTATCAATTGGGTTAAGAAGGTGTTGCTCTTTGTATCCTCATAATGTGCTATCATTTCCTCCGTAAAAATTGACCAAGTGACAATTTTTTTACGGGAGCAAAGCCATTGATACCATACAAATGTATTTTGTTCTAAATGTAAAGTTGCAATGCGTACCTTTTGTGTGTTTTGCACGTTATGGAGATCAAAATATTGCTCCATCTGTAGTATCCATGTTCCAGGATCCTTTCCATCAAACTTCCTCATATCCATTTTTGGAATATGGTGGTTCTTCCCACCAACATTCGAGTTTATGAAATCATGATTAACATTTATTTTGTTCTCATCATGAGGTTCTTCTCTTATATTTCCGCCATTAGGAATCATTTCTGGTTTTAAGCTTGTCATCAAGCCTTCCATGTATGCTTTTAGATCATTCTTCATGTTTTCCATGTTGTCTTTCATGTCATCCATCTTAGCTTCCATGCCCACTTCCATGCCATCCATCTTAGCTTCCATGCCATTCATCTTAGCTTGCACACCATCCATCTTAGCTTCCATGCCTTTCTTAAAACCATCCATTTTCACTTCCACACCTTTCTTCAAAACTTCCATTTCATTTTTTGCTGCTCTTTGCGAGAGTGAAATTTGTTGCACTTGTTCTTGTAATTTTGATAGATCATGTTGCAATTCTTCATCTTCATGAGTCATGGTAGAGCCTTCTGAAGGCTTGATGGGTGTTGAATTCTTTTTAGGGGCCATTTTATAATTCAATATTGATATCTATTCTACAATATGCCCTTGGAATCAATTCAACTTGATTCTTCAAACAAGACTTATGCAATTTGGGAAAAAAAAATACACACCTTTTACTAGCTTTTAGGAGCTCGATATTGAAATTGAATTATCTCTGTATTTGAAAATCTTCGATATCTGAAATTCAGCTCTGTAGTAGATCTCAGAAGCTTCTTTCAAATGCCACAGGTCTGACCTGATTTGGATTCTCCAAGACAAATTAATTTGTGTCCAATCTCCCACAATGACCTAATTCTGGACTGGTTCAGTAGAGCGAACTTGTACGACTTGCCACGTGTCACTGTTTTGTCCTTTGTCTCTGAAATTGATAGCCCAGAAACTTCAATCTGTGTACTTGCGACCACTTTTACGGCACTTCAATCTGAGGCCCAGAGAGAGAGTTATTGAAGTTTTCCCACGATCACCTCTTTGAGATGCAATTCAGGAGCCTGAAAAAGCACTACCTTCCACAGATCATATCTCCAAAAATGTTGCGAACCAAGCTCTGAAATTTTTATACAATCTTCCTCAGGATTTCAGCTTCGCACCATACCAATTTCAGGGCTACGGAAACTTCGTTCAAAAAATTTATAAGCGCAAATTCCACGATGACCTGTTTATGAGCTTGAAAAAATACACAGCTTCTGATATGATATCTCCTCAAATGTGCCGAACCAAGATCTGAAATTTTAGAAAACCTTCCTCAAGATTTCAACCAGCACCTAAGGTTTCAATTTCAGCTTACGAAGCTTCAAGCAAGAAAAAAAAGTTATAGAAAATGCCACGATGACTGTTTGGAGCAGCAAAACCCTAGAATCCAAACCTCTGATACCAAATGTTGTGTAACCGGTTCCAAAAATAGAAGAAAAGAGATATCAACGCCTTAAAATGAGCCACTTTCGAGGGGGCAACTCCAATACATTACATGAATGAACAATTCTTGGATGATACAAATGAACAAAACCTCCTTCTATATATAGGAGTCCATGGGGCCACAATATAATCCTAGGGGGGCCACAATGTAATCCTAGCCGACCTAACAATAATAATGTAAGGGCACAATAATAACAATATGGGGGTTACAGGGGTACAATAATAACAATAAGGGGGGCTACACTAACATAATAAGGGGCTACACTATTAATATAGGGACTTAACATCATGAAGCTCTTTCAAACAAGTGATGCTATTTCTAGGAATATCTCTACACCAATAAAGGGCTACACCCTCGAAAGAATATCTAAACAGCGTAATCTTTATGTCTTCATGAAAGAAATGCAACCTATGATTCCAATTATGAAAATCGCATAAAAAATCAATTGGTACTTCCCAATCATGTCCACTAAACCTTGGAAGATAAAATTTCCATTCACTTCTATTTGGCAAAGGATTAGGAAAACCATCTTTCTTTTATAAATTGCAGAAGGCATATATTTTAGCGAGGATCGCTTCCATCAGTGTGCTGGATCTGAAAACAGTGGAGTCGCCTCTAAATTTTTTTTCATGGAGTCGTCAGGTGAAAGATCAGAATCTTCTTCAAGTCACCAATTCTTGTTCACCATCAATAATTGATCATCAACAATTTAAAACAAGAGACTCAGGAGAATACTTCGTTTCAAGGAATCAACACTTGGATTGTGACAAGTGCCTAACCAGACACGTCTTAAGCTCTAGGGTAATTTAATGATTTTAATTATATAGTTGGTAGGTGGTTAAATCTCTCAATCACTTAAAAGGGTTTCATACAAATTCATGTCCACACCAATGAGGGTATTTAGGCCTACTATGGTAGCAAAAGATAAGTTTGTAGTCTATGGCAGGAAGAAAGTGTGGAATAACAGAAGGGATAGTGGGTCTGCAGGGCAGAAATCCACTGTTTTGATGAAAAACAATAGAAGAGCCAATTTGATAATATATCAATAAAAGAAGGCTATCATAAGACTTACAATAATCTTATTGAACATCATTAAAAGTCATCGTCATAAGAAATTCTCTTGAACCTGTTATTATGCACACCTACCTTACTAAGTAAGACTGATAGAAATTGATAAGGTATATAAACACATCAAGAAGCTCATAAAAGCATATAACAACGTTGAAACTACAAACAGGAACTGAAAAGATTTAGATATGGAAACACATATGAAGGATCAATAATACACATATCAAGATAGTAATAAGTCCTCAAAGTGTTCTTCAATATCATTAACTGAAAGAGTACATTGATCACATGAGTGTAAGATTCACAAACCACAAACCCCCTTCTCTATTTAGTTTCATCATATATATACAAGAGATATTATGTTGACATGTCCACAAAAAATGTGAATTTGTTTTGGAAGAGTTATTATATTCCTATACATAAGGTGAAGCTTATCCTTAATCATAATACAAAGTAGTGCAACATAATAAAGACAAACAACATGATAGCATATAGTTCGAAGTGGCTGGAGTGATGTGGCAAACTGTTCCTCTTTTCGGGTATAACCACTTACTTAAAAAGTGAAACTAACCGTTGAAGATGACATCTGGCTCTTTCCCCCAAAAGTGAAATTTTTTTCAACTAAATCTAACATTTGGAAGAGAACTTGATTAGTTGACACCTGGAAGCAGTTTCTTGTATTGATATTGCATGTATGTAATTACCCCTCAGTATCATCCTTTGAGATTTGAACAAAAATTGCCTCCACTTCCTTTATTCAAAAATTTAGGAAATAATAGCTACGTTTCAGAAATAGGTAGCTATTGTTGGAAACCCTGTAAATAGTTGCATTTGTTGATTAATCCAAAAATGTGTGCTTCTTATTCTTTGGTTTGCTTTAAATGTTTAAATAAAATCAAGTATAGAAGCAAAGATTTTGAGGGACTCTGCCTTAGAGAGTCTTTTAGCTTTTCCTTTTCTTGGACGTTTCTGTTTTTGGGCTCTCGTCTCCTTGGCTTCATTTCTTGGGCTTTCATAAACATTTTTCATCTTTCAGCCTAGGATTAGAAATGAGTTTGATGGTCAGTCTTAGATTTTTTTGAGGCCTAGTGTGAGGTCTTCTGAGGTATGGGTTGGGAATATAAGAAACCTCTCTTCCTCTCTGCATGATATTGCTAGACTGGCCTAAAACAGGAAATATGCATAGTAGGAGTTCAATTGACATTTACGTGATTAGGTGTGAGGAAAGAACTTACATCTACTTGTAGAATTTTCTTTTTGAGAAAACATTTTCCAGTAGCTGAAGTCTGATTAGCCCTGGCTATAATGGTCTTAGTGATTTTGAAGGTTTTTATTCCAAGCTTGACTTTCTCTCTGTCAAAACTTTCAGCAAAGGCCTATGCAACAACTACATTTTCCCCTGAAAATTTCTTTAGAAACGTGTACCAACTTGCTGCTTGAAATTGGGGATTTTCTCTGGAATCGAGAAATCTGGTATTTGCTGGCTCAGAGCGGTTAACCTTTCCACCTTTACCCATCCTGCTTAACACCTAAGCTCAACCTTTATGCACAACTGTTCAAACTGGAGACAAAAACCCTACACACATCCCTACTTTATTGCTTGAGATGACAATATGTTTGCTGGAAAATGTAACACTATTAGCTGTAACCTTCTTGGAGAACTCAATCATGAAAACCAGTGAACCTAATCCTCTCGAGTCTGTGCCTTTAATCACGGTGTGGTTTAATTGACACGATTTGAAATGATTCAAATATGAGCACCAAGTCACCTCATAAAACACATCACTCCTCCGCATCATTAATAAATTGATACTTTGAACCTCATTTTCCTCTTCAGCCATAATGATTAGCCATAGGTTTGCTCCACCAACAATATAATCATTTCCTCATAATATTTCATAAAATTTAGAAATAATTAGCCTTCTAAAAATAATAATATCTCATAATATAAAATATCTTCAATTGATTTCAAAGCAGAATGATCTTTTCTCTGAATAATGCTCCTTGCAACTCCTTGCACTAATTTTTTAGGAAATAAATACTTACTGGGTTTGCTTGTAAAACTGGATTTTCTAAAGAAAATAGCTTCCTTACTTAGGTTTTCAACTCCTTTTAATAAATCCTCGAATAAAAAACTTTCATCAAGGTAATACCTCTTGTTTCAGTAGACCTTGAATATTCAAAGAGCAATATACTTTCACCTGAAAAATGCCTCTTTTATCTCCTTGTACAAATTTTTCAGGTAACAACTACTTACTGGGTTTGCTCGCAAACCCAAATTTTTTGAAAAAGGGTAGCTATTACATAAAATTCCTAAAAAAACTGATGACTCTGACATTTTGTTCTTTAACCTTGGATAGAAATATCATTGTGAATGAATAAGACTTCTCATGCTAAACCCATGACCTTAACTACTCAAAGCAGTTAAAAGACTTATTAAAAGAGAATTTACCCTAATAACTCTATGACACAAACAAACTATTGGACTCAAAATTATTTTGGGTTTTGGTTAAAAAATGATAAAAGAGAGGATCAAAGACACAACTTACAATGATGACCAAACCTTGATTTTTTTTTTTTTTAAATTGCAGTGCTAACATTATGTATGTGTAGGCTGCAGTTGTGTTTACTTTGATATTTTATTGAATATTTCAGAAAATAACTTGTTAATTAAATAAAACAAGTAGGAGAAGTAAATCAAGATACTGCAGTAGGGTTTCTATATTTAGAAATTATCACACCAAGAAACATGATCTACCATCATGCAAAATTCTTCAAACTAGTTATCTCGATTGCAGCTTGTTCTCAAGGGTCTCTTCGACCTATAGATCCAATTCAATACCTCTCCACTCTGTCAAAGTCAGATTAAGTTATTCCACAACGTTACCCATTTTGAGCTTTAGTGATAGGTTCATTGAGAGTTTCCTACCCCGCGGGCCTTCCCTATCTTCGGATAGGGAATTCCTCGCATGTCGGCATATGCACTCTTTCATCTCCTATCTATCAGAATCTCATCATGAGATTTCAGGAGGCTTCCACCTCTCCTACTACATGCCAACTGTTCCAGAGTCCACGTGAAATCTTGAAGAAGCTCCTCGATGCCGCTCACATGCTACTAGGGAATTTGGCTATTGGTAGGGACCCATAATCCTTATTTCCAAAGTCCATGTGTTGGGAATGGAGGCTTCTGCACAAGAAAGGGTAAAGCTTATGGAAGTACGACAATAGGAAATGACCGAACTTGGGACACTCCCTTGATCCTTCACATACTATTTCCTATCGGCAAAACAATTTGTAAACATATGCCCCAATGTATACATTGAGTGACTCTGGCCAACATAGGACCTTTCTTATAAATTCTACATTAATACAAAAGGTCTCAGAACCCACTTCTTTTAATTGTTCATGGTTTGTGACTGAAATATATGGTTGAGCTACTTAATTTTAGTTATTGATTTTTTTTTCCCAAGAAAAAAATCGAACTTTTTTTATTGATAAAAAAGTTAACTGTGTACATGCATTTAAGCATTTCTTGAGGGAGAGATTTCGTCTTCTCATTTTCTGGACAATAATTCATCCCTTCCAATATTTATCATCCCCATCGTAATGAGGTCTCAAGCTTCCCTGTTTGTAGGGAAAAACGACCAACTATGTCAGCCTGAAAACAATAATGTGATAAAAACGGATGTCATACTGCATCTCGGGTCACCTTCATTCGAGGTAAACAACCCATCGAGAATAAGAACAAAAATCAGCAGTTCATAGTAGTTTTCCCAGGCCTCCTCTAAGGAGGAAAACAACCCAAATAGCAAATTAAGTCTGAAAATGTATATTATAGTGACAGTGGCAGTAGTAACGTGAAAATTTAGTTATTGAATTATTTCTGACATAGTTAAGCATTTAATTCATAGTAAGAGTCTGCCTCCACTCTATATCTTAAGAAACATTGTTATAGGGCCCTTTTCCACTCTGAACTTCAGATACTCTACGATTACCGTTGTTTAGGTTGTTAACTTGTTTAATTTTACATGTAATCACAACACATGTGTACAATGCATATTCATAGCCATAATCGACATACAAATCTGGGAAATATCCTTCATAATTGCATCACAGGTATAGACACAACAACACATATTACAGTCCATGTTTATCCATATCTATTACAAGTTAAAATGTAACATAACCCATTAATAACAAACAATAATAACACAATACTTATCTTTTCGTATGTATTGAAACTATGTCTGGCACTACGACTCTCCACTCAACCATAGAAAACTACAACCATTGTTACTTGTAGCTGTCACCCTCAAGCTAGATTCTAGAGTATGGGGAGGAATTCTTGTTGATGGGACCACACTCAAGGTGTTAGATATTCCAAGAACTCTAAAGGACCTCTTGCCTGAATCCCTACAACAATTTTTATTTCTTCTTTCCTGCACTGGGAGTCCAGAGGTGCCCAAACTCACCCACCCATGCACATATAGTGTTTCAACCCCTTCTAGGGAGTCCAAAAACCATTGTACCAGTCAGGGCAGTAACCAGGAACTGTGATTGAACTTGTCTTTATATTGGCTTTAGGATGGTATCTTCCCAAGATTTTATAAGGCTCCAGAGTGGCTAGCTCAACCCATAGCCTCCAGGGAATCCCAAGTTGTTATAGGACTCCAGAGATTTCATTCCACCCAAAACATCTAGGGGCCCAAGCTATTACAGGGCTGCAGAGACCTCTTGTCTAAACCCACAACCTCCAAGGACACAAGTTGTTATAATGTTCCAGGAATCTTATCTCAACCCATAGCCTCCAGGGAACCCAAGGTGTCATAGGGCTCTAGATACTAGCACTCAACCAACACCCTCTAGGTACAGAGAACCAATCCCCTTCTCTTCTTTTTATCGCTACTTGGTGTAAGTTGTTGTTGTTGGTTCGCTTCCCATCCTCTCGTAGTATGATTCCCAAATTAAGGAAAAACTTATGCCTTTTTTCAAATCCATCAGCTCTCTGGGCTCCCATTTGTTCTCTCCTTCTCCTCTTAATCGTGGCTATCCCCCCTTTGAGTCTCGCCCTATATATTTTTTCTTATCCTCTTTTTTTGTCAATGTTCCTGCCCCTTCCTTTATTATTGCGTCCTTGTTGTTGCAACCCTTCATAATTTTTGTCCTCTTTTGCTTGATGTATTTTCTCAAGAAAGCATGGGCCTCAGTACTTTCCTTAGCCCATTTAATTTCAGGAATCAATCCCTTTACTTCATGCACCAACCATCCTTTTATGGTTGTCTTGACATCTAGGTTTCTTCTTTTCACAAGAAACCATAACATCCTAAGAAACAAGTCTCCATACTCATCTCTAGAACCCATGTCCATGGACTTAATCCCCTTTCTTTTTCTATTATTTAAAATATTAATTTTTTTTTACATCCTTTTTACAATGTGGCTCGTACCATAACCTTGGGTGGGGTTTTCACATAAAAATATCTACTATGTGTGTTTTACGACTAGTTGAAAGTTATCATTGGAAAAAGGATAAATGGAGGATGCAAATTTTACTATGGACTTGAAAATGATTGTAAGTTGGTAGATACCAAGAATCAAGAGGGATCAAATATCTCAAGGTGTAAACCTTTTTTTGAGTGCAAAACTTGTAGGAAAGGTTTTCATTTAGAGAGATTTGATTCCTCTGGGTGCTTAGTAGATTGGGAGTTGAGATGGATTTATACTAGTTATATATATATATATATATAACTCATGAGGTGTGGGCCAATTGGTTTGTATGTAGTTTCGTCCCCATCAGGTCACATGTTCAAATCTCATGGGGAGGGGTTAGGATGGAAGCCAACTTTGGGGGAATTAAACTATCCCAAAGGACATCTAAGCTTGAGCCATACTGGTGGGAAAATCCTAAAACATGGCCACTCGTGGGTAGATCATTCTTCCATCCAAAATTGGGCCACTGATGGGAATATCGTTCTCCCATTCGACATTGGGGCTGGTCCCAGTCTAAGATTAGCTTAGTTCTAAACACACACATATATAATATGGAAATTTTCCATATATATATATATAAGTATTTATGATATAGATAAATAGATATATAACTTAGGAATTTTTATTATTATTGTAAATACTGATTTTTCATATACTTATTACTTAAATTTAAATATAAAGTTCTTAAATATAATAGTTATGAATACAAATCATTATTTTAATTTATATGGTCAAATTTATAACAACTATTTACATTTTATTGATTATTCACCTTTCTGTATTTAGAAATATTTTTATTTCTAGCTATATGTTTATTATTTAAATTTATTAAGTTTTATATACTTATTAATTATATGAATAAAGTTACCCTGATGGGGGTGCATTCCCAAGAGGAGGACAACATGATAGTTGATCGCTGCTACGTGGATACATGACTTACAACTTAATGCAAGGTGGTGGGAGGGCAGGTGAGATGTCCCCCCATATTCTTTCATTTACTCTACAAGCATGTGATAGTCGAGTCCCTTTGAGATGGTGGCATCAAAATATGATAGGTTTAAAGATTAGGGAAGAATATGGGTCAGACCATTCGATGGTTAAGTCATTCTTGAGATCAAACTTTGTGGATCCTGTTGTATACCAGTTGGGGATTGAAATAAAGTTGGTGCATATCGGCTACGACGTAGATAGGAACCTGGGAGACTCCAATGATCTTGGAAAATCTGGACTCCAATGTGGAGGAATTCCTTTGGTAATTCTGCTCGCCTTAACATTTTATGTTCATGGTGCATTCAACCATTTGGATTCTTTGTAAATTGGTCTTTGAAAAAGGTCTGGGTGGTGTGGACGTCGAACCATTTTTCTCAGGGTTTTGTATTGATGTGGTGGAATGTGCATGGGGTTATTTTGGGATATTATCTATTTTTTAGGTTCAATATTATCCTTTGCATATTGGGATTTTCCTTGCTAGGTGTTCTGGAGAATTGTTTCGTTTTCGCTTAAATTTTTAGTTCAAGGGGAAACTATGTTACTTTTTGGAGTGCCTGATGAACTATAGAATGTTGTTGAGCTATTTTTCTTGGTTACAGTAACAAAAAGACCCACCCAGGCATGCCAACACTCCAAGCTGGATTAGGGGCTTTGATAGTGGGATAACTATTGGTTGTGGTGGAATATTTTGAGGTTGTGTGTCTGGTGTGCGACTGCACAGTGGCCAGAAAGGAGCTGGTGGATTGAAGTTTGGTTAGGGGTGCTACATCCTAGATTTGGGAGAGAGTTGTAGTTATGGAGGGGGAACCTCCTTATTATTACTTATGTTGTGGAAAAATGTTTCCTGGTCCAAGAGTCAATGCATTCGTTGGGAGGTTCGTAGTGGATTCAGGACGACCGAAAAATAACTGATTGTGTTCATGTCCGGTGGTTCTCTAGTGGTGCTGGTGAGGCCGAAGCTAATATGAAGTTGATGCCATGGTCCTCTCATTTGATTAAATCCTCCCCTACTTTTCCCAAATGTGAGGGAAGCGTTTGAATTAGGGGTGTGAAGTTTGGCCTTGGTCATGGACGAGGTAGGCATACTTGTGGGGGACATGGTCGTGGTGGTGGAATGACCTAGTGTAGCGAAAAATGTGGGAGTAAGAGCCCTGCTGGGAATGGGCTTGGGCGTGGGGGTCCTCGTCGCCATGCAACGACTTCCAGGATATCAATAAAATTTGTTCAGGAAATGTTGGATGTCAGGATAAGACTCATCAGGAGGAACATTTGACTGTGATGACAACACTCCAGCAGTTGTAATACTTCCAATGCCACCTTTGGAAGTGTGTATTTTTGGTGTGGCATGGCTAGAATTTGTGGTTGGAAAATATATACAAATTGAAAATATGGCTGACTCATCTGGAGAAGCATTTATACTTCCCGTATCTCCCTCCTCTCCCTCTAGGGACAAGGCTTGACAATCTGGTGTGCAACACTTCCAACGACTAGGCATGGTGACTCAGGTGCTATGTATTTTGCAGGTTGTTTGGTGTTTTTTCCCTTATCGGATTTGGGCGACAAAACTTAGTTTATTTTGGATTTTTTAAATTTTAGTTATTGATGGTCAACAAACCTGGTTGGGATGAGATCACTGGTGTTTTGACGCTATATGTAAAATACTTTGGAAATTAATAGAAAGTACGATTCACAAATATATATATATATATATATATATATATATATATATATATATATATATATATATATATATATATATATATATATATATATAAAGTGTAATATGAATTATTATTTTTTAAATTTATTTTAATGTGATATGCATATTATAATTTTTCTATAAAAAATCGTTTGTAATTTTAATAATAAAAACAAAATTACACATTATATTAAAATGATTTATTATTTTTATTATTTATTACTATTTTTAGTTGAGTCCATATTATGTTTAAATTCATTTACAGAAAGTACAACATCTCTCCATTGGATGACACATTGAGCCTCGATATTAACTTTACATGTGATTAAAGCTTTCATTAATGAGGTTGACATTTTCTAAAAATATATATAAATTGAAATTAATAAAATTATTTTATGGTAGTTTATTTTTTACATTTAAGAGGAAGAAAAGTGCTTATTTTTTATCATTTAAATATATACATCTTAAATTAGGATATATTAGGCATTAAGAGGTATCAAGTCCAAATTTAATATGGATCTAAACTAATACTCTTGCATTCCAAAGTGGATTTCCTCAAGCCTTTAAATAGGCTTCATCATAACAAATAACACGGGAAAAACCATGGGTTGTCAAAACCTAGAACCCAAAAAACTGCAAATATAAATTATTAATATTTTATTTTTGTTTTATTTTTATTTGACCTATTCAAAATGTTTATGTTTTCATTACAAAATAACTTTCAAGTTTTTATTTTAAGTTTAAATTCATTTTGGAGTTGCGAGCAGGTCGGAAATGGGGGTGAGGTCAACACTTCTTGTGGGTTAGGGTCTTATGAATGTAGTTTACTCAGCAGGTTTCTCATTTTTTTTCCTTGTGCCCACTCATTATCTTTCTTTAATGATTCATATCATTATTTAAACGAGCCCCATAATAGTCCATGAGATTCTAAACCAATTTTTATAGTAGGTTTTAAAGGTGCATACAAGTGACGCATTTATGGGTTTCTATTTTTTTTGATATGGCAGTGAACTATCCCCCTCCATGGGGGATGAGGAATTACTAGACAAATAGTAGGATATGTTGGATTATTAAGCCATATGGGCCCAACCTCCTGTTATTTTTCATGAATTTCATGGAGGGGGAATATTGATTAGTTAAGGAGGTGAGGTATGATCCTTCCTTCTTTTTATAATCTCAGAACCCAATGCTTCTTACACTTGGCGTCAAGGTGTCCACCTTAAACATTGTTTTATCATCGGCTTGGGTTCTACCTAGTGAGTAATTTTAAGATGAAGCTAGAACTTTCCAAGGTTTATTTTCGACCACATAGATCTTGGGGATCTCCACACATTTCACGCTTCATTTGCAATACAACGAACCCGAGGATTTAGGGTATGGGACACAATTTACAATGACAAGCACTTACGGTTTGGAGGGTCAGGGTTTTAGTGAGGGTCTTCATTTTCCTGAGGTCTCTACATATATTATCCCTCCCCACATCTCCTTAGAACTTCCCTCAATAAGCAGTTTCTTGAGGAACTTGGTGGCTCCTGTGGAGGATGGGAGGTATTTCAACGATGGACCTGAAGTGTGGCCTATTAGCAAGGATTGTAATTTAGCGCTAGACAACAAACAAGATAGAAAGGAAAAGAAAATTACCTATGTCAAAAGGAAGAAATATATAATTGTATTAAGTAGTCTAAAGATGTATATATGTATTTGTCCCTAGGAGCAGACATGACTATTCAACAGGAGGAGGTCTTAAGTAGGCAGTTGCTCGTGGTACAGATCCATTGGAGAAAATTTGGTACGCCTTTTCTCATTACTTTGGTGAAGTCAAAGGTACATAATTTGTTAAAAATTCCTCTACCTATAAAATTTGTAGCCAAGGTGTGGGTGCATATTATTTTCTAGGTTGTAGATGATTTCAAACATGTCTTGGGTAGGGTTTGGAAAATTGACTTTGCACCTGTTGTTTTCAAACCTTGCACACCTCTTTTTAATGCTAGGCATGAGCACACTAAAATTGTTCCCATTTTGGTTAGAATTATGGGCTCCTTTTGCATTTATTGCATAAGCTCGTCTTTCATGACATTAGAAACCTTCTAGGGGTTTATCTGGAGACGAATTTTTCTATCTCATCTTTGAATATATGTCTATGGCTCGTATTCTAATCAGTGTAGATCTTTGGGGTGGGATACCTGGTGTGATTGGCATGGGCCTTAAGGTTATGCCTTTGGAATTGGATTAAGAGGGAGATCCTTACAGATGTAGGAGGTTCTATAAACATGGGAACCCTGCAAAATACTACATGCTTCCCTTGCATAAAAAGGAAAAGATAAAAAAGTTTTTAGCTCTAGTTGGTGGCAATGAGCATGGGTTTCATTCTCAGGAGTTGATGCTTTCCACATATAGTTTGAATTATCATGGTCATGAGGATGCAAGTCAGATAACTCAATGGGTGGAAGTGGGTTTAAGGATAGATTCTTAGCATATGGTAAAAATGGCTTTAGGTTGCAAAGGTACCTCATCGATTCTCCCCCTTTCTAAATAAAATATAATATACATGTAAACTAAAATTTTCATACCACAAAACTTTAACAAGCAATGTTAAATAATTTATCAAACTCCGTAGCTAGTATATGTTCTAACCAATTCAAACGATATGCACAAAAGGGTTATGTGTGGGAGAACCTTTATTCGCCCACATCCAGAGCTCCACATAGTCTCTTCGTCTACATACTTTTTCTAGATGTTGTAAAATGTTAACTTTTGTGGTATTTTAGACATATATTTTCTCGTTTTGTAGTGACATTTCTACGAAATACCACATAAGATTAGTCAAATTCCCATGCTCTTCACATATTAATCCTCGATACACTTCTTTCTGTAGCGTTCAAATCATCCATTTTTAGGTTATTTGATACACATATTTTTCGTTCAACAACAACATTTTATTGGTAAAATAAATCTAGCAATTAATCTATCTTCACAAATTTCTTATGTTATTGTGCTCACATTATTTTAATAATTAAATGGTTATGCTTCACATTTAAATTTGCAGAATGCAGATGTGTGGGTTTGTGGAGGAAGCAAAATAAAGGCTTCATCCGCACTCTGCATATATCATTTAGATGTTTTTGTTTTATCCAAAAAATTAATAATACAATTTATCAAACTATTTTTTCTTTAATTAATTAAATTGATTGAAGATATAAATAAACATGTTTTTAAACTATTTATTCATTTTCTTGTGCATTTTAGCATTCCTTTCAATTTTGGAAAAGGCAACAATTTTTTTGTTGAACCCAGGATAACATTCTACATTTGATCATGGTGTGTGTGATATACTAAATAAAAATATTTTTAATGGATCAGAGTAATTTCTAAAGACTAATAAAGCATAAAACATAAGATATTAAATACTAAAAATGAATTCCATCACATATGGATTGGACACCTAGTCCTAAAGAAACAAAATGATCATCTCATCGAATTTTAAATAAAAAGAGATGCAAAGAAATAAAAGATAATATGTGGATGCCATAGCAAGTAAAGGGAAACCTCGAATATTTGACAACATTAGAAGCATTTTTAAATGAAACTAAGCATCAGTTTATGAAAAAAATTTACACTGCCAAGAACAAATTGAAAAAAATTGCTTCACTAGGGAAAAAGGAAAATAAAAATAGATCGAGAAAAATTTCAGGATCATTACACACCCAAAATCTACTAACTATGAGGGGTATTTATCGAACATCATTCTCTAGTCCTAAACCTATTGATGGTAGAAGTTGAAAATGACAGTGTACATGTTTCTCCACGTGAGCCAATTTTCCTTCAAAGCAATCTAGTTTTTCATGTAAACGCTCTTGGACCCTTTGCAAATTTACTAATCTATCTTACATTTGCAACTATTTGCGTTGGAGATCATTCATTAATGAGAAAATCATATTCCGATCATCATGTATGTTTCTTATGAGTTGTTCCATAATCATCTTGAGATATGCAAGCTCATTACCAAATTTTTGTTAATCAAATGCAGGGTCATTAAAATCAAGTCCATTGATAGGGTTGGGATCTATATCCTCTCCTTGACCAATGCAATTCAAGTGATGTCAACTTGACTCTCCTCATTCACCAATTATGAGCCTTACTCTTCTCCATTCACGTGGCATCTTGTATTTCACCAAAAAAGAAAAAAGACTCGAATATAGTAATTCTATGGACTAACTAAACTAGTGAAACCGTTTACATTAAACAAAACAATAAATTAGCTGAGAAGAATAACAACCCACCTAGACTTTCATTACAGTGAATCGGGAGGTAGTCCCAAAAGAAATTGTCTAAATGAATAATCACATACTACAAAATAAAAGTTATAGAATACTATCCAATAATAACATAAAATACTAAAACCCCCGTAAAATAAAAGCAAGAAAAAAAGGGTGAAATACAACAACAATGATCAAAAGAAGCCATAGCACAAAATTGTTCCACATAACCTCATTATCGAGTTCAAAAATTTAAAAATAACATATTATCAAATTTTCTGAATAAATGACATTTAATTCCCATGGGTAACATGTATTTGTATACCTCCCTTTAATTCATAGGATATACCCTACGTCAATGTAGATCACCATTTATTTAGCCATTGTCTTTTTCTAAGTGTAAAAACTTATTTTCCCCATCTTTCCACAAGCCAAAAAAAATTACCTAATTTTAAAATATTTCCTTAATTTAATTTGTGAATTTCTCTATCTCCCTTTCTAGTTCAACATTAGCATTTATTCGATGAATCAACTCGTAATAAGGAGATTGTTTCAATGCTTAATAACATTTACCCTAATCCATTATATAACTATTACTACTTTTTAACAAATCAATCGATATTATAAAATAGTCTTTTCAACATTATTCAACGAATTCATGCATAAACATGACTACACAACCAATATCGGTTCTAGAAAACTGGAATGATGTATGAAAGAATGAAACCTTTGTTCCCTTTTTTCTACACTTTCGTATACATTACCAATTTGCACATATCAACTTTCTAGAGCACTGATTACTAGATATTAAAAAATTAGTTAAGGATTAATCCTATGATTAAAAAATGTTTTTCATATCTTAATGGATAATAATCACATGGTTATGCCTCAAATTAAAATCTGCGAACCACAAAGTGCTTGACATATAATTTAGACATTTTGGGTTTTTTTCGCAAAGTTTAATAATACAATTTATCAAACTATTTATTTATTTAGTTGATTAAATTGATTTAAATACGTAGATAAAGATGTTTTTAAAAATATTTATGCATTTGTTCGCACATTTGCCATTCCTTTCAATTCGCAAGTCAATAACATAACTAAACTTATTTTATCAATTTTCTATTTTCAAGGCCGAATATGCATGATAAATATACATGCTATGTCAATTGCATTTCTTTCATAGTTACGAAAACAATTGCAACGATAAAAGCACAACTAATACATAATTATTATATTTCTATAATCATTTCAAATTTCAATATTGACACAAATAAAAATAACAAAATTAGTAAGCAATAACTAGATTAGATGCAATTAGAACAAAGCACATAATTCATGCATTTTGGACAAATAATAGTTGGTGCTTTATTATATTCAATGATATTTTGTCTAAATAAGTCGTGTAGAAAATAGAGATCTACCCACATCGGTTCTAAGGCATTATTGTTGAAGTGATGATCATGGTTACATTTTTTTAGAAATCTTGTTTCATATGTACATAACCTAACTAAACAAAAATTTTATACTCAGTCCTTTGCACATACCTACGTATTTTTCACAAAAAAACTTGGGGTTGTTGTCACACCACTCTCTAATTTCTTATCTTTAATGGCTATTATATTTGAGCATTGAACAAACTATAATTAGAAACACTTTCCTCTTTTGTATTGCATTACAGTTGTCTCTTAGCTTCTTCATCTTCCTTGTTGACAATAAGATGATAACTCACTAGACAAGACAAACGATACTATAAATTATTTTTCCATATAGAGTGCATATATAAGCTATGAGTTTCTCAAAAATGTCAATTGGAACAAATGCTTCATTATTTTTTGTATACTCAACTTTTCGCCATGATATCGTAAATATTATGGGTTTACTGAGTGATGTATATTGTTCCATGCTACTTTCTGCAATGTTGAAACAATAATACTTCAAAACTTCATCCTCCATTTCATTTCTAGATTCTGAACAAGGGTCCATATTTCATTCGTCTATGTTCACGTGTTCATTCTAACCTAGAAAAATTTTAGATGAGAGGAACCCCTTACAATTTTTTCTTACTATAAACAACATAAAAACACAACAAATTTGTAGCACAAATAAACAAGAATCAAGAAACAAGAACCACTAGAAAAATTCAATAGGCTTGAATTTGCATATGGTGTAAATATATAATGATTTTACCATTACTCTATTACAAAATCTTATGATTTCAATAGTACTTTCCATTAATATCTAAAAATATATCTATTAATCATATAATTAAGCCTTAATTAAGTTTTAATATCCGTTAATCCACACTGCGGAAAGTTGATATGTATGGAGGGATAATGTATGCAAATCTGTAAAAAAAAAGAGGGAACAAAGGTTATGCCTCATATATCTCTCCTCTACAGATCCTTCCAATTTGCTAGAATGGATAATTGCGAGACATATTATTTTATAATATTGATGTATATGATCTTCTTGATTCATTAACAAACAATATTCATGATACTTTGTGTTAGAGTGGATGTTTTTAATCGTTGAAATGATATCCTGATTACATGACGATTCACAAAATAAATGCTTACGTTAGTCGGGAAGGGACCTTTGGTTCATCATAGGATTAAGCCTTAATTATTATTTCAATACACTATTAATCACTTAAAATATTTCCTGATTATGTGTTGATTATTCTTTTATATCAAGTGATTGCCAAAATATTGTTGACAAATGATGAAATGTGCTCAAGAAGTGTGCCAAGCATATCATTTCAATCTACTATAATGGATCATGGCTGTAGAGTCTTGTGCATCTTCTTGATTTTTTTACAAGTGTGTTTATTACACGTCGATTCACTGAATAAATTCTGAAAATACTATTTTATAATATCGACAAATACAATTTTCATGATATTGTTACAACGAATAATAATTACACAAGTGTAGTTCCGAGATGTGGAGGAAGCTTCCATTGTGCAGAATAAATATGAAAATATAAGTGTGCAAAGGAGATCCCCACATTGTTTCAATTTTCTATGACAATTACTGGCTGTAGAGACCTATGCATATCTTTGAATTGTTTACAAATAATAAATACAATTAAGCACTCGAATGATGTGTTGATTACGCGTCGATTCACCAAACAAATGCCAAAATAAATATTCTATAATATCAATAAATATGGCTTTATTTATATTCTTGCAGTCAGTAATCATTACACAATGCATTAGAGTAAATGTTATTAAGCACTTGAGCGATGGCATGATTGCGTATCGATTGACTTAATAGATATTAATAGTATGACTTAGCCTTAATTAATTCTTCGATGATGAGTGTGTAGTCATCTGCAACATAGTTAGTATATCTTATTGCAGGTTCCCACATCTTCGTAAACATTTATATTTCGACACAATTTTTCCATATATGGTTTCCCTCTACACTTTTCCTTTCTTGCTCCGATACTAAATTCTTTCAACAATTTGCACATCACTTGTTTTCATTTCAAAGATTACATGATAGAATAAGCGAAGATTTCTTTCATTATGCGAGATACAAAGTTGTAGAGGAAATCTATTGGAAGTTGGCTTTCATTGTGTGGAGGAAAGTTTTTGGAAGGTGGCTTTCATTGTGCGAAGTACGAAATGCAGACGTGGAAATAGCGGTAGATTGCAGAAATGTTGACATTCTTGAATAACGAAAAAATGGTAGATCATGGAAATGTGGACATTTGAAATGCAGAGATGCAGATAAATATTTCATTAAGCACACTCTCGAAGGTTTGCGAAGGAAATTTATGTGAATGTGGATTTCATTACACCGAGTATGGAAGTGCGGATGTGGAAATAACAATAGATTGCAGAAATGTGAGAATTCTCGAATAATTAAAAAATGGTAGATTGTGGAAATGCATACATTTAGAATGCAGAGGTGGAAATAGAGCTATGCGGATGAAGTTATGTAAATATGACTTTCATTATGCGATATACATAAGTGCAGAGGAAAGTAATGCGAAGATGGCTTGCGAGATTGAGGTGTTGACACAAAAATAACGGTAGATTGCAGAAATGCAAGAATTCTTGAATAATAACAAAATGTGGACCTTGTACAAAGAGGCATAGCCTTAATTAATTAATTATTAATAGAGGCGAAAATGAAGGAATTCTTGAATAATGATAAAATGGTAGATTGCAGAAATGTAGACATTTAGAATGCGGAAATGCAGATAAAGCTTTCATTGTGTGCACTGTAGAAATTTTGTGAAGTGCCGAAATGTGGATAAAGCTATGCAAAGACGACTTTAATTATGCAAGATATAGAGGTGAAAAGGTGTGGACGCAGAAATAATGGTAGATTTTGAAAATGCGGGCATTCTCGAATAACGACAAAATGGTAGATTGCGGAAATGTTGAGATTCAGAATGTAGAGATGCAGATAAATATTTCATTGTGTGCACTATAGAAATTTTGCGAACTGTGGAAATGTGGATGAAGCTATGTGAAGACGGATTTCATTATGAAAGATAAAAATGTGCAGAAAAAAGCTATGCGAAGATGGATTTCAGTGTGTGGGATTGAGGTGTCGACACATAAATAACGATAGATTATGGAAATGCGGGATTTCTTGAATAACAACAAAATGTGTGCCTTGTATAAAGAGGCATAACCTTAACCTGTTAATTAACAGTAAAGGTAAAGACTATTAACAGTGAAGGTAGAGACTATGTTGCATTGCAGTTATGAGGTAGAGACTTTGCTTTATGTTGTAGATACATTATATCACTTTTCGGAAAAGGGTCACATTTATAATACAACGTAATATGTGGCGTTGTTGCTTAGTACCTGCCTCTTATGAAAAAAAAGTAAGAAGTCATTATAACTAAGATAAAAAAAATACTACGATATTTCAAAAAAGATTTAGGCTATAAATTGTGAAAAATAATAATAATATTTTTTAAATTTATTGGTCTCATAAAGATATTGGATGCCTCGAGGAAACATTAAAATTGTTTGTATTGTGTTAATTACTTGTAGTTTAAGGGTTTTCCTAGTTGCCAATTCCGCTAGTTCACACATACAATAATGTTTAATAATATTAAATTTGGTTGATGGAATTTTTAAAATGGTAAAAAAATTCTTTGATTTGCTTTAAAATTTTATTTATATATTTGATTTTTTTAAAATAAATCCAATCATAAATCATTTTGATTTTTTATGAGCTTAAAGGTATATAATTTGTTATTGTAACAAATATTTTTAAATTATGATTTAATATGAGTGTATATGATATATCTATAATAATAAATAAATAAATAGAAGAAGTTTATTTGAATTATTGGATTTTTTTGGCTCTCTTAGAGGTATATTTATCAATCAATTTTGTCTTATATCTAGCAGAAAATTGTAATCAAAATAACCTAAAATATATTTTCTTATTTCATTGGAAATATCAACAAGTGAATTTGATCAACCAACTTAATATGTGATTGAGTACTTAATAATGCAATTAATCATTGTTATATTAAAAATACTTTTTGAAAAATATCATAAAAGAAATCTTGTTCATTTGTAATAACAACTTTCTATATGATTACTAATTATATAATTAATATAATTCCATTTAATTTGATGACACACACACACATATAGTAATAATTAATTATAAAAAAAATAACTTTTAATATTATTTCAAATAAATTTTTTTTATATTAATATAAAAAATAAAAATAAAAAAATTAATAACTTTTAATTATTTATTAATTAGGAAAAAGAAAAACTAATTTACATACTTATATATTTCTCAAAATAAATACATATAAGTTTAACCAAATGCATAAGTTTAAGGAAAAAGGTAAAATGAAAAAGTTAATATTGAGTACCTTAGAAATTAAATTAAAATAAATTTGATAATAGAAATGGTAACTTTTATATATATTCAACAATCGAAGTTTACCTTAGAAATTAAAATTCTTTGACAACCATTTAGCCTTGTCTCATTTTTAAAATATTTGTGTTGATATATAATATAAATAAATTATATACGTAGTACCTAGAAATTAAAATCCTTTGACAACTTTATAGAGATATTTCAGTGTGTGTTGGTGTATTATACAAATAAAATAAAATAATTTACACCACCATACATAATATTAATGAAATATATATACTAAAGAAATATATAGAGAATTCATATGGTCTTTTGTGTTGAGTGATAAAATGTTCCTCTTGTGGAAGTTAAGTGATAAGATGTTTATCTTGCTTCCACATGATGTTTGGGATGAAACATGCGTAAAATTAAAATATTATTTGGGGATTCAACCATTTCAATGAGTGTTTAAGTCAAATAATTTTCCGTAAATTTAATATTCTTTCTGATTTCTTTTTCACAAAGATCAAAGGTTAATTATACAAATATGTTAGTGAAACTAGTAGACTAGTTTATTGTTTACAAATAAATGCATGATGGATTAAAGTTAAAATTGATTTACATTAATTATTAGTATGTGAGTCTATACATAGACAAGTGCATTTGCACACATGCCAACTTTTTGTTGAACATGATAAAAAATACATCTCACTCATATTAAAAAACGCACCAATAATAAATATATATATATATATATATATATATATATATATATATATATATATATATATATATATATATATATATATAACATTAAAACAAATTTTTAAATGTCACACTCTAATTCTATATTAAACATTTAAAAAATTATATATCTCCATAGTATTAAGATATACAAATAATTTTGAATGAAATTTAAATAAAAAATAGTTATATTCAATTAATTTCTTTATATTATTTAAATAAAATTGATTTTAGAATATTTTATTTAAAATAGATATAAAATAATTTACTTTTAATAAATATTAAAATATTCTTTTATTATTATTATTATTATTTAATATTATAAATAAACTCTATGCAAACATAAGAGTTACACATATTCACAACTCATGAGATTTGATTGAAATTTGGTTATAAATATTGACATTGATCAAATATTCGCAATTCATAATATTTGATTGAAATTTAGTTATAAATATTGACATTAATATGTATACGATAATGACACTTTATTTTAAATATATATATTATTCATGATCTATAAAATTAATCACGTCATTTATATAGACTAACCAAAAAATAGAAATTTAAATTTAAAAAATTCAAAGTTTATTTTTTAAATTTCAATATATTAAATTTAATATTTATTTATTTTTTTTCAAAATTTTAATAGACTTTATAAAATCTAATTGTATTTTACCAAAAACAAAAACAATATAACCTACCAGTATAAAAATGTATAAAAATGTATGGGAATTGATTAGTTTGATACTTATATGTGCCCACATTTTGAATTTGGTGGTAACACGTGTTCACGTTTTTAAATGGTTTTCAAAGTGGTTCCAATGTTTTACCAACAACATTAATTTTATGATTAACATTGAATGGTTCAAACCAATGTTTGCTTGTGACAATTTCTGAGTGGAACTCCATATTTTCACTGTGCAACTTTGATTTTCTAATTTCTTGGGGAGTTTCCTATCGGAACTTTTTTCTAAGTTTTCCAACCGTTAAACTCTGGATGAAAACCATTCAAGTTCAAGGAAGGTTGCAATTATTAAAATTAACTTTTGGTTGTGTTACTTTTAATATTTTTTTTAAACCATAAAAATATTAATTTTAAAAATAAAAAATTATGTATTAAATATTTTTATAATAATATTGAATAGTAAATTTACAAGTTTACAAAAATCTAATTTAATTTAATATTTCTTCTAATTATTTTAATTAACACAAATGTTCACTTTATATTTCTTGTCTTTATATGGTAGACTAAAATGTACTTTTTATGTCTTTTGTCTTTGCAGGAGAGACTAAAATGTACTCTATGTGTCTTGCCTTTGCATGTTACACTAAATGTACTCTCTATAGTGTCTTCCATGTTTAAATAAATTATACTAGCAATTGCACCCGTGGCGCAAAGGAACGCCGAAAGGAGAGGAACAGTGTATCTTCGGTTTCACAGCCAGGCGAAACGCTTTTGCGAGGGCAGTTTGTGCCATAAGTATAAAGATCTGTGAGAGGGGAGTTGAATTAGATTATAGGTCAGTTTTGAAATGGATTTGGTGAAGGAGTTAACTGTTAATGAGTATTATGTGCGTTTGTTTAACCCACAGGAATATTAAAACGGAAAATGATTTGAAAGGAAATTATAGGGAAAGAAATGAACTGTTGGAACAAAACGTGAGCAGGCTATGAATCCAAATGTGCTCAATCCAAATGGAAATGAAAGAAAATAAATAAACGGCGATAAAAGGAAAGAAATCTCCTTAGGATAGATATGGTAGATTTGATTCAACACAATGTTTTTTGTTATCTCAACCGAATCATCAAACATGGAGAGAGACCTGTTGGTGGATTGGAGGACTCTGCATTGAGCTACATGGAGAGACACCTGTTGGTGGATTGAGCTACATGGTTTGAGTAGTGTGGAAAACATTTCTGAAGATGTTGTGAGCAAGAGTTGAAGCTTTGAAAATGATATAACAAGAAGGAGCTGAAACCATAACAAGAACGGTAGAAGTGATAAGACCATATCTGAAAACATATTTTTGAAATAGTTAATTTGAATTTTAAATATTTATATTTATTGCAATAAAAATATTAATTTTTAATTTAATATGATTAAGTTGTAATTTATGTATTTTTTTTTTTTCATTTTATTTATTTATTTATTAATCTTTGTTCTATTTTGTTCTATTGATTTATTTGTTTATTTATTGTATTCTTATTTTTGCATTAAAGATTTTTTTGTATCTATTTTATTTTAATTTTAAGTATATCTTTATTTTATTTTATTTCTATTTATTTATTCATATTTTATTTATTTATTTAATTATTATTATTATTATGATTTTTTTTTTCTCTTCTTTTTGGTTTGGAAATGCACGAGAGTGATTTGCTGAGCGTGGTCAAGAACTAGGGGAAGAGTAGAAATATTTCATTTCCCAAAAAATAAGATTCGAGGTTTAATTGAGTTTGGCCACTCGTAGGCAAGGCTGAACTATTGACATAAAATAACTTAGAAGACTTTGCGAGTTAAAGATTATTTTAAAATACAAATTGTGACATTGACACCATACAATTCTCCACGTGGACAGGAACACAAGATTTCATACCATATCAAACAAGTTAGAAAAAGAAGAGTTTATTTGCATGTTAAATTGTTTTGGCAATTCGCACCCTTTACATTTAATAATATCACAATGGCTAGAATTTGTAAATATTAGGTGTAGACCATTCAAAGATATGGTGAGAATGGGGATGGGATTATCTTTGAGTTGAGACAATATGAAAAAGGCTTGCTATCAGAATGCAAATATATGAAAATGGATATAGGAACAAACAACACAATTAGTCACTTAATACAAGCATTAATGGAAGCCTATATGTACAGGAACTACTCATTTAATGTTTTGTATTGATACTCTCTACATGGCAACTTAATTGGTGATCACCTGCTATGATGTAATACAGAAACCATAAAGTTAAAGTTCAGAAACCATAAAATTTAAAGTTGAAATCCTCTGAATCAAGCTTTGCATTGATACACCTCAATGAATATTCTTCCACCTCAGCCACAGCAGCGCCCTTAGAATTATTGAGGAAGGAGAGCAGGTTGTCTGCAGGGTGAGAAATGACAGCACAGAATATCCCAGCGATGTATCCTCCTGTAAAACTGACACCCACTTCAACAGGTGTGCTGCATTGCTCGTTTGGGGTTGGGATCACATGCTTGTATAGCATTTCTAGTGTGTTCTCAAATGATGCGAATTTCATCACAGTATCTGCAATAATGATACCAATATATTAATAAAACCATTGAACAGATTCAGACCCATTTAATTGTTAAAAATGCTTATGTGATAAGAAATTTTGTAATGTTGTTTTGTTTTAGGAATATGGAAGGGGTTTTTTTTTTTTTACTGTAAGTGGGAAGTTTCTTCTACTGTATTGATCAGTAGGTTGGAAAAGATTCAAGAGGTATATTTTTCTGTTTTTATAGCATTCTGTTTGTGTTTTGCACATATGAGCAATGGGATGAGATTGAAATATTTTATTCTTGGACTTAATTCTGAACTTTTTATTTTTGAAATAAAAAGTCCAAACTTAATGTAAAGGATCTTAAAGCATGTATGCCTAGGTTTATTTGATTCTGAGTGAAGAATATCTCCACCATAAAGCCTCCTTGACTAGGTGACAGAATATCACCAGTACAAAGCCTCCTTCACTAGTTGACATGGTGTTAGTTTTCATATTCTCTGAATTTAAAGGTCTATTGAAATTGAATTTAAAAGATGGATATATACAAACTGGAGAGACCTCAAGCAGATAAACTAATTTGAATATATACATAAAAAGGAAAAAAAAAAATCATGTTGGTCTTTGACAAGGGTCTGTATCTAAGGATAAGAACGAGACAGGTGAAGAGCATGAACTGAGTATCAACTTCATGACAACGCCAGGGAAGACCTAAGGGCACACAGAACTAGAAGCATGTATTCAAGATAAACCAGTGACCAGCATGATACTTTACTTTCACTGACTCTGGTACTCTGGCATTCCCACCGATAAAATAAAAGCATGGGGCTCTGAAAATTCATTCAAAGACCTCCTCCTCGCCTCTCCTGCCCTGCTGCAAAATCGTTTCTGTGTTTGGTTTTGGGCTTTGAGTAATCAACCCACTTGATTGTTTGGGCTCTGGGGATTTGAGAAATCAATCGTTTGATTGTTGGGGTTTGTCAGTTCTCATACCCATTGTTTGTGGTTTTGGGCATTCAGAATCAAATCGATTGATTGATTGTTGGGTTCATTTTTGTTTCGTAATGGGAAGCAAGTAAGTCAATACATCCATAAGAGGAAATAATTATTTCAAACATGCTACCAATATTTAATAATTAACATGGAAAGCAATGGTTTAAACAAAGAAAGCTGTTTCAGAAATTGAATTGCCCTTGCTATCAAGAAGTTATACTACTAGATTGTCTCGGAGATTCAGTACAGGACTGCACCAGAATTGACATGGTCATAAAAGACGGAAGGGCATAAACCAAGTTTGAGTTAAACGTTTGAATGAGAACCAGTCACTTACAATGTAAAATCTGAATTGCATGCTGTTGTCCTGTCTCCATCTGCCTTGGAGGGCTTTGTCTGGTACTCCCTTTTCCCAACATTAACTTAAACACACGAAAAGAGGAAAATAATCAAAACGATTAATTTTACTCATCACACAAGAGAAAAAAACAACTGCATGTTAGGAAGTACTTAAAATGGGAGTTACACATTGGAGATGCCACCAACAGCCTGGGTTGAACAACATAAATCTTAAACATACAAAATTGAAGGAAAACCATACCTTTTATTGACACATATCTGCCTTCTGTTCAATAAGATCAACAACAAAAACAAAAAACATTTGCAGTGAGGACCTTGCAAGTTAATCCTTGAAGTTCATTTATATAAACTATTTCAGCAAATAAAAACAGAATCACAGCGCAAGAAAGATCAGTTGAAATATTTTTGCATGTTAAAACTGAAAGTCGAAATCTTGGTGTAAATTCAAGCAGTCACTTAAGTAGCATGCTGACATTTGAACGCACCAAAAATTAAAAAAACTCTGAAAAAAGACTTGCAGAACTATTTGTCAGGATTTGTGACTTTATCTTCCGTAATCTGTGGCTTTTTTCTGTCAACCCATAAAACTAACTTGTTATCCCTGCCATGGAATTCCAACTAAATATCACTTCAAAGCACCGAAATTCATCAGTCATGGAAGAAATCAAGGCATCATATGTGAAGCTATGACTGTATTCTAAATAATGGCAAGCCATTGATATGAAATAATGTGAAATAATTTCACATAACAATATCGGCCCTCAAAAACACTCATAGCCTGAAGTATCATCTAGATGAGTACTTGAGATATATGCACACTCAGATAAGGATGTTTGACTCAACTGTTTCACAGGCACATTAAGATCAATTTTGCTACATGCTCAACAGCTAATAACAAAACAAAAATAGTGGAATTATAAATAATACCCTCATCAAGCTCTTCATTGCCCCAACAATGATCAAGATAGTGCATAGCCTTCCTGTATTTTCTTAAGGCCATCCTGTAATTCCCATTCTGCAAAATTAAGAATTGAGAGTCAAGTTCAGCCACTCCAGCAAATTGATAAACAGGAGGATACTGTCAACAATAGTAGTTGTAGTAACAATGAACCTCATTCCAAGCATTACATGTGAAATGTTTTGTGAAGGATTGAAATGTTGTGAAGCATAAAATACAGAAGGAATTTCAAGTAAATTAGAACTAACCTAGCTCTGATCAAACAAGATACACAATAGCAGGAAGCAATCAAAGAGATTTATCCCCTATATAAAATTTACTGAGTTATCAATATTGCAGTAACAAAAATTTAACATTTTAAATTTTAACCAAACTTGCATTGAGGATCAAAAGCATCATTCTTTTCATTTTTTGCAACTATGCTAAAGCTCATAGCATAAATTTTGTTAGAGATGTGAAGCTCTAATGATAGACGGAGCTGCAAGAAAACATGCTTATGAATGTGAAAAAAAAAAACTAATGGGAAGTTTCTCAAAACAAATAGCTTAAAAGCACAAAAACTCTTCCAAAAAGCCAATACACTCATTCTAGGTTTATAATTGCAAGACAAAAAAAGGATATGCGAAGTCAGCAAAATCATTGCATGACAAAAAAAGGATCTGTGAAGTTAGCAAAATCACCTTGAAATGCTCATTTCCAAAACTTTTCGCGGACTCCACTACAACTATCCACCACGATAGCTCTGAAGGTTTCTGATCCAAATCACCTGGCCAATCTAGATATTTGTCTCCATCTTTAAAGAAGTTAAGAACACCATCATCTGCACCTTCTGGTATTTCTCCACAGTCTGCAATTATAACATCACTCAAGGGACAATCATTGTTGCCAACAGGGGCCTGGTCAATTGCCCTTATAACTCCTCTGCCTTTTATTACCTTTCCAAATACCACATGTTTTCCATCCAGATGAGAGGTTCGTGCCATAGTGATAAAAAACTGTGAGCCATTGGTATTAGGTCCAGAGTTGGCCATTGACAACATACCTTTTCATGCATGCTTCAAGAGAAAATTTTCATCCTCAAAATTCAATCCATAAATCGATTCCCCACCTCTACCATTATGAGCAGAGATGTCTCCACCTTGTATACTAAAATTGATAAAATTTTCAATTATAGATTGTACAGCTATTTAATGTTCAGCACAAAGGATAGTCTTTAAAAATTCTTATCAGTATAAATGATAGTCTTTAAAAATGCTTGTGATAAGCTAGCTGCAGCAGCTGAATCTCACGCACTTGCCTTACTTGCATGGGGAGGTACGAAGAAGGTTTTTTTGGTGTAATGGTGACTTAGCATGTATCCACGGAAGATGAAGAGTGTGATAAATGCATCCCCTTTAGTAATATGGTGTCCGACTTTCCAAAGTAGGAAGGCAGAGAGCAGAGGAGTTCACTATTGCAGATTAAACAAAGAATGGAAAAGAAACAGAGTGGACTCTTTTTTTTTTGGTCTCAAACTGGAATGAGAATTCAGAATTTTTGGACAAAGGTTAATTTCTAAAGATCGGCTATCACTATTGCATCTGGTAAAACTATTTCATAAATTCCAGATAGAGGTAAATTACAACATATCTTTTGAGACTTGAACTCACTCAGCTAGGTAGATAAACAAATTGCTCACCAAATCATTCAAGTTAAGATCCTTTAACAAAAAAACAGAGTAAACTTACTCAATAGAGTTTAGAGTATTTATTTCGGATAGTAAAAATTAAACCTCGTCTTGTCATTTCTGAATAAAAGTAGTCTTGAAACTTGAAACACCAAAATATGCATCCACAGAACATGAAGTCGGAATTAAGAATTTTCTGTTCTAACCTGTTGCCTCGGAAGGCAGATTTACAGACTCGAGAACTGCATAAAATTAAAGCGCAAATACTATAATTTAGTCTATAAACCTCTTGACAACGGAAACTAAAGAGATCGAATAGCACAGAGAAAAGAGTAAAATACAACAATTATTCACTAGACAGGAAAGTTCAATTACACTGATGGCAATTTTTGCATGCTAAAATTTGTTCAGACTTTTCAGATCAGATGCTTACCTGATACTCGAATGCTTCCAGGCATTGGATAAATATCTTCTGTTTTAATCTTCAGGGTATACAATGGAAGAAAAAGCTACTTATTTGCTTTCTCTGTAACTAGTCCTTGTCCTGTAAGAAGGTAATCAAGCTAAATCAGAGAAATCTCAAGCTGCCCAATCTTCTTTTAACCTTTCTTTTATAGTACAAGCCAAGTTGCAGTTCGAGCCCAATACAAATTATAAGCACAAACCAGACAGATTACAGAGACAAAAATCAATTGTCCGAGTTCTAAAACCCATATAATAGGTTTTGCTGCCAACCAAGAAGATGAAGAGAACATACACACGTGTGACTCTTTTTGCCTTAAATACCAAAAAAGAAGCGAATCTCAATCTTTACAATTGGATTAACATTTTCTAGTGAAAAGGGTACTCCCTTTCCTGTTTAAGGACTTACAATCCATTCCAGCTTCATGACATGACACTTTTGTGGAAAAAAAACACCAGATTAGTATATATATCATAAGAAATAAAAGGGAATAGAAGACATTATAAAGACAGAGGCGGGCACTTACCGAATACAAAAGTTTAAGATGCACAACACATACAAAATGATCCGACTAAAAACAAATATAAATGAAGAGGTAGATAGAAACAACATATGATGTGATTTTGTGAACTGTATTATCCATTTGGTAATTGCCAAACTACAAATACAGTCACAAAAGGTTGGCCTCATACAAATTTGGAAAGAAATGCCAATCAGAAATGCTAAAGAAAGAGCAATTGCAAAATATTTCCCAAACTTTAACTCAAATACAATTCTTCCCCAAATTACATAAGTTACATCCACAACAAGAATTTTTGTATCATCAAATAGCTTGAATGGAATCCCATAGTTTCTTCTCTAAGCAATCAGTAGAACCACATTTACTATTGAACATTAACAGGTACAAACCATAGAAGGAAATTCATATTGCCATTTAGTGAAGGCAAAACAAGCATAAACTAGTTCCTTCAAGTCAGTAAATAGCATGCATAGTTTCCTATTAATATATGATGTGTAACTAAATGTTATAATAAAATAAGAAATACCAGTTGCTAAAGAGCCAAAGGTCAAGGAATAACTTGAAAAGCCCAGGGATCACCTGAAAATATTATACAATTGAGTTTGCATTGCATTTCTGAAGAAAATGAGTTGCCTTTGGCTACCCCGGGAATAATGGTTTATACTACCCTTCTCCCATTACAAATAAGGTACGAGTAACTAGCCCAAGAGATTACTTCTCTCCCATCATAAAACAAAACTGAAGGACGTTTAAAAAATTATTACAAATTAACCAGTGCTTATCTGTCATGGAATTTGGGACTAATGACCCACAATAGGCTAAACTCTCTTCTGTATAAAATATCAATAATGACTGAAACTAGGGACCATCTAAAAGGTATATAGACACAGTAATATAGGATAATGAGTCACTGAAAACCTTTACGTTTTAAGAAACCTGCATTGCACAATTCAACATGTCAAACGCATGCTAATATTTAACTTCTTTTTTTGCTTGCAGCGTTTGCAGAATTATTGCACAAAATATTATAGACGCAAATGGTCTTAGTAAAAAAAGACTACAATGTGAAATTCTAACTTGAAAGCGCACTATTTTGCTAAAGCATACAACAACGCTGTCAATATGATTTTTTCTTCATAAGTTCCGTTTTCTTGCCAACTTTATAATAATTGAAACATTTGTAACCCCCTAAACGTGTAAACTAAACTAGAGTTTCGTATTGGAAACAATACCAAATCGATCGGATACTGTCTCTGCGGAAGATGAATCCTAAGTTTAGTCATGACAGAGCCTTCAGAGACTGCAAATAATTAAGCTGCACGTCTGGCAAGCAAACATCTAACAAGCAAGCGTTGCATTTGTCATACAGTTGAAGAACATAAAACTTTGTGTGTATATATTTTGACGTAAAAATTATGCATCATTGTTATATCCATTCTACTTTTGCATGTGTATAACTAAACTAACCTACACAGTAGCTTCATCATTTGGTTTCACTTCGCTGGCAACATTTGGTTCCTTCATTTTTCCCACCAAAGCTCACACAGTAGAAAATTAATCTACACCACAGCTTCCATCTTAGGCTTCTCTTCACCGGCCACATTAGGTTCCTTTAGTTTCCCAGTGAGCAAAGCCACAAGTTCCTCACTTAAATTGCCCTTTTCAAGTATGTCTCGAAAGAGCTTCTTGGCCTCCTCAGCTCTCCCTTTTTCGCCAAACCCCTCTATTAATATATCATATGTACTAACATCAGGGTTCTGGCTTCCTTCCACCATTCGTTGAAAGAGTTTTTGAGCTTCATCAAATTTGCCTTCTTTGCATAAAAGACCAAACCATTTATTATAAATGGTAACATCTGGCTTTAAACCACCTTCTATCATATTGGCAAATATTTTCAAGGCTCCTTCCATCTTACCCTGCTTAGTAAACTCATTAATCAACATTGTATATGTGACTGAGTCAGGTTCTCTGTGCTCGGTCACCATCTCCTTGAATAACTTTTCAGCTTCCGCAAACATACCTTCTTTGAAGTAGGCATCCAGCAGCGTGTTATACGCACAAGCATCTGGAATGCAACCCTTCTCAGCCATGGATCTAAAGAGCTTCTCAGCCTCCTGTAATTTTCCCTGAGTAATGTATCCACTCATGAGAATGGCATATGAAGCTGCATTGGGGCTCAAATTATTTTCCGGCAACTTGTCCAGATACTGGAAGGCTTCCCGCAACTGGCCGGCCTTGCAGAAACCGTCCATCACAGCATTATACGACATGACAGTACGTTCGAGCTTCTCCGGAATGAAGTCGAAAACATCCAATGCCTTTTGAATCTCCCCCGTATTGAAAAACCCCCCAATCAAATTACAGAAGACTGGCTCACTAAATATGGAACCCCTCCTCATTTCCATATAAAGCTCCTCCGCCTGCTTCATTGCACCCCCCTTGCAAATTTGCAAAAAGAGGATACTGATAATCGTGGAGTCTATATGGTAAGAACGCCAGAAGAGTCTACAGGCTGTCTCCAATACACAATACAATCAATTTCCACTACAATAATGAGAGGCTATCAAAACAATGTGCATCTTTTAGACACAGAATCAAAACCTGATAAAGGCGTGTTCTTGAAAATAAAGGGTAAAAGAATTCAAACTGAACCTGTTGCTCAAAAAAGCACATTGAACATCCTGCAGACAATGCGATTAGGGAATTTGCCAAATTTGCAAACAGAGGATACTGATAATCGTGGAGTCTATATGGTAAGAACGCCAGAAGAGTCTACAGGCTGTCTCCAATACACAATACAATCAATTTCCACTACATCCTGCACACAATGCGATTAGGGAATTTGGCAAATTTGCAAACAGAGGATACTGATAATCGTGGAGTGTATATGGTAAGAACGGCAGAAGAGTCTACACGCTGTCTCCAATACACAATACAATCAATTTCCACTACATCCTGCACACAATGCGATTAGGGAATTTGGCAAATCTGCAAACAGAGGATACTGATAATCGTGGAGTCTATATGGTAAGAACGGCAGAAGAGTCTACACGCTGTCTCCAATACACAATACAATCAATTTCCACTACAATAATGAGAGGCTATCAAAACAATGTGCATCTTTTAGACACAGAATCGAAACCTGATAAAGGCGTGTTCTTGAAAATAAAGGGTAAAAGAATTAAAACTGAACCTGTTGCTCAGAAAAGCACATTGAACATCCTGCAGACAATGCGATAAGGGAATTTGCCAAATTTGCAAACAGAGGATACTGATAATCGTGGAGTCTATATGGCAATTTGCGGGCGAACATATGAAGACGGAGGATGAACGCATTTAACCACACCCGTATATGGCAGGTTTCAGCATTAATGAAGGAGCAATAACCACGAACCAAGCACATCTGCATATTTAACGCTGCAACAACCAAAGATTCATTCCAGATCTGGGCGATTGCGCGCTAGACTGTGAGCTGACCTGGTAAATCGTCGGAGGTGGAGAAAACAACGAGGTCGAACCAGCAGCCGGCAAACGGCACATTCTCATTGGCTCGAAGAACGATGGCAAAGTCCTGTGATTGGCTCCAGCAAAAAACGCATTCGGCGAAACCCAACAAAGGGAACGCCTTTCGGCATAATTATTTGTTAATTAAATTATACTTTTATTATCAGAAAATAAAACTTTCACATTATCTTGTCTTCTTATGATATAAATAATATTATTTTTTAACCATATTAACTCGCATATGTAGTTGCCATTGTATTCTTACTCATTACCCCAAGTAAAATAACTATCCAATATTTATTTTTATTTCATATTTTCACAACCCACATTAATCGGAATGCATATATGAATAAATATCTCTTGACATGTGCATATCTATTCCAGTGATAATATGAAAATATAGTTAATTTAAACTTCTCATTCCTACATACTCCACTAAACAAACATGTATCTTGTAATGTAGTTTGTTACCTTCTAATGGATTTTCTTCAATAGTACCATATATTTAAACATTATTTTAATTATATTTAATATCAAGTTATTTTGAAGTAAATTAAGCTCATTGCTAAATAAATTAAGCTTTTGGATGATTTTCTATATAAAACTTTTTTCATAACCTTCCTATATTTATTACTTATTCTAAGTTACATAAGACTTTTTTCTTGACCTTCCCATATTTATTACTTATTCTAAGTTTAATGAGAGTATCTAAAGGATTACACTCCATTGTCAAAAATGTATTCTAACGTATCGCCTATTATTAGTCTTTGTCGTCCCGGTATGGGACTATAGTGATAAAAAACATTTTATTAGTATTAGTTCGTTTTGAGCTTGTCGTTTATACACCCAACATTTTTGGCTAACTATATGATAATTTATTTTCATCTTATTGGCCTCTTCCTAAGGTAGAGAGGAAAAAACTTAGGGGAAAAAAACTTTTTGAGAGGCAATTTTCTTCGTATTCAAGTAATGTTAGCATTACCGAGCTAACATTAATTGCTAATGACCTCCATTATGATATACCTCATTTCATTCCGATATCTCTTACTTGAGATTGTTGCCACGATCTCTTGCCCCAATACATGCGTCTTCTTCTTGTACACTTATGGTACACAAGGCTTCCTGCGATGCATTCATGAATTTCCTATGTGGTTGCTTAACAACACCACTTCACACTACTTCCTGTAGATTGGAACAGATTTCAACAGAGAACGGCTCCCTGCAGAACCACTACCTCCTTCAATAGAGAAGAACCACCAGCAGAGTTGCTCCACCAGCACCGCTACTTCCTTCAACAGAGAAGAACCACTAGCAGAGTTGCTCCACCAACAGAGAGCTACCACTGTAACCTTCAACAGAGAAGAACCACCAGCTACTTTCAAGTTTGTGCCCCTATTTCGTTAAGACTTAGAACATTGATGTGAATGATTATTTTTTGGTTTACCTCCAGTTCCCTTGAGCAAGGAGTGATTGAAAACCAATAATTTATCTATTTGATATGTGTAGAACTCCTGTACTCTAAACATTTGGTTTAGTTTAAGAGTGGCCCCAAGTGCCTGAGCGCAACTCGTTTTCTGAGTAGTTGTCATGTCTTTATCTTTATTTGGCTTTGCTTTATGTTAAAATATATTTTAATAATATGAATTAGTTTTATTTTTCTCATATATACTTATTTTTGAATATATTGTACTGCAGTAACCATGGTGGTAATTTTTTCTTCTTTCACAGTTTGTAATACATGACAAATTAAAAAAAAAAAAATGGGATTCTTTTGAAAATTGCTGATCTAATGGAACCAAATTAAAGCACTAGCTCCAGTTAGAAATATAATCAATAGCACATAATAGTTTTCTCTATGAATTTTTGACATAAAAGCCTCTGCAAATTAAGAATATCAAGTACCTAGTGGTGCCACAGTTTAAAAGAAAATATAGTTGAATAAAGATGGGAAATGAAAACAAAATTTGGAAACAAATGGAATTGACAGATAAGTCCAGGGCAGTGCATGTATGTCTAAAGAATAATGTGGAGTAGTGTTGTGGCAATAAAAATCGTTTTCATGCAGGCAGCTACAGTACCGTTGAAACTATGCATCTGATTCGCTTTCTATAATGAACAATTTATTGAGCACAAAATTGCAATGACTAGTGAATTCAAGAAGAACCGTGTTCCTCAACATCATGCTTATCATGTTCTCTTTTATTCATTTACTGTTTCGTTACAACCTTTTTAAAGATATTTCTAACTTCCTAATCACATATAGGCTACGATATTAAAAAAAGAAGGCAAACAATATGATCGCATCAATGTATGTGCATGCCACCTTTAACAGAGTACAAGTCTTTACTTATAATACGTTCAAATCTTATGATGGAATGTATATTGAATCCTATTTCTATAAATTTCTCAATATTAATGTACTATTTTGGGACATATTTACTCATGATTACTATTTAAGGGTAAATTTCGTCTTACAACATATGAGAACTGCACTGAATATTTATCTTATCGACTAATATCTCTCTGGTTATTGGAGCATTTGTTGATCAGTGATACTACAATTGAGATTATGATACTTTCATTTATCTTTTTCGACAGAGTAACGTCATACCTGAGTCATCCCAATACTTAGTCTGCTATAATCATATTGCCCATAAGAGGCCCCCTAGTCCCGGTACTTCGAACGCACCTGAATAGTAGTTTATTTATTTTTTTGTGTAATTCAGAGGGCTCTATTTCCCCTTGCTTTGCCTCACTCAAATTGTTGGAAACAAAGAGTTATGAATTAAGCTATCTATCATTGTCGATCTTTGGGGAAAGGCTTCTGCAAGCAAGCCTATTAAGAAGCAGCAAGTCCCTCTGATAAATAGTCTGGATTTGCTATACAAAGCCATCAACGATACAATACTAGCGTGGATTTTCTTCACAAATTTTCTACACAGAGCCATCAATGATACAAGAAACTAGCTCTACTTCTTCGGCTTCTTGTCTCAACAACAATACGGAGAGAAAGGATCGCAAAGATAGGGAAACAATTACACTTTCTGTTTGATGGATATTTCATAGAAGTGGCATGGGGACAATTTTCCTCTCCCCACTTGTCTTTACCTCAGCAACACATGGCTGTCTTCTTGCATTCACAACTGGAAATACAAAATCTAAACATCTCAGCCCAAAAAAAAAAAAACAGTTTAGTTGCAATGGTTTTAATTAAAAGAAATTATTTATTTGTGATATAAATGCCGTAAATAATTTTTTTTCTCTTTATTTATGTATGTTTCTATTGCTTTAAATATTTGATAAATGAAATTTAATAAAAAACATGAAATGTAAAATAAAAATTGTAATTTTTTTATTTTACTTATATACTCTTGGACAAATAAATATCGCATAACATGTCATATTCTTGGTGTTCTTTCAGATGGAATTAAAAAAATAGACACAAAACCACCAATAGAGAGCTTAGCAACTCCGCAAAAGCACCATCAAAGAGCTTAGCAACTCCACAAGTACCCAATGGAAGGCTCTGGAAAGAGCAACCTGAACTCAACTTGCTTCTAAATCATGGTAATAAGTACAGGTAAATTAGTCCTATTGCCATAGTGCTTCTATTGGGCCTAGCTGATTTTCCAACGATTAATTGTTTGCTTTCAAATCATTTTCTTGAACACTTGATGTAGACTTAGATGGTTTTTTGGATCTGACTGTCGGCAGCTCTGGATCTGCTATTGGTGCCCAAAGCCAAGCTCGTAGTCAATAGATAAACCCCTCTACTTCTACACCCCACGAATTGTTCACATAGACACAAAGTCCTGCTTATGGAAAATCTTCCTGCAAATTTTGCGCAAGACCTTTCACTATAATTTCAATGAATTTGCACAAGCCCTTTCACTATAATTTCAATGAATTTGTTAAGAATTTTTGCATCTTTTAAAATATCTAATTTTAAGACTTACTGGGCATTGTATATGTACTCCATGAATTTCACATTGAAGAATTGGTCATACTTGCAGAATTTGACAACATTACAATAGAAGCGTCTTCAAAAGGGAAAATGAAGAGGTTTTGGAAGATTATCTGGTTGACCCTAGCTTGCTCTGAACCAACAACTTGGAGCAACACCAGCAGCTTCCCCCTTGGAAGACATATTGCAAAAGATTCAACGCACCAGTGCTGCTGAGCATGACTGGCATAAACCAGAGGAAGAATTCTCTAAATGGGGAAACATAAAAAATTGTTGAATTAAGGAAGCTAGAGCCTTAGCTGGCTTGCTTCCCTAAGATATTTCCAGAGGTTAAGCACTACTGATACCATAGTGAGCATCCACTGCAAGACGTAGAATGAGTCAATCCTTTGATTAAGGGACAATGTGGGAAAACAGAAGTCATTCGAAAACTAGCAGATCCGCAACTCATATTGCTGATCGTGCCACTTATCTCTAGTTTTGCTAGTACAATACAAGATAACCGTCCAAACAAAACTATGTAATCAAGAATTCGACCAACATGTTTTAGATTTTCACGCATATACAAACAATCATATACAAACAAATATTTAGTGTGAAGAACTGGTACTTAGTTCACATGCAAGCTTCAAGATGCCACGTTTTACTTTTTTTTATTTATAATAGTTAATAATTCTTGAATTAGTTTAAATATAGTTATTCAAAAAAAAAAATTATAGTAAGAAATTGTATGTTTACAAAATGATAATTCTATATGTTAAATTGGAAAATTGCTTATCATTTAATTCAACTATCTCTGCTTCTGTCTAAAAGACTTTATATCTTTTTGCAGTGGTTCTTATCTTGAAAGATGGACAGATCATATAATTTCAAGTCCTCATACTGGGAAGCAAATAAATCTTGAAACTCATTGAAAAGATGAATGTACTCCTATTTTATGCAGGGAACAAAGTATTGACAACTTTACAAATCTAGGTTGCTCTTCAACAGATCGTGCTTTCATTTAGTTGGTCGTAGATCTCGCTCCCCCACAACCCATATTATTTCATTTGAGATAAGAATATCTTTGCAAGTGAATGCCACACTTTAATACCTAAATAACTATTATAAGAATGTCAAGTTTCTTATAAAACATTTTTTTTAAAGGACTTTAATGTTGCTTCACATTCTTATGGATATTCATGATAATTAAGTCATTTATATACAAATTACAATGATTATTTATTTCAACCTTCATATACATGTTTAGATTAGATGGGTATTTCTTCACCTTCTTATAAATATTCATGATAATTAAGTCATTTATATACAAATTACAATGATAATTTATTTCAACCTTCACATACATGTTTAGATTAGATGGGTATGACAATCAAGTTCTGGCCATGTTTGAAATCTTCCACTTGTGTATTGGCCAGGATTTCTTGTCCTGTTTATGGCAAAAGACTTGTAATATATTCTTGATCTATCTCCGCCCCCAGTACAAATGACGGAGAGATCCCAAAAATCTTGTGAGAGTGACCTTTCTGCTTCATGGGAAGCCGCCATGTTGTGTGAATACATCATGTCATGTATCCACCGATTCCCTTTAGGGTACACCCTCCTCTCAGGTACAAAGTGTTGTATATCATTGTGGCTTTGTAAATTTGCATCCAGCACTTGAGTGTTTCGGAGCTGCCAAGTAGGCCTCCATTTTTCTGCATATATGGGCCAAGGTTCATCATCTGCAATATATCTCAGAGTCTCTCTCTGATTTGCTTGGTCCCATTCAGTGAGAATAACCATCACATGAATCTCTTCCTTCTCAGGGTTATTTCTCTGCTCTTGGTGCTGGAGATATTCTCTGCTCAGAAAGTCTGGAATACAATTTTTAGAACCTCTAATATGCTCAACTTTAAAATCAAAATAAGCAAAGAGAGCTTGCCATCGAGAAAACTTTGCATCTTCTGGGTTCTTTATTTCTTTATTGATTACTTTTTCCAGAGCTTTTGCATCAGTTCTGAGAAAAAAATGTTTATTAGCCAGATGGATGGAAAACTTACTAATGCAATTCGAGGCTGCTTTTACCTCTTTTTCGATTGGAGCATAATTCAGCTCTGCTTTGCTCCAAACTCCTGAAACAAACTATACAACCTGTTCTTGCTCCTTCGGGCTATCTTTATCTGGCTTTTGTTTGAGGACACCTCCCCAACCGATGTTGCTTGCATCTTTTTCCACAATTTTAAAAGCATTTTCATCAGCAACATTCAAGATAGGGAGATTACGAACCTTGGATCTAATTTCTCTTACTACCTGAGTGTGCTTTTCTGTCCAAGGCTTCGGATTCTTTATCAGTCTCTGGTTGAGCAGAGACCTGTCAATGGCACATGATGGATAGAAATTGCTCACATAATTTAAACAACCTAAAAACCTTTGCAACTGAGTTTTGTCTAAAATTACATCAGGAAACTTATCAGCAAACTCTAGTGCATGATTCTGAAGAGAAATTTGTCCGTTTTCAATCTCGTGCCCTAAAAACTTGATTTTAGTCTTGTAGAGTTCCATCTTCTTTTTGCTCAAGACTAAACCATTTCTCTGGACCAACTTCATGAAAATCTTCAGGTGTCTGAAGTGGTCTTGTAAATTCTTGGAAAAAATAAGCAGATCATCAATGTAGGCAAGCAACCATTCATTATAGGGTTTAAAGATAGAATCCATCACCTTCTGAAACTTCGAAGGTGCGTGCTTCAACCCGAATGGCATTACATTCCATTCATAGTGTCCATGAGGAACACTGAATGTAGTCTTCCACCTATCTCCTTCTGCAATGGCCACTTGCCAGAAGCCTGACTTTAGGTCAAACTTTGAGAATACTTTGGCTCCTGAAATTCTTCTCATCAGATCTCCTTTATGAGGGATCGGATAAGTGTCATCTGCTAGAACATTATTCAGAGGTTTGTAATTTATTACCAGTCTCGGAACTCCTCTAACTTGTTCACTTCTTTTGTTGACATAGAATCCGTAGCAGTTCCAAGGGCTGTTGGATTCTCTGATGAGCTTCTTCTGTAGAAGTTTTTCAATCTCTTTCTGGCAGAGTTGTCCGTGTTCAACAGACATGGAAATGGCTCTAGACTTACAAGGTCTGCCAGTATAACCTTCCTTGTAAGGTAGCTCAATACTATGCTGCTTTCTATGCCAAAAGGCATTGGGCTCTTCTGAGCAGCATGTTTCTTCAAATTCTCTCTGAATTTCAGAGATTCTTTTCTGGATAGCTGGAGAACTCAACTGTTCTTCAATTCTAATGGTATCCTTGTGATCTTTGAGTTCTTCCAAACTTTTCTGAGCTGTCTGAAGCTGCTTTTCTTTTTCTTTCATAGCCTAGACCATGGGTGAAATTCTGGGTCTGGAAATATATGGCAATTCAATTCTTTCTCCAGAGATAGTAATGAAATATCCTGCAGACTTGTCAGGAAATCTAAAAGACCCATGTGGCTCTACTGCTGCTAATAATATATTTCCCAAAATACAGTCTACTGGAATGTCAGAAACTGCAAAGGAAAGCTTTACACATTTTGAATCAAAACATACAACGGCTTTTGCAACTTCAAACTTCAACTGTTTTGTTCCTAATCCCATAACTTCTTTTTCAGATGTAGTCCAGTATTTTGATGGGATTATATGTTTAGAAACAAGGTTAATATCTGATCCAGAATCTATGAGTGCAATAACCTTGTAGACATGACCAGCAACACAGATATTTACTTGTATGTGGTGTTGTTGGTATTGTATGGCGAGAACTTGCATATCCCCGATTTCACTGAATCCAGCTGAAGGATCAAACTTGCCTGTTGCAAACTGAACTTCAGTCTTTGGAGTAGAATGCAGCGTGTAATTTGACTGTCTTCCTGAAATGTCTGTAGAAGATGATGCTGGCTGTTGAGCTTGAGATTTCAGGACAGAGATTTCATTTTTCATGCTGCGAATTTCAATTTTTAGATCATGTATCTCCTTGCTCACCTCCCCCAAAGTGAGTGTACGAGCTTTGTTAGAATTATGCTGGAGATACGTCTTTGTATTGTGTTCATAAGAAGCTTCAACAAAATTGGGCTTCTTAGAAGAACTAGAAGAAGAACTAGAAGAACCAGGCAGATTTTTCATATAAGCTGCAAGAAGGGCAGCTTTGAGGTCACCTTCCTCCATGGCACGGATTTGGGCAAAAACTTTAAGATCATCATCAACTTGAGCCATGAGGACATGGGGAAGTTCTTCTTTAACAGAAGAGAAAGAATCAGAATCAGACTCAGAACAATGACAGGCATCTGAGTCAGAACAGTGACAATACATATTGACCTGTTCCTCGGAAGAGGAGGAGGAATAGTCATCTGAAGAGGAAGAGGCAGAAGACTGCTCAGCGTGTTGTTGGATAGAGAGGGGCTGAGGATGATTTTTACAATCTGCTGTCTTATGGAATGAAGAATGACAGTGAGCACATCTAGGTTCTTGTTTGACAATCTGGCTAGTAGATGGCTGTTTAAATTTGGCAGATTTCTTACCAAGACCTCTCTTAGATTCGAGGGCTGTTGGACACATGTTTGAGGTGTGACCTGGCTGACCACACAACCAACAGACAACTTCTTTCATTCTGGCAATTTTTACATCTTTGGGACGGATGTCATGAGGCTGGTAGTAATGAGTCTTGGGCTTATAGAGATAATGTCCTCTCCTTTCTTTTGGCCTTCTGCTCTCTCTAGGCCTTCTGAGCTCTCGTCTTTTACCTGAGCTCAGTCTGTAGGTGGAGGCTTTACTTCCTTTGTAAGCCTTCTTTGCTTGCCTCTTATGCTTTCTGCGATGCACCAAAGGATCATCAACTGTTATTCCATATTTACTGCAGAAAGACTTTGTACCAGGAAGTCTGTTCAACTTATCAATAGACTTCTGCATCTTGGAGCTGGTACATAAAGAAATCAAAACTTTAGTAATAATTGCATAGAAATCTCCCCAGAGATAAATTTACAAAGGTAAGGGAAATGCTTCTTGCAATTTTAAGATGTCTACCAATTTAGATGGTAGAGCAGCAAGGTAAAATTGCTTCCACAGGATGTTCTTGGGATCCTTGACCAAGAATATTCTTTCAATCCAATCTCTGTGGAAATCTTCATACTGATTTATATTATTGCACTTTAAATTCATCAAAATCAATTCATTCTTATCAGTAAGTGCAAATTCAGCACCACAGAAGTGCTCCTGGATTAGTGCTGTCAGTGCACCAATCATATTGTTCATTGCAGTGGCATCAGGATTAAACATTATGTCACCCTGTTCATCCTTGAGAACTTCTTTCTCCATTTTATCTATCATAACAGGGGAAGACTCCAACTCCCACCATCTAGCCAGAGTACTAGTAAAACACTGAATCAATGTCTTACAGGCTTCAATTTCACTTTTCCCTTCAACACACATCAGTTTATACTCAACAATCATTTGATCTAGCAACTGCCTAATCTATGTTGCCGACAGATTATCAATGTTCCACTCCTTATGACTCCCTTCATGGAAAGTCTCTCGGGCTGGAATCTTTCCTGCACCATACAGGTCAGGGGCAGCATGTCTGGTAAACTGAGGTTCTAGAGGCTCATAAATAGGAAAAGCATGTTTTTCAGAATCTGAGATTTCTAGAGCAGTGGCTATGGTTATTCTCTCAGATTTTTCTTCAGGCTTAGACTCAGGGGACTGAGGCAGCTGTGGCACTTATTTAGGAAAGAGATGAGGAAACTGAGATACAAGGCTTTCTGTTTCATGAGGGTGGACACTCTTTCCTTTAGTTAAGAATGAAAGTGGGATAGGCTTATTGGCTTTCTTCAAATTTAATCTGTCAAACTTATCAGACAGATTAGCAACAGAATCCCGAGTGGAAATAGACTGTTCTACTATACAACTTTCCACATCTTCAAACCTATCAAATGATTTCTCAGAAATATGTCTAACTACTTGCAAATCACACTGAACTGAATTTAAAACTCTATGTACATCATTTACAGAAACTTGGACAGAATCAATTTGATCTTCGACCAGAGCAGTTTTAGCAACATTTTTCTCAAGACCAGTCAGAGCAGTGTTATATTGCAAGTCATTGATGGGTAAGGTCCTCTTATTAGTCCCGGACGTCAGACATGGGACTATAGTAATAGAAATATGCTATTTAGCATTAATCTCTGCGACAATAACATGAACTTTTATGATAAATACTTGACATTTTCATTATTTTTTAGTTATTTTATTCTTGAAGGCCAATGAAAATTTTCTTGTCTTATTGGCCTCTTCTCGAGGCGGGGAGGCCATAACCATTGATATTGTTTAAATTAAGCGATTGATATTTCACAACGACAAACTAATGCTAACATTAGTTCGCCTTACTAAATGCTATTGAAATAAAAGGTAATCTCAAGCATGTTTCAAGGTGATGCATGTTGTTGTCGTGGCATGCAGGGACACATTACGGAACAGAGTTGGATGCGTGTTGTTGTCGCGGTGTTCAGGTATGCATTAAGTAATAGAGCCTTATGGCCCTTACCGTGTGTTTATGCAAGCTTTTGTTTCTTCTTCTCCTCAGAACCGCTTATGTTTCTTCTTGCAGTCTCTACATCAACACCAGCGTTAGCTGATCCAGTAGCACCCACAGGGAAAGGACTAGAGACAAGAGCATAAGAGCGTTCTCGAAGATGGACTTTGCTGCTGCGTAGGATGTGAATTTTGTACAGGCGCTGCTTCTGCGCATAGTAGCTTTATCTACAAGACGTTTTGCATTGTTTATTCATGGTAAATAAAAGAGCTTTATCTGCACACAGGTGATAAGGTTATACATATTTGAAATTATAATTTTTCACATCGACAGACAAGAAAAACGCTTTTGAGAAAATTGAAATTATTAATGGAGCAATATATGTAAGCAATTTGTTTCTGCGCAAACGCTTTTGAGAAAATTGAAATTATTAATGGAGCAATATATATAAGAAATTTTTTTCTGCGCTTCATCCTCCTCTTTAGAAGTGCTCGCATCTCCTGTGACTTTTGTTTCCAAGTTTTGTGATGTCCTTTGACAGGGATTTCTTGGCTATGTTGCATTGTCATTTTACCTCATCACTTAGCATCCGCGGTTTCCTCATCACCGAAAGCACTGCAACATTGAGCTTGTCGTATCTCATCGTTGGGTTAGCGAGGTCAGCTTATTGGTATTTGGTTAGATAAGGTCATTTTTAAGTACTCTTTTAGGGCATTTTTAGATAATGGGAAATTTAAATGTTCTAGTATTTTTATGGCCAGAAATGGCCATAAAAATACTAGATGGTTGTTTGGTAGAGTAAATTCAGAATTCATGCTTCTGATTTTTAGCTTATGTGCATAGAAAACTATAATACTTGAGAGAAGTTCTATTTCGTTGGGGTGTAATTCCCAAAGACTCCTGTAAACCACTGTCCACTGTTGAGCCTCTCACGCAGCCACTGATGATTTTTGTTCTGTGATTATTCTCGGGCTTCCCTATGAAAATTTTGATAAAACAGAATTCACTTCTAGGCACATTGGAATAACAATATAGACGTAAAGCAGAGAGCTTATAGAGAGTTCGAAAAATGATAACATAATTCAAGTCTATGCATCACACATTGAGATGCGTTATCTATTAGTGAGTCTAAGTTCCTCAATTCCTAATTGCCTTACTTTGGTGAAGAGAGACTGGAAAAACGGACTGGCCAGAGACAGACACATGGACTCAGTAGAGAGTTTGACACATTAGCAGTAATGTCTTCTATGAAAACAACACCTCCCTTTTTCAATTTTTAATTCACTGGTTTACCGAGCAAAAGCATAAGAAGCAGAGACATTTGCAATTGATTTCTATTTCAGTTCTTAGTTTTACTATGTTTTTCCATTTTGTGTAGTTCTGATAATTTTCCCATACCCATGTATCTAGATTTGTATATCCATTCCCACTATGCTATACTATTTACAATATTTCTATCAACTAAGAACATCCCCATATTTACAGAAAGCAACTGGCATGCTTAAATTAATAAAATTAATAAGCAAGCAGCCATGGAAAAAATTCCAGTACCATCTCAACTCAAATTATGATATATTAGACAAACCAGAGACCCTGGATACCTTGATTTTATCTTAATTTACAATGAGAGCTCAAATGGTATACCTTAGAGAGCATTGACCAGCTGCTTCAGGGATTCTTCGCCAAGCACTGACGGGCTTTAGTTTATGGATTTCAGCCAGGTCAAGAGTGCGGTGATGTTGGTTCAGAAATGTAAATTCATCTCCAGCACAAAAGTTTCAAAAGACCAAACATTTAGTGTGCAGGGGATACGTGGGCGCCATGCAACCTCCCGTGATATTTTTTTATTTTTAACTTTATATTAATTATTATATTAATGTTTATTTTTTTTAATTAATTTTTTCTTTTTTCTTTTTTCAAAGAGCCACCATTTCGTTTGATGCAATCAGGAATCACAGTCTTTCAATTGTATTTATAATGACAACTCGTGACTAGTCTTCAGAGTGCTTTTAATTATGGACTCTGCTACCATGTGTGTGCGGGAATTGGAGCTGTATGGAACACAACAGACATCGAACCGGGAATTGGAGCTGTATGGAACACAACAGACATCGAACCAGGATCAACAGTTGCTATCTTTGGCCTTGGCACTGTGGTCCTTGCAGTAAGTGATTTAGTTATCCATGCTATTTGACAGAATTGTTGTGCTGGCCATCTCTCTTTCTTCAGTTGGTTTTTCACAATAGGCAAGTTACCCATACCATCCTATTTATCAATAGGATCTTAATCGCATACCTGAGCTTAATTAACCTGGTTGGTCTTAACTGATGAGGCAGGGTAGTTTTGAGATGTAATTCTAATCTCTGTGGTTTTACATGAATTTATATATATATGTAAGTGTTTCAATTCCTGTTTTTGTGTCATGTAAACTAAATGGTTTTTTTCGTATCTTTTTTCGTATCTATAACGCAACGAGCTATACTAGTGGAAATACCACTTCAATTTATGTAATATAGTGATTTTAGTTTTGCTGAGTTGTTAATTTTAGTATATGCAAAAACATGTATATATATATATATCGCTAAGAAACATAAGAAATATTTAATTGGCCATTCGTACCAGTGTAAATTCTGTAGGTACTACTTATTTCCTTCCTAATGCTTCTCGATATATCGATCCTACTTATTGTTCTGCCTATGTAAAAGCAGGTGAAACAATCATTTTTGACCAATTGCTTCTGCCTATTCCGTCAGGTCCTGCTTTCGGGGGAGTGGGGGGCTTGCCCCTCATCTGCAGCCCTGAGGGATAGAGACCTCTTCTCCAATGGATATTTAATGCCAGGAGCCCCAAAACCAATTACAGGAACAACGGTGCTTGAGTTCTTGAAGATCGCAGTGGATACCAATATAGCCAGCCCTGCACCGAGGATGCAACCTGTTAACGCGCTACTGATCCTGGCTGGCTGCAAGGACTGGATGCAGACTGTTGACCATTGCTATGCAACAGATATGGCTGGCGGCAGACCTGCCCCGCAGCCCTTCTTGTTGAGATATAACGCACAGTTGTAATAAGACGCGTTGGGGGAACATCCCGGTCCAAGTTTCGTATTAAGAAGAGGCATGGACTCGAAAATTAGACTACGAAAAATCTGAAACCCCCAAGTTGTTATTGATAATAGAAAGCCCAAACTCTATTGACAAGGAGAATTTAGAAGGTACTTATATTGACTGTGATTTCTCAAATATACTCAATATAACTACCCTCTAACATGGATCGTGCTAATAGCATTGGTGCTATGACAAATTAATGATGATACAAATTACAATAATTTAACATGGATCGTGCTAGTAACATTGGTGCAATGACAAATTAATGATGGTACAAATAACAATAATTTAAATTTAATGCAATATACAAAGTACACATCGATTACGTTACAAATGTTTATTTTCGTTTCTTTAAATCAATTATACCGACAAAATCATAACTAAGACATTGACCTGATAAAATTGGATAATGAATTAACTCCAACATTACATTAATTAAATAATATATATTATAAGAACAAACGACATGAATTCAAGAATGAATACAAAACTAATCAACTTTACAATTAGATATTTATAATTCAAGTTTAGTAAGATAATAAATAATCTATTTTTACATACAATTCCATATTATTATTATTTGTGAGTGGAATACACATTTTGAGTAAAAATTTTAACTCATTTTTCTTCATTTTGAAAATCAAGGTATTTGGGGGTACATTGACTAGTTATAGTTTTCATATTCTAATTTAGTAGGACATTAAGTGAGGCTAATAATACTCATAAAGGAAGCTAATGTGAGGACTTGACTTTATGATCTTGTGTAATTCATAATACTCAACTATTTGATTTAACTATTGGATTACAAAGTCATACTATATATATTATTCAAGTTATACATTATCAATGGATAAGGAAGAAAGAGATGTGGATGATGATGTACTATGGTTATTGATATTCTTTGAGATAAATTATTCATTGTCTAATCATATTAGTGAGCTATATTATTTTTTTTGTGCATTTTATGTGGCATAATTAATATGTTACGTTGCATGGAAAATATTAGTATCACCAAGTTTTTTCCATCTACATTTAGGTCAGAACGACAAGGATTACTCTGTTTAATTACTTAATTCTATTTTTCACTTCGATTTACACAAAATGTTGACCTCTATAACTTGTTTTTGTGTAATGCTTTGATACAATGACTAAATGTGTGTAATGCTTTGATACAATGACTAAATGTGTGCACTCATACATACATAATTTGATCTTATTTGATCTTGACTCCCCTGGGATTAAAAATCCCACTTAAGATTTCTTAGTCCCTAATAGTTGTCGAAATAATTGAGGAACTCTTACTTTGATACACTCTAAGGTGTACTACTTTCCAAGTTGGGGGAACAATTATTTTATCCAATTTGACTTGACTTCAAGGTATCTAATTGACCATTATACATATAATAAAGCTATACATTTTCCAATCTTACTTTGATACACTCTAAGGTGTACTACTTTCCAAGTTGGGGGAACAATTATTTTATCCAATTTGATTTGACTTCAAGGGTTCTTATCTAGTTGACCATCATACATATAATAAAGCTATACATTTTCCACTCTTACTTTGATACACTCTAAGGTGTACTACTTTCCACGTTGGGGAACAATTATTTTATCCAATTTGATTTGACTTCAAGGGTCCTTATCTAGTTGACCATTATATACATAATAAAGCCATACATTTTCCACTTCTATCCAACTTTAGTGACAAGCTATTTAGGAATCAACACAATGCACTCTTCTTTATCTCCATACAACATTAATGGCTCATAGAGATTTAGGTGATATGTTATAAAACATTATATAAATAGGCATGCAAGTTGTTAGATTCAACTTCAACATGTTCTCTCCAATATACTTTATATTAGTATAAGTGATATGTAATTTTCCTTGGATATCTCATTGGAAATTTCATCGTTTCATATCTATTAAAGTAAATCAAAATTTTTACTTTGAAGGGTTAATACTTTTATATTCTAGATATGTTATTACTAATTTTGTTGTGTATGCATGGAATAGATAAAAGGTAGAAAATATTGAATAGTGAAATACAAACACATACAAATCACAATTAACACCAATATTATCTTTGGGAAACCCTTTCGGGAGAAAACTTAGCTGGAAGGTGCGGCTTCTATGATTTATTTTGTCCAGAGTGAAAATAATGAAAGTACAAAATAGAATGCACTCTCTATGGAGTTACCTAAGACTCGTGGCTCATGGGTTGCTACATAACACAAACCCCCTTTGTTAGGCTCTCTCGCTCCCACTCCCAATTTTTATTATTATTTAATGTGGAACAATATATGTGATAAAAAATGAATGGAACCCCTCTTAGTTCCAGTGGCTTGGTTATAACACACCTTGATAGACAACTAGTGGTTATGTTTTACTTCGTCAGCTCACAACTAGAGTTACAAATTTGACTCTTTGAGAGTATTCTTCACAATATTCACATGGCTAGCCCATTTTCCATGAATAATGATGTATGATGTGGTGTCCTCTCGAATTATGGTGGTAAATCATGATAGATAAACTTTTGGAAAGCATAACGTTTGCATCCAAACTATGACTGATGTCTTTCTTACACCCTTGAAAATGTATTTGTGTGTAGAATAATGTCACCAATCCCAAAACTTGAGTAATAAAGTTTTACCCCACAAAAAATATCATTTAAGGGCTCAAACTAGAAGTTTTGAGACCCCATTTATCCAAATTGGATCCCACCAATGAATTTTCTCCGGTAAGTTAATTCCTTTTTCCAGTATGAAAGCATTAAGATGGAGGAAAAATTATATAGTGATCCAATCTAGATCATATCTCCCCATTTTGAGAGAGGCTTATGGTCTCCAAAAAATTTACTAAACGAGGTGTAGGAATTTATCCTATACGTTCTCCTTGTAGTACCATTTATCCTTGCCTAGAAGTTACCCTATCAACCCAATATACCAAAGGTCATGCTGCCCCTGCCTTCTAGCTCTATACCTCTTTTATAAAACTATATATTTTGTTAACTATACTTGATAATATGAATCTAAGTACTCTATGGAAAATAGGACCTACTCCTCTTCTTGATCCAACATTGAAGACTCATAAAGTTTGATATTTTCTAAGTCAATGTGCATGTATGGGGGAAGGTTGAGTTTTTAGGCATTATCTCCCACCTCTTTTAGTATCTTGAGGGGACCATATCACAAAGCCTTGATTTTTTCATTAGGACCTTGTGACTTCTCCTTGTTAAATTATAAACATACTCTTATTCCCACTCTAAATGACCTATCTATATGTGTTGATCATGCATGGCCTTTATTTTTCCCGTGGCTTCTTCAACATCTCCTATACTTGCAGATGGATTTTCACAATCTTCTCAACAATTTGTTTTTACCTTAAAGCATCCCCCATGATCCCCGCCAAATCCTCGTTGTCCATACACTAGATCTAAATGTGAGGGTGACACATATATAAAATAAGTCTCCAATGGTGACTTCCCAGCTGGGGCGTGGACTTCTCTATTGTAGGAGTGATGCATGTAGACCAAATTTTCATCCTAGGCCTTCAAATGCTTCTGATTATAACCCCTCAAAAGATCTATCAAATTCCTATTGACTATTTCAGTTTTCCCATTTGTCTATTGATGGAATGCTACAAACATCTTCAAATTTGTGTCTATCTTCTCTCACAATGTAATCCAAAATGCACTAAGAAATCTAGTATCATTATTTGAAACCATACTCTTTGTTATCCAAAAATGTACCTTGACTTTTTCAAAGAATGTGTTTGCTACTTTCCCCCCTAATGGTCCTTTTAAAAGGCATCATAATGACCGTCTTACTAAAATTATCAATCACTATGAATATATTGTCATGTACCTTCCTGGTTTTCGGTAAAACCTCCTACAAATTCCATGAAAATTCTTTCCCAAAGATGAGTATTAGAGATCTTATTTTTCATTACTAGGCTTGCTGGTACAATAAAGTATACATATTCTAATGAACCTAGCTACATATTATTACATCTTGGGTGAGTACACTTACCTCTGCAAATTGGAAACTTCTTCCCAACACCAAATACCTAACAACCTTGGAAGTCTGAACCTTTTCTAATCAACAACAATTTCTCACCTTATAAAAATACATAGTTTTTTCAACCTGTGGAGTAATCCACTTTGGAGATGATAGTTAACTATGTTGTCACCATCATCCACATGACTCTGGCCCTGTAGTTATTGATACACTTCTTTGAAGTCCTCTTCCTTTGCATATTCCTCTCTGTATGCATCATGGATGAAAGGCTCCACGTGCCTTAGAGTTTCCAAAGTTGTCATTGTTTATGAGGGTGGCCTTGAAAGCATGTTGACAAACTTATTTGTGTTACCCTTCTTGTACTTAATAAATAAATATTTTTTTATAAAAACCCCATGCATAAATTATTAGGTTGTCAAAATCCTTCCCTACCTTTTTCAACTAGAACACAATTACCAGCTTAACGAGAATTGTGACCTCAAAATGACAACTCTAACACGAAAAACCTGTATTTTTGGGTCAAAAAAACTAATATTAACCATTTAATCGAAAGGTGGAACCACTGGTAGCATCCTTTTTATTTAGGGTTGTAAAATTTAAATTTGTTTGAAATTACGACCTCGACAACCAGAGAGCACAACCTTGACAACTAGAGAAAAACCTTACAACTGACCCTTGAACAAAAAAGTGATGCTAACCGTTTTTTAGGGAAGAGTGGTGTGGGGGGGGGGGAGAGCGGGGAGCTTTTAAAATTCCAATTTAGTTGAAATAACAACTTTGATGATTGGCACCATCACACACAAAAAACATAATAATAATTTAATTAATTTTGTTTTTGATGCTTACATTTAAAATGGAAGTAAAGAAAAAATAAAAATACTTTAAATAATTAATTAATTTTGTTTTTGAAATCTACAGTAAAATAATAAAATTGAAGTAAAGGAAAGAGAAAAACGACTCCATGACAAGTTAAAAAAACAAAAAAAAATTAAAATCGTCCCCTAGTCACTCCCCACACATATAACTCAAATTTATATTAATAGATAAATAAATAAAAAATCATAAAAAAAGAGAGAAGAAAACTTAAACTAATATGGAGTTGAATTTTAATAATAATAAAACTAATTTAAGAAAATTAAAATTAAAGTTAAAAAAAAGCAACACCCCTAAACTTATTTGTTTGCTTCTTCTTCTTCTTTGCACACACACACACACACACACATATATATATATATATACTGAGGAAAGAAATTAGAATAAATATCAACATAGGGGCTAGAGTGAGGTTGTTAGTTAGTAGGAAAACCTACATGTATACTCAAGAATTTACAAGGATCGAAGCCAATACAACAATATTCATAGGTAAGGATTACCATTACAACAACATTTATCAAGGCATTATAGCTTAGCATGTTACTATAGGGGATTTGAACCTTGGTGGGGAAGATAACAACCATTCCCCCCAACTGCGCACCCAAGCTAACCCCAATTGACTTTTTGTGTGTGTACACACACATATACATATGTTTTTTATTTACTTATTTTTTCAAGAAAAGAAATCTGCCACCCTCTAAGCTCCATGGATACATTGAGGTTTTTGGTACCATGCCAACCCATAAGTATACTCATTTAAGAGTTCAAAAGGCTCAAATCCAATTAAATAATATTTATAGAAACAAAACTATTACAACAATATTACTCCAGGCATTATAGCTCATCATGTTACTAGTGGAGGTTTTGAACCTCTATGACCAAGACAACCAAGATAATACCAACTAACATTACTTCTATAATTTTTAACTTTGTTTTTTTTACACACGCATGTGCGTGCGCACACATTAATTAATTTTAGTTGTTGTTTTTTCTTTTTCATTTTTTCTCCTTTTGGGATATTTTTCCTTTTTTTCTTAAACTTTAATACTTAGAAATTTTTTTCTCTTCTTAATTTTTTTTTTTGTGATATATATATCATATTGTTTTTTCAATTGTTGGTTTTTAACTGGTCGTCTTTTTATTTTTATTTAAAAGTTTTTTGTTTTTGGTTTTTTTAAACGTAGATTTTAAAAACAAGATTAATTAATTAATTAAATTTCCAGTTACTATTTAGGAGTTGTTTTTCATTTTTTTGGTGTGATTGCATGAGTTGTCAAGGCCATAGTTTCAACCAAATCATAATCTGTAACTTTTTAATCACTTTTTTTATTTTATTTAAGGGTCCATTTTAAATTTTTTCTCTCATTATCAAGGCCACAATTTCAAACAAGTTTGAATTTTAATCACCCTAAAAAAAGGGTGCTACTAGTGGTGCCACTTTTTTATTTGGAGGTAAAAATAACTACTAAATGCGACATCTGAAAAATGAGAAATCTGTAGAGTTCTCAGAGTTATTGTTAGGTTGGAAACATTGTTCTAGAAAAACAATCAACCCCAAATATAGGAAACAGGGAATGAAAAAATGTACCAAATATTAAAAAGCTTTAAAAAGGAAAAAATTCATAAGCTCAAAGGTCTTCCTATGGAATTCTTCCTAGGTTGTTATGATTTTATAGGGGAAGACATAAGAAGAGTTGTGGAGACTACTACAACACATGGAAGAATTTTTGGATCTTTTAATATGAGACTTCTAGTGTCGATCCATGAAGAAGAAAATCCTATAATTTTAAACATAATAAAAATATTCAGAAACTCCCCAAATTTATATGCATAATAAATGGACGAATCCCATAGTACATATAACATAACCCCTACTAATACTAGTTCCTTGCTAAGGTTAGCAAGAGACTGTTACTATGATGACCTCATATTCCATTGTCACTTTATGGACACGGGGTCTAAATTTTTTGTTTTTATTTCACCTTTAAAAATTCAAAACAAACAATGTCATTATGTTAGTCTCATCGATTCTGAAATATAATTTTTTCCCAATCTAGCTACCGAATCATCAGATGTAGTCGATTGAAGAAATGGTAAATTACATATCCTCTCGCAATGTGGTGCCCACATGGTTCCCATGTGGAGCCCTCATCATTGTCCACTTCATAAGTCACCTATTAGCTACCGACTTTCTCGTAGTCCAGGTCATGGGTTGACCCATCTCGCCAGCTCATAAGGCTTAATGCGAGGACTTAAAACATACATATAAATTCATTTAACATGCGCGGGTGCAAGTTACCCTTGCTACCTCACCCCGAGGATTCAATCACAGGGATTCCCTTATAACTATCGACCAAAACTATTTGTATGAAAAGCTTATTACCATGCGGTAGAACGTTACGAGATGGAGACAAGAACCTTCACGTCTCCTAGGAGTCTAGGGCAGCAAGGGAGATGTCTCTGTGACTCAGCACTGGTGAAACATGGCATGAAGGCCCATTTGAGTATGGGCAGGTGAAAGAATGAACACAAAGTGAAACAGAACAACACTAATGCTTATGTCATCCCAGAAGGAGATCCCTGAAAGGAAATATGAGTACGTTTATAGGAACAGGTCGGGGTGACGAGGCTCTCGGCTCATGTGGAAGGCAGAGCATGAACGCCCAATAGAAACCATAGGGGGCAAGCCATACAACTGTCGAGTTTTCCAACTATATTTGAGGAGTATTAGGACTGAGGTGACGTGTCTTGAAAGGCTAATGAATGAATGAATGAATTAAATTTTAACGTCCACGAGACTAAAAATAGTCTATGGGACCTCCAGCTTCCTTGTTTTTTTCCTTCTGTAATTCAATCCTTTTCTTACTCAAATTGATGATGATCTGACCCAACCTTCTAACAGTTCCATCACTGAAAAGACAGTGCCATGGAATTGATGCTAACATACCGCGATAACTGTCCCTGATGTCTCTGAAAGTGTCATATTCCAAAATGAAATTTTTTTCTGATTCCACTGCCCCAGAGGTGCAAAAAGTACATACCCTTTCTTCCCAAGCTTTTGTAGGTCTCTTTCACCGTCCCGTTTTACATCGAAGTTTATGTGAGTTAGTTCTTAATTGAGCAATAATAACCTTTGCTCTCCACGGAATGCTAGCTCCAATGTATTCTTTTTGTTGGATATCACAAGTGGGGTTGAATTCCTGAACATAATACTTCTTCTTTCAACCCAACTCTTTTCCCCATATACCCTTACGGAACTTCTCCAGCACAAAATTCTTTAACTCCTTACTATTTTTGGGACATGCATTCAGGTAAATATTCCATTTTTTCATCCATTTGTTGTTTTGTCTCATCCATGATTTCTTTATTTCACTCATACCTTCATTTGAAGATAAATTTCGGCCATCTATCTCCTCCCATTTGCTCAATTCTTTTTAGATACCTTATAAGACGCATCATGGCAATTACTTCGATGGGAGCTTCTCGTGTTTCACTCAACATTATTTCATAGGGAACCAAACCTTTTATTTTGAACTTGCTTATGATCATGCGTTTTTTATTTTTTGAATTTGTTTCCATTTTGAAACAGGGATGCTGCTAGCCCACAATTCACACCCATATAATATCACTGGACAAACTAGGAGTCAAAAAAGTACTTTTATCATGTTCCAATCCCATAACTCTACCTCTCTACATCTATTTTGAAGTGCATATAATGCTTTCCACTCTCCTAAAATTATTTTCTTTCTGCAATCCTCCTAATTAAGCTTGTTGTTGAAATTGGTTTCTGAACTAGCTACAACCAACAAGTACCGTGCAGGCAGCATGAAGGCAGCGCCGTGAACAACAGTCACCGTGAAGGCAGTGTGAACAACATCGTGCAGGAGGCGTGAAGGCAACACCGTGAAGGAAACACCGTGAACAAAAGTCACTGTGAACCTGAAGGCACCATGAACAACGTAACCCAGGATTTCACAGTGCCATAGTTCAGGCCCTGCCACAGGAAACGTCCAAATTCTCCCCGAAATCTCAAAATGGAAAACCAATTAATAGTAAATGCTAAAAATGGCAAGGAAATTTCAGATTTTGTGGAAACAAATCATTTGGGATAAGTCAAAATTGCATCCCCTGACAAAATAGGAAAGTGGATTTGGGTAAATGCAAAATAATATCAAGGTATTTTAAAGCGCAGACTTGCCTGGTTTAAATGGGAACAAAGAAGAAGAAAACAGTGAGATATATTTGTACGTGTGTCATGATTCTTGGTCGTATGCAAGGGGAGTTAAGATATCGTGGCACATGGTGAGTGTTCATTGATGCTGGAATTTAAATGTGAAAGCTAGATGTTATATGCTACGGTTTCCAAGTCCCATAGAAAGGAATATTCACCAAGGGGAAGGGAAATACTATAAGGCATAATCTTGTGCACTATGTGGATGGCATGAAGAGATTCTTTCCCCACACTCTTATTTGAACGCCCTCCCCACTCCACAATCATAATTGAAGCAGGCATGAAGGGGATTAAATCCCACATTTTGGTGAAGGGAGTTCCTTATTATAATATGGGAAATTATATGTATATACATATGGATGTGTATGGCCTGCTCATACACATAAATTTGTATCCTTCATGAACTTGAAATTATGAAATAAGGCTTAATATTCAATTCTGTGAGCAATATGACAAAATAACAAGGACTTGCCCATTCATAATCACTGAATCTCATTAGAACAAATTCAATCTCATAAAAAATTAGAGGTTTGCAAGGCTCTTAGACCGATAATAATAACATAAAATAAGTTCAAAATAATCCAGAGATCTACCTATCTATTAGGATGATAATAAACAGAACATGAGTTGATGAATGCATACAAACATCCACACAACTGCCCAGAATTCTTGTAGGAAATACGCATTCCTCAATTATGGGAGTAATCACATTCCATATTAATGCATATGCATAAACCAACACATTTTAGCATTAATTGACATCATTACATGTTTGTAGCCCACACAACATTTATATAAGTGATGTATGCAAGCAACAACACTCGTCAACATTAGCATGACATTGTCTTAATGTAGATAACAAAAAAAATATGGAAATCACAAGAAAATACATAATATTATACTTCTTTTATATAAGTTCTAGCAACTAAGAGTGGGGCTCTAACTCTCCACCCAACCAGAGACAAGCTACAACCAAGTCTTTCTTTTAGATGTCACCGTGAGGCAGATTCCAATGCTTGAGGTGGAGTGCTTTTAGACGACTTTTAATCGATCACAGTAGGTTAAACATGATGTCATAATACCACACTACCTTAATCCATTAGCTACACACATCATCTTGCACATTATTCAGGCATATTCACATCCTTGCCAACACAGGTCACAATGCAGAGAACTTTGGATCACTTTAAAGAGATTAGAGTCCAAAATAAAGGAAGGTTCATCAGTGGATAAATTGTTGATGGGTAAAGAGATCACTCTCCATATGGTTCATTAGTGAGTCAAGCACCAAATCTTCATCCCCGAGGAAACTTCGGGTGGTTCTTCAACCTTCACAAGCACTCAAGTGACTCTCCCCAATCCAAAGGATTCATCAACCCACAAGCTCTTTGTGGGTTCTTTAACCGTACAAGAAAGCTAATACTCCCTATGATGTTTACACCCAAAAATACTCTAAGAGGGTTCTTTAGTTGTTTTTTAACTTCTCTTCAATGCTTGGCGAAAACAATCTGAGATTTTTCCTTCTCTGCCTCTTCCACAACAATCCTCGAGACTCCTTCTTTGTGTTTTTCCTTCCTTTTACTACATTTATGGCTACGCAAGGGAGAGATATATTTTTACGTGTGTCCTCCTTCTCTAAACCCTTCATGCGATCTCCAAAAAGTCCCTTCACTTGATTTTTCCCTTGCCTGTTCAATGGCCAACTGCTTGCCTCCTTCCGAGGTTCCACACAACCCATTCCTTAAACAAAAAAACCATGTCAGTTCCATTAAATTTATGTCCTATTTTTTTTTTGTTATGGGCTAAGGACATCTGGGTTTGTCCTTTTCTTATTGGTTGACCTTATTGCACAATAATCACATTAAGATCATTTCAACTAACTAGGAATGATGTTTAAAACAACAATTCCTTCAAGAAATCTCCTTCCTCAAGAAATGGAATTTGTATTCCTCTCTCAATCATTTAAATAATTAAAATTATTTATATTGAGAGAAAATATTAACCAGTTGATGTCACAGTCCCCTCCCCCTTGGGGGAACACCATCCTCGGTGTTCTATAACAGTGAAAAAAACAATCACAACTGATATGAAGCTTTATACACAAAATTTTTTACAACATTTACAATGTATTCACAATTTTTTCTTACTCAACAAATAATAAAGGGTATATTTCCCTCATCTAATCAAATATTTCCCACATGGCTTCCTTGGGCCCACAATGTTTCCACTGCAAACTTGCTCGATTGCTCGATTTCAGAGCATGAGCTTCCTCCACTCTAGTATGCATAGAGGTTATGGTCGGAACTCTCCCTCGGGTTCTACCTTCCATCTCAATTATGGAATCTTAATGGTCTGCCTATCAATTTTCCAATTCCACTTAGATCCTATGCATACTATGTGCCACATCTCCCACATTCTGCACTTCCTCTGCGTTGTATAGTTTCAGACCAGTGTGCTTGTGCTATGGGAAATATTTTCTTAGATGACTTTATCTACACATCCAACACCTAATGGTTGCTTCCCTTCACTCTTAGATCCACTTTGAGTAGAAATATATTTTCCAACAGTGCTAATCCTTCGTTAATCTCTTGAGTAGCAGGGTTTGTATGTGATTCATAAATCACTTTTTGCCTTTTTCCTTTTAACTTGGCATTTTTTTTAGACTTCTAGTCAAATTAGTATGTGCTTGGACTACTCGTAATAGTGTTTCAGCTTTCAGATTACATCCACCAATGTTTTTGCCTCATTGAACTCAATCCTATCCTTAAAGGATGGTAGCAATCCATTGACATATCTTTTGATATTTGTTTTTTCCTCTTTAAGGTAAGGAACATACCTTAAAAGCTCTAAAAATTTATTGGTATATTCACCATCTGTCATAAGGCCCAATTTAAGTTCATAAAATTCCTTCGCCTTCCTTTTCAAGTATCTCTCGGATATATACTTTCTCCTAAAATAATCCTTAAACTCCCTCCAAGACAACTCCTCTTCTCTTATTCCCCTTACATTCTTTAGGTCTTCCTAACATATGTCAGCTTTTCTTTTTAGGCTGAAGTTAGTGATCTTGGATTTCATGTTCTCTGATTAATCGTCAATTCAGAATAATTTCTTCATCCCTATCAGTTAGGATTCTACATCGTTTATCTTCCTTATTTCACCATAAAAAAATGAAAGGTTTGGCCTTCTTGAACTCTTCTGGCACAATTTATCTTCCCCTCTTGTCTTCATGACATTGATGGTGGAGCCGATGATGATGATGTGGCCTCTTGTACTCATCTTCATGTTGTTGCATATTTTGAAAATTTCACCACATAAATCCTATTGCAAAAACTGGAATTATTTCTTCTAACTGTAAATTAATTTATCAGTTTATTGCTATGACAACAATGAAATAATCACACAACAATCTTCACAAAATCACTGTAGAAAAGAAAAGCACTATAAAATGAGGAATGCTAGCACACACACATAAATTTGACTTTGTTATTTATGGACAAAATTCCTCGGAAAAAGCCAACTTGGGAAAATCGGTGCAACAACTTAAGGTTTTTTATTATTAAGCAGTAGTGAGAAATTCCGAGTATAACAAATATTGCCAAACTGACGAATCTATCCAAGAGGAATACTAGAAAAAATTATCTGAGAGATTTTACCCTCTCTCTGAGCAATCTTGACACTTGAATTCCTCTGAAAATATATCCCTCCAACTAGCTTTGTGTAATTCTTGCGTCACCCTAGCATAATATCTCAAATTCTTTGCCCAAATCAGCTACCAATCTAGTCATCCTTCCTGTTTTTTATTGATAATCTATCTCTCCTACCTTCTGGAAAAATTTTCTGCCTCTAGAACTAAAAACAAGCTCCTCTTCAGCTGGATCAAATTTCCCTCTTGAGGCTCTGTGTTTTCTCTGCGTAGCCTCCTAGAGAAAATATTCACCTCGTCTTTCTGACTCTCCTGAACTGGAAAAATATCCTATGGACTCACTGTCTCTACCCCTATCTTTCTCTTCTTCCATTATCTGGATTGAACTCTTCCAGCAACTATTGCTGCTCCCTGGAAAATCAATCTTCTCAAGTAAATCGATCTCAAGTGTGTCACTAGTGTGTGTTCTCCATCTACCCATCAATCTCCTCTTATAATATCTAATTTGGACTCCAATGGCCAAGATTAAAACATAATCAATGGATGAGATTATTTTTGGATTGATCCGTGTGGGTTTCTAGATGATTCACAACTTTCTCAATTAATATTGATTAATTAACCCCTTTTCCTATGTTTATACTTGGGAAATATTTAAAAAATATGCTAATAATCTAATTGATGCACTTCTAGGTGGAATTTCCGTAAACAATTTTTGGGTTATGGAGAACTCTTGTGTTTTAGCCTCTTCACAAAGTTTTGATACTAGAAAATCTCTCATGCGACAAAAAATAACACTTCATCTTAGCGATGAAGGTGTTATAGCGCTACATTACTGCTACAATACCCTATCTTTGTATCACCCTTTGTACGTTGCTGATGTTTGGCCACTGTGATTGGCTGCCACTTTCCACCAACCATTGTGCAACTTTGACGTTGCATTTGTGTTGTTTTTGACATTACTATACTACTTCCAACTCTGGATATGAAATGCAACTCCCCCTCATATGTTGTTGTTGCTACTGCAACTACTGCAACTAATAAGCATATAAAATATTGAATAAACTTTGTCTTTGTGCTTCATATGTCTCCTGAGCATATGACTACTACTATCCTCTTCACTTTCCACTAGGGAACCTACGCTATTGTTGACTCTACTATTGATCCTCCTGCTCTGTTGTCAACACTGCATCTGCGCTTCTCATTACCTGACTGAAACTAGTCTGCAACTGTCACTCCAGAATATGACTGCATCAACTTAAATTGATCCATCTTACTAATGAATATTGTGGGCCCCTATATCTAAGTAATGATCCATAAGGAGGACACCTCAATGGACTCGACTCAAACCTATGTGCTACTCTAAGACTATAACTCCATGTCGCCCCACCTCACTCCTGGAGGTATAGCTTCAAACATGGCGAAGTATTCCTCCAACCTAGAGGAAAATTTTTCTATCTCTATGGATGATATCGCAGAGTCCTGCTTCTCCTGATTTTCCTTCTTCCTAAGAGGACACTGGGTACTATAGTGGGAAAACTCACCACACCTAAAGCACTTGAACTTAGATAAGTCCTTCTTCTTCATCTTATCCCCCTATCCCTGAATGGGATGCTTTGATGCAAGGGCCACATTATCATGTTCCTTCTCACCCTTTGAGCCCTTGTTGCTACTTCCGCTGATGGTGCTCTTTACTAGAGCTCACCTCATCTCCTCCCGTTCTAGGTTTAACCACAACCTATCCATATAGCCAATTGGTATCAGCCCAAGATACTTTGGACAAAGACTTGCCACTACTCTGAGACACTATTCAATGCCAATCGTGCAAGATTTGTTGGTTGAGGTGCCTCCTCAGTGACTGTAAGTTGATCATGAACCTCCTGAATCCTAGTGAGGAAGGGATTTATGCCTTCACCCTTTTGCATCAATATGTTTCTAAGCTTCTCTTGTAGGAAGATATTTCACTGCTCGGAATAATTCTGATATAGCTAGTCGAGAGCGTCCCACATCTCCTTGGAAGTTGTTGTCACTGCAAAAAACACCCTCCAAAATTTGGTCTACACTTGAATTTTGGAGCCTACTATGGATCTTGCGATCATTTGTTTCATAATCACTTTATGTTCGATCAATAAGTATTTGCAATAAGTTCATGAGTAGACTCTTTTATGCAAGCTTGAACATGCATAGCACAAGTCCATCAAGAAAATGGTTGTGAGATGTTCAACCTCTGTCACCAGTCAATGTGCACTTTCATCGACAATCTCTCATTTTTGGTTGCAATTTTTCTTCTATTTCGGTGAGTTTTTCCATCTGTACCTTTTACGCACCTTTGATTTTGAAAGTGTTGCTTTCATGTTTACAAATATTTCTTTTTCTTTTTTTCACTATAATAAGTGTCGTTTCCATGTTTTATTCATTCTGGCATGTATCACTTTCAATGTCATTTGCATTTTGCAAGTGTCATTTGCAGTTTCATCTTATTGTCGCAAATGTATTCTTTTGGCATGGAAAGCGTTGAACATCACACAAATGTATTTTTGGCTTGTTTCAAGGGCTAACCTTGGTGCTAATGAGTCATTATTATCATGTAGACATGTATCGCACTCATTCCCAAAGTTTCTAGCACTATCGCAAAAGTGTCGTCACCATCATCGCAAAGTGTACCTTTAATGGAACACTTGAGGAAAGCTATTGCAATGTCATCGCATTGGGGGTATTATGTTGTTCATGTGTTCTGAGTGATCAATTTTTTGTCGTCAACTATTCTATGTGTGTGATCATACTTAAGCTTTCAAACTGTTCATTTTGGTCTCACTGATGTCACACTTAGAAAAATATGGAAAAGTTTATGCCCGACCAACTTGGCCTCACTCAACCTTCCTGAAATGCACATTGTGCAGTGTTAGTCCTCAAGCTTCAAACTTAACTCTTGAGACTACGCAATGCGTAGTATTTTCCTTCCAAAACTACGCACTGCACAATATGAGTGCTCAACCTCAACCCTTGAGCTCCATAACTGCGCAATCCCTGCCTCCAGTCGTCATGTTTTGTGCATTGTGCAATCTCAAGAACCAATACTCTGCCTTGAACTCTTGTTTTGGGCAACTAGAAAAGCCCTAACCCTCTGTCCCTCCAAAACTGCGTAGTAGTCAAACTCAAGCCTAACCCCTTGAACCTTTCAACTGTGCATTTATCTTTCCCTGGCCTGCCTGAACTGCACGTTGCACAGTCTCAAAGTTCAATCCTGGCCCGTGACCTCCTGAGCTACTCAACTACGCAATTCTTGAGCCTATCTCCCAACCTATCACCTGGTTCGAGCTCAGGCAATGGATTCCATGAAGCATGTTAGTCTAGGTTTTTATTGGACCGATGTCATCTTTCCATGATTGGATTTTATTTGCAGGTGTTATATCATGTTATGACAGGATGGTGATGAAGGAGATGAAGAAGGATACCCTTCTAGAAGACACCTTTGTATCTGTAAAGACAAGTTTATCAAGCAAGAAATACAAAGGGACCCTAGATTGTAAAAACAATTGCATATCAAGATCACATTGAAGACTCCCTACCTTCAAGCCTTATGGAGGAGGAAGAAGAAGGATATGTTCCATCTTTCAAGAAGACACAAAGATAGCAACAATAAGAGTGGCTTGAAATTTCCATATCATCATGCAATCCATGTCATCAATTTCATGTCATGTCTTTCCAAGGTGTCATGTCAAGATGTATATGAGTCATCATTTTCCACATCACTTGTGGATGATGTAATTTCAATATGTGATAAATGTAATGTAAAGTGGAAGTCCAAGAGTCATTTATAGAATGTGAAAAGTGATAGAGAATTCAAACAATCATGAGGGTAGTCCAAGAGTCACAAGGAATGTGAATGGTCACCCTATTTGTCATATATACACCATCATATCTCATGCAAATGAATTTTCACCTTGACTCCTCCTACCAGGCATTAGAGAGAAAAATAGTTCTTTTGTAGGATCCAGTGGTTGCTCTAACACTCCACTATTGGAGCTACTGGTGTTCACTGTCTTGGTGTACCTGGGAACTTTTGCTTAATTCAGAAGCTCATTTAGCCAACACACTTTCATTCATATTTTGTAAATATTGTAAGACTATTATTTGAATGTTTGCAATGTATGTTTCTTTTATTTTTACTAAGGAAATTGAACTATTTCAGTGGCTTTGGTACTTATCTTATTGAAGGTGTTTTGTATGTGTTTTAACAATCGTTGCCTCTATGTGAATATTTCTATATTTTTCCAACGATTCATTCATATGTATATGCTCGTGTGCCTTTACTATATTATTACTATTAATTTTCTTTTGAGGGCTCACTTCTCTCTCCCCTTTTGATAGAAGAACGTTGATACATTCTGCAGTTGACATTCCATAAGGAATACTCACTTGTTCATCTGAAGTACATGTGCATTACTCTCTTTTGTTGAACATTGTAGCCAAGGAAAATATTTGAGAACATATGGCAGTCAGACCTTATTTGTGTAAGGGCTCCACACCAAATGGTGCAAAGCCTAATTGTAACTTTTTGTCGGGGAGACCAACTTGGTTTATTAATTTCTAGCACCGTTAATAGCAACATTATTTCCATATATATGGGAGACTATATGGTCTTGCACATGATATAATATCATTTAATTCACCTTCACCATCTCTAACTATATTCATTTAGTTGATCCACATCTTGAGGAACTACCACCACATTATCTACATAAGATTTCAAGTCATATTCATCCAGCAAGAAAGACATCCTAGCCTTCCATATGAATAGTTGGAGGCTCCCTCCAACCTATTATGATCTCTAAGTATAGTTGTGGCCATCTCTGAATCTGATAAAAAATATCCCTCTTCCCCCTGTTCGGTTTTTTAGTATGGTACACGCACTCCCTTATAAAGTGAGAAATTCTGCTCATAACTCCTGCCAATCTGCAACTGGAAAATCAGATTTCTAAAACTTTAAACCCCCTGAGATAAATTCTATGTATGTGTGCCTTTATCTTCCACCTGACATTGATTATGCTACTGAAAACTGCTGCAAAACCGTTTTTCACCCAAACAAGGAATCTAATCAAGGAAAAATTGAGCTACAACTTCCCTTTTTCCTACTTGAGTCACTCGAACTGGCAAGCAGAATTTTTCCGCCAACTTGCACTCACAAATCAAACATCCTCAAGCAACTTGAAATACTTGGCTTAGGCTCTACGCAATCTCCATAAATTTGTCCTACTTCTCCCTTCGAAAAATAATTTCTGCCTCCACTTATGAGTTTCTCCCCCCTGATCAAAATCACTCTGATACCATGTAAAAATTTCACCATTGAAATCCTATTGCAACAACTGGAATTATTTCTTCTAACTATAAATTAATTTATCATTTTATTGCTATGGAAACAATAAAATAATCACATTCCAATCTTCACAAAATACCACAAAAAATAAAAGCACTGGAAGCTAAGAAATGCTAGCACAAACACATAAATTTGACACCATTATTTCTGGAAAAAGGTCCCCAGATAAACCCAACTTGGGAAAATTGGTGCAACAATTGAAAGTTTTTATTATTAAGTAGCAGTGATAAATTATGAGTATAATAAATATCACCAAACTAAAAAATATATCCAAGAGGAATACTAGAAAAAAAGTATCTAAGGGATTTTACCCTCTCTCTGAGCAATCTTGACACTTGACTGCCTCTGAAAAGCTAGCCTTCCAACTAGCTTTTTGCAGGCCCTACGTCACCCTAGTGCAATTACTCAATTGCTCAAGCTAAATCTGCTGGGAAATCTAGCTATCCTTCCTGCTACTGACTGAGAAACTATCTCTCCAACCTTCTGGAAAACCTTCCCGACCTATGGAACTAAAAATAAGCTCCTCTTCAGCTAGATCTAATTTCCCTCTTGAGGCTCTATGTAACCTCCTGGATAAAATCTCGGCCCCATTTTTTTGACTCTCTAGAACTAGAAAAAAATCCTTCGTACTCACTGTCTCTTCTGCCCTTCTCTGGCTCAAAATCTTCTGAAAATTGTTGTTTCTCTTTGGAAAATCAAACTTCCCAAGGAATTCGATCTCAAATGTGTCACTAGTGTGTGTTCTTCATATACTCATCGACCTCCTCTTATAATCTTCAGTTGAGACTCCAACGACAATATTAAAACATAATTGATATATGATATTATTTATGGATTGATCTGTGTGAGTTTCTAAATTATTCACACGTTTCTCAATTAATACTAATTAATTAACCCCTTTTCCTAATTTTTGACTTAGGAAATATTTAAAAAATATGCTAATAATCTAATTAAGACACATTTTTAGGTGGAATTTTTGGAAACGATTATGGGTTATGGAGAACTCTTGTGTTTTAGCTTCTCCACAAAGTTTCAAGACTAGAAAACTTTTGATGCTACAACAATTAACAACTATGGATGCTTCACCTACTTTTAGGAGTTTGCAACAGAGTACCTCCTATTACCATGTCTTCACGTGACATCTTGTACTTATTCCTTGAACATATTTCATCTAATATGTTAGTCCTTTACTCATTGTGAAAGGGACTCAGCATGTCCCCATGAATAGTACCCAAGGCATGTTGCCTTATTCTTGGAAAGTCTGATATGATTTGCAATATGACTGCAAAAACTTCTGCTTGTCTCTCTTATGCTCAAACTAGCCTTTCATTGTTATCCTTGCAACTTCTTATTTTTTCCCTCAAACTCCTCAGGGTACCCATTAGGTCAGGAGAGTTTTCCCCTCCCACTTGGTCAATTGATATTTCTTCTTTTCCATTTTGTGTGTGGTCAAAAATATATTCTACCATATTGTTGTTCATTTCTTGGTCTTTAGAATTTATATTGTACCATCCTCTGCTTTTCTTGGTGATATTTATGTGCTTTCATATGCACACACTCCCTTGTTAGACTTCTTAAAATTTAATATACATAGAGAAGGTTATCACCTTGATTCCTCTCAAGACTCTAATGATATGTGGTTGGATGATAATGATCCTACCATATTAGAACGTGAATATCCATCAAAACATGATATATCATTAACATATATCACAATAAGATCATGTCACACTTTAGTATTATGCTATATAATTAAATCACCACGTAAGAATATCAATATACATGCAATAAATCAATTATAAACTATATTTTAACACCTAAAAATTGGCTTTATCAATTTTCAAAAATCCGATATGAAACCCCCGTGCTTTGTTAGCTCTATAATAGAGTACCAACTTGCTCCCAAGGTCTTGGAAGGAACCTTGTCATTATTTTTCCCATGATAGAACCCATACAAACCGAGTGTAGAACTTGGATGATCAGATACCACTTCGTAGCATATACCCAACTAATCCCAACTCCTTGATAAGGTTAGCAGGAGGTATTTACTATCATGACCTAATTTCCATAGTCACTTTATGAAGATGGGGTCTAAATTTTTCATTTTTCTTTCACCTTTAAAAATTCAAATTGTGTTTGTCTCATCGAGAGGATTCTAACAATATAAAATTTGTCCTAATCTAGCTCAAGGATCATCATATATGGTTGATTGAAGTCATGGTAAATTAAATAGAAATACACCACGTGGCATCCTTGTGGTTGTCCATGTCATAAGTCACATATTGGCTTTTGAGTCACTCATAGTTCGGGTCATGGGTTGACCCATATTTTCAGTTCATAATACTCAATGGGAGGACTTAAAACATACACAAATTCATTTAACATGTGTGGGTGCATTCCAACCTTGCCACCTCACCCTCGAGATTCAATCTTGGACATTCCATTATAACCATTGACCAAAATTGATAGGATGGTGAGCTTATTACCATGCCATAGAAGATTAATATATAGAGACGGGAACCTGCTCATCACCTGTGAGTCTGTCTCGCGGAAGGTATATGGTGGGAAATGAGGGAGACGTCGGGGAAATGTGGCATGAGGGCCCATTTGAGTATGATAAGGCAAGAGAATAAATGCCAAGTGAAACAAGCCTCCCCACTATTGCTTACATCATCTTGGAAGGAGATCCCCAAAAATAAATACGAGTTCATTTCCATAAGCAAGTTGGGGTGACGAGGATCCAAGCTGATGTGGAAGGAAAAGCATGAATTCCCAATAGAAACTGCAGGGGTAGGCCATACAAAGTCGGAGTTGTCTTAGGCTCTTTGAGGAGTTTCAAGTCTAGGGTGACATGCCATAAAGGGACAAGGTCACAAGCCTTGGTCACATGCAATGGGATTTAAGACATCCCGACAGATGGTGAGTTTGCATTGACACTGTAATATAAATGCCAAATATAGAGGTTATATGCCACGATCTTCAAGTGCCATAGAAATGAGGCTTCACTAAGTGGAATGGTTATACTATAATGCATAAGCCTGTGTGCTGTGTGGAAGGCATGAATAGAGTATTTCCTCATGCTCCTATAAGATCACCCTCCCTGCTCCACAGTCATGATTGAAGCAAACATGGAGGGGATTGAATCCAACATTTGGGTGAAGTGAACACCTAAGTATAATATGAGAGATTATATGTATAACCATATGCATGTGTATGGCCTCCCTATACAAATAAATCACTATCCTTCCTAAGCTGAAAATTATGGAATAAGGCTCAATAGTCAATTATGTGAGAAATATGAAAAAAGAATGGGAACTTTCCCATTCATAATCTTTAAAGTCCATTAGCTAAAATTTAAGCTCATAACACGTCAAAGATATGCAAGCCTCTTAGACTAATAATAATAATAATAATAATAATAATAAGATTTCAGAATAGTTCGAACATCTATCAGCCTTTTGGGATAATAATAAACATAAAATGAGTGCATGAATGCATACAAAAATCCTTGAAATTACCCAAAGTTCTTGTAGGAAATTTGCATTCCTCAACTATGGAGAAGTCACATTCCATATTAGGTTGCAAGCATAAACCAACACATTTGAGCATTAATTAACATTATTACAATCGTGTAGTCCACACAACATTTATATAAGTGATGTATGCAATAACCGACACTCTTCAACATTAGCATGGCATTGTCTTAATTCAGATAACAAATACAATGTGGTAATCACAAGCATAAACATAAGATTATACTTATCTTATACAATTTATGGAAACTGAGAGTGAGACTCTAACTCTCCACACAACTAGAGACAAGTTGCAATGGAAAGTCTTTCTTGCAACTATCACCCCCGAGCCATATTCCAATGCTTGAGGTGGATTGATTTTAGATGGCTTTTAATTGATCAAAATATCTGAAATGGGATGTCACAAGGCCACACTTAATTAATACACATATTATCTTTTTCATTCTTTAGGCATATTCACATTCGTAACAACATGCCATAATGCAAAGAAATTTGGCTCACTTTCAAGAGAAGGGAGTTAGAAATCAAGTAAGGTTCATCAATGGATAAATTTTCGATGAGTAAAGAGATCACTCTCCAAATATTTCATTAGTGATTCAAGCACCATAGCTTCAGCCCCAAGGCAACTCTAGCTGATTTTTCAACCCTCACACGCACCCGAGTGACTCTCCCTAGTCCAACAAGTTCATCAATCCAGAAGCTCCCAGTAGGTTCTTTAGTCGTACAGGAAATCCATGCTCTTTATGATGATTATGCCCAGTAAGCCTTTAATATGGTTCTTCAATTGGTTTTTAATTTTGCTTCAATGCTTAGTAACAAAAATAGGAAATGCTTCCTTCTCTGCCTCTTCGACAATAATTCTCGAGACTCCTTTGCATTATTCCTTTTTTGCAGTTGTGGATACACAAGAGAGAGAGATTTGTGTTTCATATTCAACGAGCAACTTCCTGCCTCCTCCCAAGGTTCCATGCAACCCATTCCTTGAGCAATGCAACCATGTTAGTTCCATTAATTTTTTGTCCTATTTTCTTGTTGTTAGAAGCTAAGGAAATTTGGGCCTATCCTTTTCTTGTTGGTTTAAATTATTTCAATGTCAACCCATCAAGATAATTTCAAGCAACTAGGATTGATGTTTAAAACAACAATTCCTTCAAGAAATCTCCTTCCTCAAGTAATGAAATGTGTCCCTCTCTCAATGATTTAAATAATTATAATTATTTATAATGAGAGAGAATATTAACCAGGGGATGTCACAATACATAGAAAAATGTATAGGAAATTTCATCAATAATATAATATGTACATATAATCTTTTGGCAAATATTTCAGTGAATTATAAAACCAAAATGCATTGGAAAATGTTTCACTAAATTATAAAACATTGTAAAATCATGGAATTTTTTTTGATGATGTATATAACCACACATAATAATGGGAAAAAAAAAATCATTGATCTATAATATACTCATTTTCCATGTTTGGTAAAATAAACAACATGGATTTCATTTGTCAAGGTCCTTATTATATGCTCTTCCAAATCCCCTTGTATGATTTTGTCCCTTTTTACCACAAAGGTCTTGTTACCCCAAAAGGGGAAACTAGTGAGAGAGACGCCCCCAAGGGCATGTGATGTTGAATCATAGAGGTTATTTTTCTCAAATTATGTTTTTAGCCATCTTTAATTCTCACTCATATTCTAAAGGCTTCACATGAAAATAATATTTATGAATAGCCATCTCAAAATCATGAATCTTCACACTGAATTCTTTTGATTTCTTAGGCATTACTTCTCTAACAACTTGATACTTCTTGAATTCCTTGGCTTTAGATAGCCCAACAACATTAGGATTTGGTGTTTCATTGCCATTTGTAAGTCTTTCACTTCTTTCTTGGATCATAACTATTGTAGCAATTGTTTCACTTTATTCTATAGTTCACAACTCTAATAGTGGTGAACTGGAAAATATTACTTGAAATTCCATGAAATGAAAAATGAGGTTGACTAGAAGATAACTTTGCATTAAAAACTATTTTCCTACATCATGATAAACACAAATTAATAACACAAACTCATTAAAAAACTGCAATTTGTGAGCTCAAATATATAACACATAGATATAAACAATATTCTTTGCATGTTCATTAAGTCGTAGAACATGTTACAAAACCAGAATTTGCAAGAAATAATGCACTTTAAGAATTATAGTGCACTAAATATTCTCTCATCCTCCATTGGCTACATGTGATTCTCTTTTAGTCTTGGCACAAAAAACATAATTGCATTAGAGGAATGCCAATCTCATGATAGTAGGTATTATACAATGAACACATAGGAACATAATGCATAAACCATTTTTCTCTTGTATTAGTTAATAACAACTCATTCCTTCAATAATCAATAAGTATTTTCAAAGAAAATATATAATGAAATAATATATTTTAAAATGTGAAGATGCTTAAGTCATGCCACAAAGTGAATGTTATGTAGGAAAATCCTCTTTGTGGATAGATATGATCCCTCTAGCCCTAGGATGGGTCTAGTAACAACAGGGCACAAACTAATGCTTACTTTCCTAAATTGAAAATAGAAACGGATCATGTATAGATAACCTACCTCAATCTGATGCTACTCCTTGCTCGAATCCTTTGATATTTTGAAATTCCAAGTTAGATCCTCGTTGTCACCAATGCTTATTCACCTGCACAAGAGATCAAACAACACCAAACGTGAAAGAATAACATATATTTCACATGAGAAACCTATCTAGTTGATCAAGGAGTACTAAAAATCAAATCATACATAATAGAAAAGATTAGAAATCAAGAACCAGATGTATTGTACTATTATAGAAAGGGGGAGTTACAACCTACGCCTTCGTGTCACAGCTCTCCTTCGATGAGTCTAGATCCAGGCACGTCTCCAAAGCGCTCGTCTCAACTTGATACAAAGAGGCCAATTTTCTTAACTCTCCTTCAACACCTATATCAACAATTCTCTCTATGTTGTTCTTCTATATTTGTTATAACTAGCAGAGGTATGGGAGGATGTTCATTTTATAGCAAGGGGAGAGGGAACATGGATCCAATCAAAGTGGGGAAGTGGCTTATCTCTTTGAGTAGTTCCTCTTTTGTAGGAACAAGAAGTCCAAAGGGAGAATCTTGACTCTATCCTCATGAACAAACAACCAGATCTCTGCCACAAAGATTCTAGACCTCAAAACTCCACTTCCATTTTTAAAAAACCTTCTAGAAGTGGATCAACATAGGTATGATCTCCATTCTTGCACTGATCGGCACTGCCTCAGACCAAAAATTAGGGACCGGCCTGGGTGAGACAAAGCTAGGGTGCACTGCTCCAATTTAACATGTTTGCAAGGAGTTTCTTCTAGAATGGTCAACAGAGAGTTTTTTTAATATGCTGCAAGGCATATAATGGCACATTTTCATGATGGAAAATAGACGCAGGGATTACTGTCAAAGGCCCTCCAAGATTCGGGAATAGGGATTACAGGGACAGTGAAAAATTGTTGTGTAACAGATGCCCCCTAAGGCATGAAGGTCGAATGAGAGTGAGGGGTGAAATTCTTTACAAGTACGTGCCAGGACCAAGGCGTCATCATCGAAAAACCTGTGAAAACAAGCACATAGATACATAACTGAAATATTTGAGATAAATACATGACATGAGGTATGGACGCAACCATCTGTAAAAGAGATCAGAATATAGACTCAAGTATGGTCGCAACCATCCAGATAAGAGATTCATGTGTACAATCATGAATAATACATATTGCCTTGCAACCTGGAATTTATTAGACAAAATCCAGGGCCTTGGACTCTCTCACGACCCGATCAAGTACGAATTCAGGCATGTGAATGAGTGATTTGAAGTCGAACATGAAATAAAATCTCCTGTTTACCAGCCAATGATGTAAATTGTTAATAGGCATGAGAGAGACCACCAATAGTGACAATGGCCCTCAAGTTACTAGCAGTACAATTCATGAGATGAAAATAAGGAGCTGACATCAAACACCCGTGAAATCATCTGAACAAAGGCCAATGATGTGAACCTGTCATCGGATGTGAACAACCTGCCATTAAGGCATGTAGGATCTAAGGTACTGAAAAGGGATATCTAGATCAACTTCCCAGATAATGAGTCGGAGTCGAAAGGAAGTGATCTGCCGAAGGAGGGCCATAATGTGTCCCACATCATCGACACGAGACAAAGGCAATAATATAATGATGAAAGTGAACAGAGAACCATGCAATGAATAAGACATAGAAGGAACTTCTCTTGAACATATCGGCGACACGAATCCGGTGTTTGGCAGTATTTGACTGAAATGGAATCAGAGGTCATGGTGAAAAAATTGGTAATTGTATGAGAGGAAAATATATTTCCCAAACCCATGAATACAAAGTGACGAATGTAGGATTTCCCCAACCTGACACGAAACAGAGGATGTGTCATGTTCAAGAGTGACATACTACCAACACAACTGATTAATACTTTCCATTTTCCCCCACCATTTCTGGCGAGTACCCCAATTATTTTTTAATACAAGCTTGAAGGGGATAACATACGCTTGTCATATAAGTTTGTCCTTCGGAAAAATCCATCCTAGTAAATTTTACGAGCCCTAGGAAGGAGGAACTTGGTGTCGTCATGATGACGGGTCCAATGTTTTTAAATTTAAACGAGTCTGACAAAGGTGGAATTCAATGCCTTTCCATGTTTAGAGAGTTTGAAAAGAGGCGAAAAGAAACTCAAGATGGCCCTTTTCGTAAATAGTCCCTCAAACCTGGAAAGGGAGAAAGCAAAGTCTAAGAGAACCTCTTAGCCTCGATTTACCAAGGTATTCCTTTTTTGTAAATAATTTATCCCAGCTTGAAAAAGGGGTAAACGTATACTAGGTAAATGATGTTTCGTGCACTTTAACGAGTTCAAAATGACAAGAACTCGACAATATTTTCACGTTTAGAGAGTCATAAAAGAGTTGAAATATGACTCCAGGGGGTGACTTTTTCATTTATTTTTTTAACTGAGTCTTAAAAAGTATTAAAATGGAACTCGTATGCTTGTCATCCGTGAAGAAATTAAACTCTGTTGCTACACAAGAACCAACCCATTATCCTTTTCCAGATGAAATCATTAAAATATATTAAAATATGATAAAAACCCTAAAAAGTGACTTTGAACACTTACAAAAAATGAAGAAAGTAAAAAGCATTTCACTTTTTACCTTCTCAAGATTTGGAAGAGGTTTTTACCCTCATTTACCTTAGTTTTTCAAGATCAGATCGCGGGAGATACGGGAAGCTGATCAACGCGTTGTCCACATCAGGTAAGAGCCGTATCCATTCTCTACACTTCCATACCTGCTCCAATTTTTTTGACATAGCATATAATTTTTAGGGGAGGAATTTTTACCATGGGGTCATTGCGGATCGGTGCGAGATCCCCATATTGGGGTCGGGATGATCTGTCGTTTTTAAAACGGGCAGAGCAGCGATCGGCACAACTGTTTTTAAAACAACCGTGTCACCTGCAGAGCCCAGGAAAACAAAAAATTCTCTCAAAAAATCTATTTCAAATCAATTTTCAAGTGTGAACACTGAATATGAGCTATGCAAATGTTTATGACAGGAATAAATCATGGTGATTGAGTGGAAAGAGAGAGATCGTGATGAAGTTGACATGGCAGCCATGGAAGATAGAGATTTTCTCGTTGCATTGTGGAACTATGGGCTCCTCAAATTCTTTATGACTTTAGGCATGAGAGCACATCAATTTTTATTAGAGTATCTAATCAACATATGGGACACGGGATGGGAAAGGTTCATCCTTGGTGATCAAGAGCTTGAGATCGAAGTGGCCGACATTTACTTCATCACTGCCCTCTCACATAGAGGAGCATGAGCACATCAGACTGGGGCCAGAATCATGCGTGAGAGCATGGATATGCTCATAGGGAGAGAATGCTCAGAGGTGATGAAATATTTCCAGTGGGAAGATAGCGATAATCAGTTTGGACAATATTCCACTCAAAGTGGTCTTGTACACCATTACACGTGTTTTTGGGGCACAAGCACCACATGAGTCCACCAAGGCTCAATTGCAAATTGATGTGGACTGTATGGCACCCACCATTTTTAATTGGTCAAAATTTGTGGTGGAAAACATGAAGAAGCAGCTTACAAAGTGCAAGAACAGTCAACTTAAGCAATTTCGATATGGGTCGATTTTGGCGGAAATTTTCCTGGAATGGGTGTCATTGTTCCAATACGAGGGGGTGGAGGTAGCCATGCCGACATGAGGAGAGCCACGTTTAATGAGGTGGGTGGAGTTGATTCCTTGTGGAGAAGGTGGGCAGGAGATGTCGTTCAAACCTTCCTTCTTCATATGGTTGAGGCGTCAACTGATTGTGGTGGAGGATTGGACGTACTTCGCAATGGATTTCTAAGGTGATCTAGATCTACCTCTTCTAGAGGGCTAGCACTGGGAAGACAGAGGTAAAATATGTTTTTGTGATCTTTTGTATGTTTATGTTTTTTTTTGCATATATGTGCTTGCATTGAAAATTTATGTGCTACATTTTTCGGACCCTAGAGGCCAGTCGAGATGTCTCCCATCTCCAGAAGGGTGGTGAGGGATTTTGACACAACTCCATACATGGAAGGAGAAGATTTAGAAGAAGAGATCGCTCGGAAACTGGATGCTTTGGCTGTCAAGATTCCAGAGTATTCTCAGATGGGAGATATTCCTCGCCAATACCAACGGCATACCGTAGGGGTGTCCGAATGTATTCACTGATTACTGACTCGAGTCATTTGAGCAGTGTCAAGCTACCAAGAACACCATGCTGATTAGCTTAGTTTTGATTTCTGCAGTTGTAGTTTTTCCAAGACTTTTCAGTCTCGTTATGTACCAGAACATATATATTTTTTGGGGTTATGATGTACTTTGAAAGCTATTTGCAAACCAAATCGAAACACACACACACACATATATATATGCTATATTTTCTTGTTTTTATACATGGTGTAATGATGATCATAGTTTTACAAATTTCGCAAATGCATATCTAGAACATAATTAGCCAATGCATCTGTTAATGTATTCATATGTCGTGGAACGTGATGATATGTAATGTAATCAAAATAGCTTTCTAAAATACGAACACGTAGATACATTCTCAAATTTGAGGGTGTCTGACATAATATTGCCCGTTGAGGTGTAGGACAACAAGCTATGAATCCAGTTTTACAACCAATTCTCTAATGCCAAGAGCGACTGCTTCTGACAGAATTTCAATAAATGCACTATATTCAGTAATATTGTTGGTTGTACAACCTAAACATATACCTTGCATATCTCCTAACTCACTGTTAGAGTCATAGATAACCCATGCCGCAGAAGATAAATTTCGGGTAATATGGCAGGCACCATCAGCGAAACTGACATAAGTAGTCAAAGAGATTTGCAAATCAAGTAAAACAAGATAAGCAAGAAAACCTCTTGCAAACGCACACCAAACCAAAATGTACAAAAATGAAAAACACACTAATGTACAAAGTAATTACATGAGAAAACCACACATAATACTTCTTCAGATAAAGCCTGTTTCGGGGCTTGTCTAAAGGGTTACCTTTGTAATCAATCAACTCATAGGCCCCTTTTTGCAAAACACGTTATACAATATATGTCGCATGCCACATGGGTTTAAATTTTCTTGCCCCCAGCTTATTGTGTGCTTGGTCATAAAGAAGGACCAAGTCTCCTTCAGAGAAGGCACGAGGAGAAACAATTTGATCAAAATGTGCTTTCACTCGCCTCTTCTAAGCTTCAGTAACCAAAGCAAAAACGTGATGAGTTTCGTCAAGCCTTTCCAAATAAAATAGACGTTCTACTTCTGGTGAGGTCTCTGGAAGAAATTTGATAGCTAATTTGACTGAAGGAATCTCACATTCAATTGAAAACGTTGCTTTGAGGCCATATACTAGTTGGACCGGGAGTAAATCCATTATCATTCTAGCCAAGGTGCAGTAGGCCCAGAGTGTTGAGAGAAGAATGAGATGCCAATTTGACTTGTGCAACCCAATAGTGTGCTAAAGCATAGTAACCAAGACTTTATTAACTGCTTCAACTTGGCCACTGGCTTGAGGGTAGTACGTCGTTGAGCTATCGTGATGCAAACCCAAATGAGATGTAAAGTCAGCCATCATGTAATAGCGAAAATTAGAGCCATGGTCGGTGACAATGGCTTGAGGGACTCCGAACAAAGCAATAACATGATTGAAGATAAATCGCGCAACAGTTTTACCGTTAGCAGCATATGTAGGCATCGCCTTGACCCATTTAGTAAAATAGTCAACAAAGACGATGATATAAGCATGCCCCCCGGTTGAGTGAGGGTTACATGTCATGAAGTCAATGCCCCATTTAGCGAAGGGGCCAATGATAACAACTGGGTGTAAGGGTGCGGGTGGGGTTCGCATCTTCCGCTGGTAAATCTGGCAAGCATGACATTTGCGGATGGCAAGAATGAAATCCTTGAAAATAGAGGGCCATAAATAATCGACATAAAGGATTTTTTTAGCAGTAGCGTAGCCAAAAATATGACCCCCACAAGCTCGAGAGTGGCAGTCATTGAGATATCTCTCGGCCTTTTCGAATGTTAAACATTGACGGAGGGTCGCATCTAGACCGATGGGGTATAAAGTATCTGTTGGAAACACTGAGAGCGGGGGTGAATCAGTATTCCTTTCAATTAGAGCATTAGTTAATCTTCAATTATTATCAGTGTTTGTACAATGCTAGCATTAAACAAAAGGAACACAAATGCGCACAATTTTTAAGGTGGAAACCCTCTCCGAGACAAAAACCACCTGAATTATTTTGTAATAATTCTTAAATATTCAACTCCAATTGAAAATAAAGCTCCAATTTCCTAGAATCTAGAAAATCATTCTTCTCCATCTCCCACTAGATGGATGCTCCAATGCCCGAGATTCTTCAGTAGTCAACTGAACAGATGCCCCAACACCCAATGAGCTAAAACTAACCCTAGTGCCACCCTACCACCCTTATTTCACAGGCTTGAACCTGTTGGTGACTTTATGCACCAGCCTAACACCACCCTACCACCCTTTAGAAGAATAAAACAAGAATGGACTCGCGTACCAGGGAAAATGGTACACTTTACAATGATATAGAATGATGTAGAAGAAGAAGACACACTAGACCATAACCCCAACTATGGCACAACCACCTAATGATGATCCTAGACCTCCCGACACCAGCTTTTCAACTCTTGGCAGATAGACACTTGTACAATTTTTACAATTATGCATTTACAATGACTTAGTACAATGATACCTTTACAATGACTGTATGCAGTGTTTCCCCAATATGTGATTTTCGGTTCTGTATTAGTACTTTGAGTCTTCTTTCCAATTCCATAGGTCTGATCCAATTTTTATTCTTCAAGAGGGAGTTATGGCCAATCTCTCACAATGACCTAATTATGGATTATTTCAGTAGAGAGAACTTGTACGGCGTGCCACGTATCATTGTTTCTTCGTTCAGCTCTGAAAGTTATACACAGAAAACTATATTTTGTGCACTATCTATCACTTTTTACCTAATTCCAATCCGATACTCGTAGAGATATTTATGATGATTTTCCCAAGGTCACTTCTTTGAGATGAAGTTCAGGAACCTGAAAAAACACTGACTTCCACATATCATATCTCCGAAAAATTGCATACCTTGATCTGAAATTTTTACAAGAGTTTCCTCAGGATTTTGGCTTCGCCTCATAGACATTTCAGCTTCTGAACCTTTGTAGAAAAAAATTTAGAGTGAAAATTCCACAATGACCTATTTCAGGTAGCGAAATCCCAACATGAGGAGGATATGAGGATCACAATTTATATAAATGCTTAGGTTGAGAGGGGCTTCAACAAGTGAATGTGGGAGGGATTTTAGGAGCTTAAAAATGATTGATTATTGACTTTTCAATGACCCATGCCACAACCCCATGGGGTTTTAGCCCACTAACTGGGGTTACAAACTTAAACATGAATATCTCTCAAACTGTGAAGAATTACGTGGCAGGCCATATACCAACGGAAACATATCGACAAGTAGAAACCATCAAAAGCATTCTTGACCCAGAATATAGTAATTTGGTAGGTCAAAATTCCCATGCAATATTGGGGTAGCCCTTGGTGCTACTTGGGTTGACATCAATGACAACCGTTGATCAACAGTATCTCCAACAATGTGATATGGTTGAGAAATATGTCGAATGCGTCGATGATCTACTTTGATCAACTCAGATCGGAAAGTTTGGGTTTGGAGAGACATGGTGATATCACCGTACCACGTATCGACAGTGCTGATAAGAAAAAGAGCCTCGTATGGAATGTTGAAAAGTCAACAAGAAATGTGTGTCTAATTTAATTTTCCCTTAATTAAATTGGACAATAAATTGTAATCTTATCTCATAATCACTTGTAATAGTTAACTGAGTGTAATAGACTCAGTTAGCTCATGAAATTCGATTTGAGCATTGTTGGTGAGGCATGCAGAGTGATTCTATTTGTTTTAGAGTCCAAGTTGCAGTTAGTGTATTGGTTTAATGCATGAGAAATTAGTTAACTCAATTAAGTGAGTTAAAATCAATCTAACTAGTTGTAACTGATTTTTGTACTAGTGAGAGGTCAAGTGAATTAAATCAGATTTAATTTACATGTAGTGATTTGTCAAGTGAGTGATGATTTATTATTAATAGTTGCATACATGTCAGTTCTCATGAAGGCCCAGTTGAGACAAAGGTTAAAGGGATGTTATCTATCAGTTGTATTATTAGTAAATTTTTTGCGCGTAATTAGACAATTATAGGCTTTCCCATGATGTATTGCGCAGTTCTGGAAGGTTTAATATCCTAATTAATAGGGATCAATTGTTATTAGAATTGCGCAAGCAAGGCAGGCTAATAAGAGATAGGAAATTGGCTAAGTGTTGGTCGATTTCGTCTCAATCAGTGTGAGACAGTTGGTAGAGTGCAACAGACTCTTGTGAGAAGAGTGTATTGTAAAAATTTCATGATTCCTTGGTTTTATACAATATAGACAGAGGGGTTTTGAGTAGATTTATTTCCCCCAAAAATTTCATGTGTTGTGGATTTTATACTTTCTCTTACTTGGTGTGATTGTGCGATCGTGTTTAATTTTTGCAAATAAATTCTAGAAGGATTCAATATCTTGCTCTAGAATATTGCATGATCGGATTGAATCCATTGGTATACATATTGTTTGTATAATTTATACATGGTATCAGAGCACTAGAAATCACTATAGTGGAGAATAAATTGAGTTTGTGCTGAACAACATTCGAATTTACAAAAATATTCTTTGGTGTGACATGAGGATCAAGATGGATTTCAATGGATTAATATTGGAATATGCAATCGAGTGCAATTATAATTATATTTCATGGAAATATAGAATGGAGGAAGTTCTGGAGGACAACGGGTTGAAATAATTTATTGACATTGATATTCCAAGGCCCGCAACAGCAGACACCACTATTCTTGATGCTTGGAAAAAGAAGGTTGCAAAGGCGAGGAGGATCTTATTAGAGGGAGTTTGAGATCACATTGTCTAGAGTCTCCATGGAAAGGTGACTCCATATGAAAGGAGGAAGGCCTTGACAGTTCTGTTTCAGAACAGTAGTGACCACAAAAAATTGGCACTGAAGGACAAGCGCTAGAAAATCAAAATGGAGATAGGTGACACTATTCTAAAATACTTGACCAAGTTCATCCAACATCGAGATGAGCTTGGAAGTTTCAGGATTATTGTAGTGGATGATGACTTAGTGATCCTAGCACTTCTGGGCCTTCCCAAGAGCTGGCATAGTTATCACGACTCTAACAATGGGAGGGAGAAGCTACCAGATTGGAAGTACAAGAAGAATTCGGGCGAAATACCATGGATGGATCCTCATCCAAGATAGATGATCAGGAAAATTTCACCTTGGCTGGTAAGACAAATAAGGGGAAGGGAATTTAATCCTTTTCCAAATCTAATACCGGCAAACAAGGCAAGAAGCATGACATGTTCAGAGTGAAATTTTCTCACTATCATGAGCATGGACATTATGCCACTAATTCTCCACGGAAGAAGAAGAAAAACAAGAAGGCTTCAGAATCTGCAACAGGTGATGCTTTGGCTTCACAGTTCGAGTTGGACTTCTCAATCATCGCATGCATTGGTTCTAGTGTAATGGGATCAGTGTCGTACTTGGATATTGGTGCATCTTTCCACATTACAGGAGACAAATAACTCTTTAGTAGCATGGAGGAGAAGGATATTCAGATGCACATTGAGATGGGTGATGACGAGAGGTATAGCGCTACCAGGATTGGTACAGTTACTTTCCATAGATAGTTAGGTAAACCTTTCTTATTAAAATATGTCATGAATGTACCAGGCTTGAAAAATAATTTAGTTTCAGTTTCTATGTTGGAGGATAGAGGATATGATGTGGTTTTTAGTGAAGGGAAAGCATTCCTTCATCATAAAGCCATGGTACAAGTGAATAAGATTGAGGTTCACGTGAAGAACCTCTACAAAATTGATGTAGACGGTTGCGCAACATTAATGATTAAAGCAGACAGAGTGGTGAACCAGGATCAGGGTGAGTTATGGCATAGGAGAATGGGCCATCTACACCACAATGCTTTGAAGGTCATGCAACATATTTCTACAGGGCTTCCAAAGGGTACTCTTGCACAGATAGGCACATGCAAGGGATGTACCATGGGGAAGTATACAAAGGCCACTTTTCACGAGAAGGAGAACCGCGTAGTAGAAATCCTTGACATAATTCACTCAAATGTGTGTGGACCATTCTCTATAGTTTCTAAAACAAAGCACAGGTATTATGTGATTTTTGTTGATGATTTTTCTAGAAAGTGTTGGATCTACTTCATGCAAAAGAAAGATCAAACGCTCTCAAATTTTTGTGAGTTCAAAGCACTGGTTGAGAAATATACAGGGAAGCAGGTGAAGGCTCTAAGGAGAAAAAAAGGTGGTGAGTATATCTCCAATGAATTCTAGAATTCTATGCCAAAGAAGGAATTCAAATAGATTTGATTGCGCCTCCTAACCCACAACAGAATGGGCTTGCAGAAAGAAATAATAGAAAAATTGTGGGTGTGGCATGATCTATGTTACATGATCAGGGCCTACCGTTGCATCTATGGGAAGAGGCATGAAACACAGTGGTATTTTTGCAGAACCGTAGTCCTCATCGGATACTTGGCATGAGTACACTAGAGGAGGCTTTTTCTGGTAAGAAACCTGAATTTTCATATTTTAAAATTTTTGGCTCATCTATCTATTGCCATGTGACCAAATATTCCAAAAAGAAGTTAGAACCAACATCAAAGATTGGGATATTTGTGGGGTACACTGATACTCCCCAAAAATATCGGGTGTATTTTTTGAATAGCATGATGACAATTATCAGACGGGATGTAAAATTTGATGAGGATAAAGCCATGTGATTGTCCCTTAAGAGGGAGCTTGATTTGCATACAGATGGGGAACTTGTGGTTCCAAAGGATGAACCTCAAGATGTGGAGTAGCCACATGATGAGGATCATGGAGTGGCAGAAACCACTCATGTAGATCCATCCACCAAACATGGTAGGAGGCACACCACAGAGGCTAACAGATTGAGACCTGATGCGGCAGAACATGTAGGAGCACCTACATCACAACGCAAACACAAGCAACCACCAGACATTTATACTCGATACATGGCTCTTTTGAGAAAGTGTATTGTGACATAACCATCCTCTTTTAAGGAAGCAATGCAACAACCAACTTGGGTTGACACCATGGTTGAGGAGTATGACTCCATCGTGAGGATCAGTGCATGGTATGTTGTCCCAAGACGAGTTGGGAAGTCAGTGGTTGGATCTAGATGGATCTATAAGGTGAAGTTTGCAGCAGATGGGAGTGTGGATAAGTACAAGGCTAGATTTGTAGCTCGAGGATTCTCACAGGTTGAGGGGATTAACTATGAGGAGAATTTTTCACCAGTTGCACGGTACTCATTGATTAGATCTATCCTTGCACTCTCAGCACAGATGGGTTTCCAGATACATCATATGGATGTGAACACTACATTTCTCAATGGAGTTATTGAGGAATAAGTGTACATTAAGTAGCCAAAAGGTTTTGAGACCCTTGACAGGGAGTCACATATGTGCAGACTCAAGAAAGCACTGTATGGGCTTAAGCAAGCACCTCATGCTTGGTACACCAGGACTGAAAACTATTTCACTTGGTTGGGCTTCATAAAGAGTGAAGTGGTTGTGAACCTGTACCAAATTGTGGTTGATGGTAAGATTTTGATTATCGTACTTTATGTTGATGATCTTATTCTGATAGGTGATAAGCAGCTCATAACTTCTTGCAAAGAATATATTGCAAGAGAGTTTGAGATGAAGGACATGTGACTCCTTCACTATTTCCTTGGTTTGAAGATATGGCAGTGAGATGGGGAGCTATTTGTTTCTCAAGGCAAGTATGCCAAAGAGATTCTAAAGAAGTTCCACATGGAGAGTTGTAAACCCATGGAGACTCCTCTTGTAGGAAACTAGAGGAAGGTGGATGCTACTTCAGGTGAGGTAGTGGATGCTACTTTTTATAGGAAGCTTGTGGTTTCACTCATGTACTTGGTGAACACATGACCAGACATATGCTGCACAGTTAACCAGCTTATTCAAGCTATGGTTAAGTTGACCAAGATCTTTTGGAAGGCGAGGGAGCATGTCTTGAGGTAACTCAGGGGCACTAGAGAGTATGGATTATGGTACAGAAAGACAGAGGGAGTGAAGCTTCAAGGCTTCATCAATGCAGATTGGGCATGCATTCCATCAAACAGGAAGAGCACATCAGGAAGGATCTTCAGCATAGCATCGACAGTAGTTTATTGGTACAACAGGAAACATAGATCAGTTGCACTCATTTCAGCTGAGGTAGAGTACATGGCAGCTAGTTAGGTGACATGTGGGGCCATCTGGATGAGGAATATAATTTTTGGTTTGTTTGGTCATCAGATGGATCCGACTGTGATACATTGTGATAACTAGAGTTGCATAAAACTCTCAGTTAATCCAATATTCCATGACATCTGATACCACCATCTCAGAGATTATGTTAAGAAATGCATTATGTTACTTCAGTACGGAGGATCAGGATGCAGATATTCTGACGAAGGCACTCGCCAAGAGAAAATTCGAATACCATAGAGGCAGGATCAGGGTAGTTTATAATCCCTTTCTTGTTGAGAGGGAGTGTTGAAAAGTCAACAAGAAATGTGTGTCTAATTTAATTTTCCCTTAATTAAATTGGACAATAAATTGCAATATTATCTCATAATCACTTGTAATAGTTAACTGAGTGTGATAGACTCAGTTAACTCATGAAATTCGAGTTGAGGGTGGTTTTTTAGGCATGTAGAGTGATTCTATTTGTTTTAGAGTCCAAGTTGAAGTTAGTGTATTAGTTTAATGCATGAGAAATCAGTTAACTCAATTAAGTGAGTTGAAATCAATCTAACTAATTGTAACTAATTGTCGTACTAATGAGAGGTCAATTGAATTATATTAGATTTAATTCACATGCAGTGATATGTCAAGTGACTAATGATTTACTATTGATATCTGCATGCATGTTAGTTCTGATGAAGACCCAGTTGAGATAGAGGTTAAAGGGATGTTATCTATCTGTTGTATTATTAGTAAATTTTCGGCGTGCAATTAGAAAACCATAGGATTTCCCATGATGTATTGAGAAATGTATTGAGAAGTTTTGGAAGGTTGAATTTCCTAATTAATAGGGATCAATTGTTCTTAGAATTGTGCAAGAAAGGCAGGCTAAGCAGAGGCAGGAAATTGGCTAAGTGTTGGTCAATTTTTTCCAGATCAGTGTGAGATAGCTGGTAGAGTGCAGCAGAATCTTACGAGAAGAGTGAATTGTAATTGTTTCATGATTCCTTTGTTCTATACAATACAGATAGATGGGTTTTGAGCATATTTATTTCCCCAGAAAATTTCATGTGTTGTGGATTTGATTCTTTCTCTTACTTGGTGTGATTGTGCGATCGTGTTTAATTTCCGCAAATTAATTGTAGAAGGATTCAGTATCTTGCTCTAAAATATTGAATGATCGGATTGAATCCATTGGTATACATATTTTTTGTATAATTTCTACATGGAATGTGTTCATCAAAATCTGACGGGGCAGAAGCAGAGGGAAGGGTACATATCAATTCGACGAAAAATAGTGATTTCTTGGATTTGATAGCAGTAAATTCCAAATCAAACTCTTGTAAAATGAAAATATTTAGGATATTTCCCCCCCAGTAACTGACGAGTCAAAATATAGGTCATAGGATTGGAATCAGAGATCACAGTAGTCATGCGAAGAAGGATATAATGCCGAAAGCGCTGAAAAACATGAACTGCAGCCAAGGCCAGTTTATCGACATGGGAATATTGAGTCTTTGTATCCATAAGGTTACGACTGAGGTAATAAATGACATGTTCAGTACCGTCTTTATCGTATTGGCCCAGCACCATACTAATAGTACCGAAATAAGCCGCTAAATAAAGGAAATAGTCACGATATAATTTGGGGGATGCAATAAAGGCGAATTGATAAGAACCTTCTTTAAAGCATCGAAGAAGTTTTGAGCAACGTCATCCCACAGGAACGGGATCCCTTATTTAAGCAATCGTGTGAAGCCCTTAGCGAGCTTGGATAGTTGGGAATGAAACGACAAAGGAAATTAGCCTTCCCTTGTAGACTTTGCAACTGAGATAAAGAGGAGGGAGGGGGTAAATTAATGATAGCCTCTACTTTCAAGGGATCAAGATGAATTCCTTCTTTAGAGACGAAAACCCAAGGATTCTGTCAGATTCCATGCAAAAAACACATATATGAGGATTCAAGAAAATATTATATTGTCGGCAGTGTAGAAAAATCTCTCGAAGGTACACAGGATGGTCTCGGCGCTTAGCTGAATGAGCAGGAATTTCATCCAGGTAAGGCTGCATGATATTCTTAATATCATGGAAAGCATATGACATCGCACATTGGAAGGTAGCACCGTCATTTTTCAAACCGAAAGGGAGTTTTTTGTAATCCAAGGTTCCCCACAGACATATGAAGGCACTCTTGTGTTGATAAACTGACAGGATGTTAATCTGGTTATATCCAGAAAATCCATCCATAAAATAAATATATCACTCCCTGCACATTCATCAATGATCTAGTCAATGAACGGAGTGGGATAGTTATCTTTCGGGCAGGCCCAATTTATGTCTCGGTAAACAACATAGACATGAATAGTACCATGTTTTTATTGACAGGGATGATATTGGACACTCAATCTGTCAAAGGAATTGGATGGATGAATCCAGCCTTAAGAATTTTTTAAAATTCTCCCTTTATGGTGGCCGCCTTTCTAGGATGCACTAGACGAGGTCGCTGATGAACAGACTTTGCATTAGGGTAAGTCGTTATTTCATGCACCATTATACCTGGATCGATGCCAAGCATATCCTCATAGGACCATGAAAAAAAACCTTGAAATTATTGAAAGAGACTAGTGTAGAGCTTGATCTCATATGGAGAGAAAGTTACCTCGATGTGAATGTTCTCGACAATTCCTAGTTTCACAGATATGTCGATGGGCATTGTCGCAGTGATGCTACCCATGTTCCCCTCAGAAAAGACCTCATGTGCCGACATGGATATCAGGAGCAGACTATTTGAAGCATGGGGAGCGAAATTTTCGAGACACGACTTAATTAATCCAAGGTTTCGGAGAAATGAAGAAGGATTATAAGTATCGTTCCAGGGCATTTCTTCAAGAGACATGGTTTCCACGATACTTTCATCAGAAGGAAATGTCTCATTCAAGGGATCTAATGAATCTGAAGAACCAATCCAAGGGATTGGGAGTACACATCGAAATGCATGCTAGAAGTAGCATGTTCAGAATCAAGAGCTGAAGCCGAAATGATTTCACAATAATTGACTTCCACCGGGCTTAACGGCATGACATCGATGAATGGATCAACCTGATCGGGAATAGGGACAATCTATGGATCAAACAAAGTGGAGATCATATTAACCTGAGAATTATTCAGCGAAGGGAGATCAAAGAAACCCATAAGAGCAGAATCTTTAAAAATTCCTGCCCCCACACTTTCATAAGGTGCGGTGGTATGCTCCACATATGGAACATTTCTTTTTGAAGAGGTGGAAGCGAAAAATGAAAACTGGTTAACATTGATAATATTTCCTTCGTGTGGGAAATGAAGAACATGAAATATATTAGACGACACAGACAACATAGCATGATTCCAAGTGTGACCGAGTGGAATATTATAATTGAGTTTGGCATCAATGAATTCTACTTCCATTTTGACCATTTTTCCTTCTAACGTGATAGGCAATTCAGGGAGGATACCAAAAGAATGAGATTCCCTTCTATCAAAAGCCTCCAAAGTGTTTGGAGACTGGCTAAGAGTTGGAGAGCCTATGGCTTTACAACAAGAGACAAACATGATGCAAGTGGATGCACCTTCATCCACGACTGACCGATGGATATTATTTCCATTAATGCCAACCTAAATAAGGAAATCAAGCTGATGGGGGAGATGCGGAACAAAATTCTCCAGATCAAAAGTAATGAGGCTTGAATCAGATGGATCGATTCCTCCAATGGTAGATAGCAATGATTTTCGTTGTGACGGACAACTCTGAAGAACCTTGAGCACAGACATGGCAGACGATGCCTGAGCCAATTCCTCAATAATATTGTAGTGTTGAGCAGCGCGAGCATTTGGGTTATACGAGGATTTTCAGAGCACACCTTTAGAAGGTGGTCAGACAATGGGATCAGGACTAGGCCTTTCAATGTGAAGAGAGTTGGAAGCGAGTGGGGGAGAAGGAGTAGGAGCATCGGCAATTTCTTCCCCCACGGACTGATGCGAATTCGAATGATCCTTAGATCTGGTAACTATGGAAATGGGTGCAACATCATTCATCATGAACACCTGAGAACCAAAAGAGGTGGAAGATTGGGGTTGTTCCACCATTTGAGTCTGTTGAGATGGAAACGGTTCCTTAAGAACATCCGGAGTTCCTTGGGTACCCTTCAGTAAATGACTCACTTCATCCTATTGGGGACAGTCTTTAGTTTAGTGTTTTTCATCACATATCAGGCAAGGATACTTCATTTTTCGTTTAGTTGCATCGTTAGTGTGAGGTTTAGGGGAATCCTGCTTTGGGGCATCATATTTGGATTGACCTTTGCTCTTATATTTACCTTTAGAGGATTTTTCAATCGCATTAGACAAAAAAATTTTGACCTCTGAAGTTTTTCCAAGATTCGAGGGATTCTATGCAACAGAATCCGATGAGGAGGAAGATTTATCTTTAGAAGCAGAGGAAGACTTCTGGGAAGTTTGGGAGACATAACCAATGACGAAATCAACCGGCGGTGTCACCGGATATTTTGAAGTTGCAGACTTGGATTATGGGCATGGAGTATCAGGTTAAAGGTCATACAATGTGTCGGATTGGGAATAAACCAAATCGAGATATTGAGCATGAGCGATGGCTTGCTCTTCTGTGATAGCTGCCCCCATAGCGATATCCTTGGTGATCTGATTGACGAAAGATTTGGTAAACGATTCATTTAAGAGTTGATCAAGGATTTCAAATTTGATCAAACACCAACATCATCTCCATTCATGAATATGATCAGAGATATGTGTATCAGTATCTTTCTTCAAGGAGGTAAGGAGGTGAGTTATTGTTTCATAGCGAATCGGTAACTAAAAATTTGTAAGAAAAGCCATATATAGATAATTGAAGTCCTAAAAAATTCTGTGTGGAAGATAAATGTACCACTTTGCAGTGGCACCAGTCAACGTCCTTTGAAAAATACAGAGACAGACAAAATTGTCAACCCAAGAATTGGAAGACCACCATAAATGGTATGTCATAACATGCACTTGAGGGTCTTCTCCAAACTTGCTTTCAAACGTGGGGAAATCACTCATAATCTTGGTTAGAACTGGAAGCTAATATATATTATGAAGAATTGGATTTTTGGTCAGTATTGACATATCAGGATGTTCCAACGTCGCAAGGAAAGACAATTGCAGATAGAAAGTCATGATGTTCGATCTTTGACACATGCCCATTTGTGGATTCCAACCAGGTTGGGAGAAATTCTGCCCCCATGGGTTCTGTACCAAAGGATTTTTCCCATACATATATTTTCCATAAGGATTGAAACCTTGTGGATTATGATCATATCTTGGTTGCTGACCCAAAAATGGATTCTGACCTGCAGTAGACCATTGGGATCTAGCTTGACCATAGCTTGCAACATATGGATTATGCGGCTGTTGAAAGCTTTGGAATGGAGTGCCTTGCGATTGACCCTACGAACCCAAAAGGTAACCTTGGGAACCCAATGGTTGACCTTGTGAGCCCAAGGGTTGACCTTGGGGCTACTAGATGGTACCCTGAGGATTTCAAGACATGATACCAATTGGTTGTTGATGTTGGCTAGGTTGCCTTTGAGGACCAGGTTGACCCAGCTGAAAAAATACATGGCTTTGTTGAGAGGAGGTTTTTCCTTGCTGGACAAAAGGTTGGCCTTAATGAACATGAGCATGGCCTTTCTGACCAGAAGGTTGTCCCTGTTGATAATAGGAAAACTGACCTTGATGGAAAAAATCTTTATTAGGTTGTACATAAGGCATTTCTTGTTGCACATAAAGTCGATGTTGATCATAGATAGAACCCTGCTGAATATAAGCCCCTGCCTGAATTCCAGACTGCCCTTGGAATCCTTGCGGATTTACTAATGGCATCTATAATTGTTGGGAACAAAAAGGGACATAAGGTTGTTGGTTAAGGTTCTGCAAAAATTGATGATATTGATCATATGTTAACCCTGTTGGACCAGATGACCCAGCAAACATAAGAATGCTGCCAATAACTTGAGACGACCCTAGGATGTGAGTTTGTAATCCTTTCATAGACGATCCAACAAAGGATTTAGAAAAATTCGACAGGGAAGGACCGTCACCAGCAACCGAATTCAATGGGATCGGCGTAGGAACATTAACGGGAGTCACTAAGACACCAACGCAAACAGTTGGCTTTGCAGGAGTAGGTGTAACCATTGCTTGAGTAGGCATGGAAAAAATGACGTTGGATAAAAGTAGACTAGGGGTAGATATCATAGTATTCTGCCATATATTATTGTAATATAGAGGCGTGGCACTCGAAACGAGGTGTAACCATGCGGGATGTACGACTGGGTGAAAGGCTCAGAGGCTTGCCCCCCATGTGGAAAGCCCTCAAGAGGGAATTGATGTCCCTTAAAAAAAGTCTCGTCCACACCACTAATGGTGCTAGAAACCTCTAGGGGAGATTAAACCTCTCCTTTAGAAGCCATCAGAAATAACTGACAAACTGACTATATGGATGCTCAGGGGAGATTTCAGCGTAATCAAATAATGGATTCGAAGGAAAGGATACGTAGCCTATATTCACATCAGGAGGAGATCAAGTATCAATAGGTTGGATACTCGGGATGACGCAAAGTCATTAGTTTGAGTTCCAGTTGAAGGCAAGGTTTCATAAGAGACTAGTGATGATGTCTCTTCGGAAGGGGATAATGAAGAGGAAGACAAACTTGATGGTTCAGCCAAGATGATATTATCTCAAAAATCAAAAGAGAGAAGAAGGTGATTAATTCAAGGCTTTAATCAATATCTTAATAAGGATTTACTCATGATGTGGCCCAGAAATACTTTAAGAGGTAAGCCATGTGATCGTGGGCAATTATTTTTTTATAAAAAAATGAAATAAATCAAAAAGGGGTGAACTAGGCATTAAGGATTACCAAGTATCCGTGAACTGCAATATACACCTTTGTGATCAAATGAAAGAGAAATGACCAAGGACTTAACGTATGGCAGCCAATCTCCCTGAATTTTGTGTTTGGTGTATCACGTCTACAAGGCGGCTGACTCAATTACCTATGGCAGGTTTGCAGCCTAATGGTGTCTCCCAAAATATACTTGATCGTACGTTGGAGTCCAATTCCCTAGTAGTGTTGTCTGATGTGTATGATGAGAGTGTCCCAAACTATACTTATCATACGTCAATATACTTCTGTACGTGGGACGGGATATCACCCCCGGGTTGTAACGTAGACTGTTGATGACAACTCCTACATTTAATGACACCAGAACACGTCTTTATCCTAGAGATCTAAATGTGATATGTTAGGTTCCAAATGATCCTTAGGTTGATTGAATAAATTTTATATTTGATCTTGAATTATGTCTCGTATTCAAATTCCTACCAATGTCACTTGAACTCCTAAAATGCATCTAAATGAGAGAAGCAATCATTCATTTCGATGAAAACTACGCTAATCGAGAAGAAGGGATTCATACAATCAACATAGAAAACAAAAAAATGCATGAAATGAAATTGTTGACACCTAATCCTATGGGTTGGGTGTGGATATGTAATATTGTATAATAAATAATATTAGGAAATAAGGAATGCCAAGAGTCATTGGGAGATGAATCCCAATAGCCTCACCTCCATGTATAAATACATGTACATTCTTCATCTAATACACATTCTGATTTGCGGAGTTACCTCCTGGTTTGACATGGTATCAGAGCTAGTCCCACTATTGGCATTTTTTCCTATGGTGTAACTCCCTCATTCCTTTGCTCAGTCAGTTTTTATGCTAGTTTTTGCTGCTCCATTAAATTGCTATACTGAAATTCTGCATTTTTTTCTAATTATCTCTGCAATTTGCACAGTTCTGAATTTGTTTTGCAGTTGAAGACTCTGCAATTCTACAACTTCTGCAATCTCTGCAGTCCCTGCAATTCAGCACCTACAATACTTGCAATTCTACAATTCCTAAATTTTATTTTGGCCTCTCGGCCTCCCCTCTTTCCAAACGTCTATACATACCACACTCCGCTACGCTATCTCCCTCCTCAACCTACGCTCTCAACACTCACCGTTTCCACCTCCCCACTCTCTACGAGCACCCTCTCGTGCCTTCTGCAATCCCCTACCCACGCTACATATATAACTGGTATATTTCCACCCTCGTCCCTCTCTGTGTCCTGTCGACCCTCGTGGCTCGTGGCTCGTGGTGTGGTTGTACTACGTTGTCACATTCTCCGCACCCGACTCTTCACAACTCTACGTCGTCACCCGCCTGTATACTGCATCGAATATATACTCCCACCGCTTATACACTCCATTTATATATCTATTACGTCCATCTAGCCTGTAATACACTGTCATACCATTTTATAATACCGCCTCCACGCTGCTTTGAATACCACTCCACCACCATATACCACTCCACATCATTGTTCCATATTACGTTCTGTCTGCCTGTCCATATTTTGTCCACCTCCACGCTGCTTATAATACTTCCTCCACGCTGCTTTGAATACCACTCCACCACCATATACCGCCCCCACCCATCTTTTAATACCCCTCCACTCTTATTTAATACCACAGCCCCCATTTCTATTTCTGCTTCATTCATAGTACTGCCTCCCATTCACAAGACAGTCCCCATATAATTTTTTTTTTCTCCAAACAAAAAAAAAAAATATTTTTTTTGGTGCAGAATTCAGTGTTTTTAGAAAAGTCTTTTTATCCCCTTCAGTTGAGAATATTTCCAGAATTGAAGATTTTCTAGAAAAAAAATTTCCTCTTCAAAAGAATTTTTTCCAACAAACTAATTATTTTTTCCCTTCAGAAGAATGCATTCTCTCATATCTATTGTAGGGGTGGTTCTCTCCGGCAAAGAGAACTATCTTGAATGGTCCCGGAAAATCAAGCACACTCTCATTTTTAATGAGCTGTGGAAAGCAATCTGTGAAGGACAAGAGGGAAATCCACCAGCAAAGCCCACTTCAGACAAGGAGCTCACCATTTGGGAAAACAAGAACTGCAAGGCATATGCCTTGATTGCAGCTTCCATAAATGAAGAGGTGAGTTGCCATATTTCATCATTCTCAAATGCCTATGAAGCCTTGAGCAAGCTAAAAGAACTGTATGACTCACATTCAGAATTAGAAAATGTTCAATTGATGATTAAGCTATTCAGTCTTGAAATGAAGAATGATGATCCCCTTGCTTTAGCTTCAGAAGTAAGATCTATAATGCATGACATTGAAAGCACTGGTGTAAAAATGGACATATCTCTCATAGCATATGTTAAGGCATTATATCCGACTTACTCACATTATCTTGAGTCATTGCAAGCAAGTGGAAACCTTGAGCATATCACCTTTAATACACTTGAGAAATTTTTTTTCTGAAATAGAGAAAGATTTCAGGAAGATGATAGTCCCTTCGTCTTCTGAAGAGGCTGCATAATTGGCACATAGAGAAAAGATTCATGCTCCAGATTCATCCAGAGGAAGAGGTGGCAGAAGAGGCAGAGGAAGAAGAAACTTCACAGAAAGGGGGGCAGACAATCTGACAAATACAATCTTCATTGCACACGTTGCAATAAAGATGGACATGATGCATCCAAATGCAGAAAACCTTGGGAGAAAATTGAGCAGCAAATAAATCAAGACAAAGGTAAAACTAATGACAAAGACAAAGGTAAAGCACCTGAATCCGCTCATTTTGTTCTATCACACTGTAACAATGGAGTAACTAAAGACTTGTTTGATGTTTCATTTACTTCATGGAGAGATGATTGGTTGCGAGATTCAGGAGCAACATGTCACATGACATTTCGAAAATATTTTTTTGAAGAATTCACTGACAAAGTTGATGGAGTAGTATATTTCGCAGATAAATCCAAACTCAAGCCATCAGGGCTTGGCACAGTCAGGCTTAAGTTGCCGGGTCTTCCAAATAATATTCTACATGAGGTTCTATACCTCCCTGAGTTGAGGAGAAACTTGTTGTCCTTGGTCCAAATTCGCCAACAAGGACACTCCATTCACTTGTTTGATGGCAAGGCAGAGGTCAGAAAAGCATCAGATCACTCACTTGTCATGGAGGGAATAGAAGAAGGGAGACTCTTGAAGCTGAAAGGTTCATCTGCTCATGCTCAAAACTTTTCATTCACTTCACATCATGATGAAGGTACATTCCCATCAAGTCTTTTATGGCATTCTAGATTTGGACACTTAAACTATGAAAGCCTTCGTTTGTTGAAGAAAAATGGTGTTAATGGACTGCCTACAATTCCTAGAAAACCTAAGGAATGTGATGCTTGTATTCTAGGAAAGCATAGCAAACAACCATTTCATGATTCACACTCCAGAGCACATAGAAAAATTGAGCTTCTTCATTCAGATTTATGTGGCCCTATGCCTATTGCTTCTGCAAATGGAAATAAATACATGATGACATTTATTTATGACTACACCAGAATGTGTTGGATTTACTTATTGAAGAACAAGTCTGATGCTTTTCAAACATTCAAGAATTTTCATGCATGGATTGAAAATGATGCACAAACTCATATTGGCTCTCTACGTACTAATAATGGAAAAGAATACACTTCAAACGAATTTGAAAATTATCTTCGTCAACATGGAATAAAAAATCAAACAACTATGCCATATAATCCCCAACAGAACGGTGTAGCTGAAAGAATGAACAGAACTATTTTAAATATGGTTCGCTCCATGTTATTTTTCAAGAATGTAAAATTGATGTTTTGGGCTGATGCAGTTCTATGTGCTGCTTACATAAAAATAGGTGTCCTTCAAGTTCAATTAGAAACAAAACTCCTTTTGAAATGTGGCATGGCCACATTCCTTCGGTAAAGAATTTCAGGGTCTTTGGGTCCACCTATTATGCCTTGATACCCAAGGGTCAAAGGAACAAACTTGGTGCTAGAAGTCGAAAATGTATCCTCTTGGGGTACTCCAATACCTCCAAAGGATATCGTCTCTATGATGAAGCAAATAAGAAGTTTGTAATAGCAAGAGATGTCATATTCCTTGAATCTTCCAAGAGTGACAAGGTTGTTGAGCGGCAACTTGATCGCCTAGATAGATTCACACATGCAAAGTCTTTCCAAGAATTTGATAATGAGATTCCACATCTTGAAGGGGGGATTTCGATATTGAATCAAACTGTGGAATCATGTCCTGAAGCACTCTCTCCCCCACATGAAGAAACAACCACGGATGACACATTGAATGATGTGATTGACAGAATTGGGAGATTGAATCTTGAATCAATCCCAACTTAGTCAAATGAGTAGCCTGGGCCATCTCAGAAAGGTCCTCCCAAATGTATGACAAAGACACTGGAGAATGTTCATCCCGATGAGGTTGGAAAAATAGGAACAAGAAGTTCCACTAAACAAATCGAAGGTGACATAGATAATTCCGATTCTCCTATTGATATGGATATTTCTTATAACTGTGAATTGAGTTTGTCTACAGATCATGAACCAACTTCCTTCAAAGAAGCCGCTTCTCATGATGAATGGAAAGAAGCGATGCAAAAGGAGTATGATGCCTTGATAAAGAATGGCACTTGGAAGCTGGTTGATCCGCCTTTGGGAAAAAAACCAATTGGCTATAAGTGGGTCTACAAGAACAAGTATAAAGCAGATGGCTCACTTGACAAGCACAAGGCCAGGCTTGTGGCAAAAGGTTTTGCACAAAAAGAAGGAATCGATTATGAAGAAACTTTTTCTTCCACAACAAAATGGACCACCATCCGGACTCTCTTTGCCCTAACAGCTCATAATGGATGGAAAGTCCATCAGATGGATGTAAAAACCGCATTTTTGAATGGAGATCTAAAGGAGAAAGTTTGTATGTCCCAGCCAGAAGGATTTGTGGTAAAGGGTCAAGAACACAAAGTTTGCAAGCTTATAAAATCCTTGTATGGCCTCAAGCAAGCACCACGAGCCTGGTATGAGACATTAACCGAGCATCTTCTGAAACTTGACTTCAAACATTTTGATCTTGATGATGCAACTTTGTTTGTTAAGAAAGTTGGAAAAGCAGTTGTATATCTTGTGGTGTATGTAGATGATCTTTTGATAACAGCGAACAATGAGAGCTATATTGCATCCATGAAGAAAGAATTGAAGAAAGCTTTTGAAATGACTGATTTGGGTCATGTTCATTACTATCTGGGTATTGAAGTAATTCAACATCCTAAATTTATATTTCTTTCTCAAAAGAAGTACATTAGAGATCTCTTGAACAAGTTTGGCATGGATGAATGTAATCCCTTAACCACTCCAATGGAACAAAACTTGAAGCTCACATCTATTGAAGGGAAGGAATTTGAGGATGCAAATAAGTATAGACAGCTTGTAGGAAGTCTTATCTACCTGACCACCACCAGACCTGACATTTCATTTTCTGTTGGAATCCTCTCAAGGTTCATGCAAAAACCTTGTGAAGGACATTGGTCTACTGCAAAAAGAGTGTTAAGGTACTTGAAGGGGACTCAAGACTTTGGACTCAAATATACACAGGTAGGTGACTTCAGCTTGATCGGATACTCTGATTCAGACTTTGATGGCGACAAAGAAACAGGGGTGTCTACTACAGGTTACACCATGAGTCTTGGATCAGGAGCTATCTCATGGAGATCACGCAAACAGTCAGTTCCAGCAGATTCCACAACCGAGGCAGAATATGTGGCAGTAGCTGAAGCAACAAAGGAAATTGTGTGGCTCCGAAAAATCTTGGACGATTTGCAAATGAAACAAATGTATTCCACACCACTCATAATCGACAACACTTCTGCAATAAAGTTGGCCAAGAACCCAAAGTTCCATGATCGAACAAAGCACATCAATACAAAATACCATCTAATTCAACATCATGTTCAGGCCAAAACCATCCATCTACATCATTGTTCCACAAATGAGCAAACTACTGATATCTTCACCAAAGCACTTGGAAGAGAAAAGTTTGAAAAGTTCAGATCGATGCTTGGGCTCACCAACATCCCTTCGGATTAAAGGGGGGAATGTTGACACCTAATCCTATGGGTTGGGTGTGGATATGTAATATTGTATAATAAATAATATTAGGAAATAAGGAAGGCCAAGAGTCATTGCGAGATGAATCCCAATAGCCTCACCTCCATGTATAAATACATGTACATTCTTCATCTAATACACATTCTGATTTGCGGAGTTACCTCCTGGTTTGACAGAAATTCATATTTCTTCAAATGCACAATCTTAAAGCGAAGAAAAAAAACTTTCAATTTCTTTCTCTTTGTTTAAACGCACTAGATGCTAATCAAAATGAAAATTTTCATTTTTAAAGAAAAAATGAAAATAAATATTTTTGAGTTTTTTTTATGAGCACCATGCAAAACATAAAATGTGAATCAAGAGCAATCACTTACTTTGAATATTAATGAAATCTCTCAAAATTCTCGAATGAACGACTAGACTCAAGAAGATACACTCTTCATTTTAACACTGAACAACACTCAAAGAAAAAATTCAGTTGAAATCAAGAAATGTAATCTATGCTCAATGGGGAAAAGTGTAATATCCCCAAATTGGGATTGCTAGTAAGGCATGCCTGAAAAACGCATTTTTCAGGAATGTATGCTACAGGATTGCAAACCAACACTTGGATCCCTTAGATATGATAATATAAGACTTGAATCCAAGAGGGGATAAAAAAAAAACCCTTCTAGGTGGGTTAAACAAGTCTCCCACACCTAGTACAACTTAGAAAATGCCCAATAATGGGACTGCAACACTATGTGACAAAACTGCTCAGAAAATAACGTAGTTCAGCAAGGTAGCAGAAGTAGGCCAATATGGAGGCTCAATAATGTAATTTATATCAGCAAATCAAAATCATATTGAAGCCCATGAGTCTTAGAATAGAAAATAGAAGACTTATAGAGAAAGAAACCCTCAAAAAGAGGTACCACAACACATATAATTGACTGCAAAGGCTTGACAGTGTTATTTTATTGAGTGTACTACAGCAATAGATTACAACTTAGATCTAGAGCAAAATAATGCATGAACAGTCAGATATATGATAGATCCATACACTATAATTTCTCTACTTTACATTCCCCTTGGGGATTTCAGCAAATCATGAAGCACATGGAGTAGATATGAGATTCTATGGAGCAGATCTGTAGATCTATTCAGAATTTATGAAGCATACATAGGAGTATTCATATCAGATCTGAATATGACATGGAATAAAACAGAAATCCATGGATCACCACAGTGAAGGGAAAATCCCCAACACCAGAGATCACTCCTCAAACTTTGCCAAATCACCCTGAAACTTTCCTCTTTGCAGATAATGCAGTACTGGAAGAGGGACTGCACTGTAGACTTGAAGAAATATTTGGACTGATGCCAAGATGTGGATCTAAAGCTAAAATGATCCAGAACACTCTTGCCAACGGGATAGGAGACTTTCCCACTTAAAATGGGCACTAGATTGGCCTAGATATGAATAGATCTAGCCTCCACTTACTGCAGCTTATAAAGAAAACCAAACCCTCAAAAGGATCTAAGTTGTAGTTGGAAGTAGAAGCTTGGCCTTAAGCCTGATAGTGGTCAATAAATACAAGACTCTTCCAAGAGCTACTCAAGGAAAGAGAAGGATTCCTAAACAGGAGATCCTTGTGCTAAACAACACTATTCTCTGCTAAACAGCCAAGAGAATGAGAAATGTCTAAATAGACATATTCTTCAGAAATAATATGGCCATCAAAAACCCCTCTCTTGTTGTCCTCCTCCTTTTATAAGATTGAGATCTTGTAAAACCCTAAACCATCCCAATGATTTAGCTCCTTTCACATGTGTGGCCTCCATCTAAAACTCGTTGTGCATCTAGGAGGTTCATTGAATCTGGACAACATTGTTGATTTGATCCTGTTGACCCAGTCAAAAGTCTCAACCCCTTTCACACATAAGGGTGTTTTTTTGAAGTAGCCTAGATTTAGCCTTGTTCACATGGGGCATTTATTTATTCACTTATTTTAGGAGTTTTTATGTTCCTCCCTTTTACATTTATTCATGAACATAAAAGTAAAGAAAAATTTAATATTCCAATTAGCTTGAGGCTAATTGGGAATATTACATTCCTCCCCTCCAAAAGAAAGAAACATGTGCTATCCATTGGTCTTCTCAAGGCATGAGAGATGATAAATGATGGGTGATTCAACCGCCATGAGACACTCCAATCTCCATTCTATCATCCAAAAAAATTGAGCCATCCTAGGTAGCTCATGGAAACAATCACCAATCCCCTCCTTATGTAATGTATAGGGGTTGCATGGCTGGAAATTATAGGTAATAATGTTCAACTTACGATGTCTCTCCCTCCATTTATGATGAATGTGGAGTTGTTGATCCTGGGCTACAATAATATAGTCCTCATGAAGCCAAAGGATACTTGGAACCTCATGATTCCCTTCATTGATTCTAGGGACCCTTCTTGCCAAATCTTCTATGCATATATTGAATAATATTACATCACCATATGTGCTCCCAAAGAAACATGGACTAAGTGTCATATGATGTATTGGATGGTGACAATAGTCCCTCCATTGAGACCAACTTTTTTCTTCTTCTTGCCGCCTCAAAAGATAGTAAAATAAGTGGCCACCCAACCACCTTCTTGCTTCCATAAGCTTCTCTAAAGCTTGAAAATAGTAGAGGATAAGAGGTGTTAGCTGAATATGACTCAAGTAACACATATCTTGCCAAAAGGCTTCCCATGTGAGAGACTTTTCCCAAAGACATAAGTCAATCATATGGCTTCTTACATAAGGAAACAAAAGACATAGTGTAGCAGCCATACAATGTTCCATCCTCTTCTTGAAGTATGCATAAGTATGGGAAGTTTCATTCCCAATGGACACATGCAACCCATGTGTCATCCCTCCCATCATGTTCTCAACAAAAATCAAAGCATCATTATCATCATGATACCAACAATCTCCCTTATGCCTCCTCATGTGAGAGTTAAATTTTCTCCCAAACTCAAGTACATACATGTTCATGAGATACATCCCAACCAAAAGTATGGACATGAGATTTAACATGTGATGTCCAAAATCTCTCCTTGTCAATCAAAGCAACCATGCCTTCTTCTTATGCATCCTCCCATTGAAACACAAGGCATGAGACAAGAAAATATGAATCTTTGGGTAGTACCCACACTCACCGAAGAGCAACCAGCGCAGTGCATCTCCTGCATGCCTTAGATCTAGATGTGGTAAGTGGTTTTCCCACCACTTACTTGCTGCCCATAACATATCTTCATGGCTGAAAGTGGAAGATATATTTGGTGCCTTAGGAAAGCACCCATCATGTTGTAGAATCTCCCTTTGTTCACTAAGGGAGTGGCCATATTCAGAAATAGTTTTGGCCTAAAGTTGGCCATGAAGTTTATAAGGTATAACACTTCTCTTAGGAGTCATGGCCTACATATACATAGTAAAAGGATGCATACAATCAGAAAATAAAACATGAATTACATAAGTATGTTCTTCACCAAAAGTTCTCCTTATACAAGTGGAGTGGTGTATGGATCTTTCTCCTCCTCCCAAGGTAGGAAGAGTTGGCTGAAATGACTCTATTTTAGAGTCTTGTTTCTGCTCCAACTCCACAAGGTTCATGCATATTTGACAATGCTGATATAGTTATTTTTCAAAGCCCTCCCAATAATAGCTCCTCAAGATGATGTTGTTGAGCTTCATATAATATGTGTGGCTAAAATAGAACTCTTCATAAGCCCTTTGTAGTAACTTCTCCTTGAGCTTGGAAGCTCTAGAAAAGAAGATCCTACCATGATTATAGATGACTCCATCAAGGATTGAATAGCTCTCATCATGTAGCAAGTCATCAAGAATCATGCAAGTATGAAGATCCTTGGAATATTCCACCAAGAGTTGGGATTCCCAATATGGATCTAAGCTTCCCAACAATGACATTGCTGTAGAATTATGAAATGAAGTAGTTGTCATATCATCATTCTCCTCTTTGACATGCTCAATTCCAAAGTCACATGTTGGAGTATTGTGGCTCCATCTTTGTTGCCTCTCTTGCAACTGATCTTGTGCAAGACAAGATTGAAGAAGAGGAATATCAACCTTCTTTTGAAAGGTTTCTCTCTTCCAAAGCTTCCATAGTTTGGCCCATGCATACAAGAGTGTTGGCCCCCTCTTGTCTTCTTCAGAAATATTATTTGTATGTGGAGATATCATTTGTTGCCCCAAATATATGGAGTGGCCATTTGAAATCATGCTAATGTCATCATAGATCTATGAGTTATTATTTTCCAGCGCAAACAGATGAGTGAGGAATATCAAAATCAATTTCAGAAAATTGTTCAGCCCTCCTTGAAATCCATCAATAGATCTTAGCGCTGTGGTAGCCAAATATGTCACTGCTTGTTAAGTCCCTTTATTAATAGTGTACTCACTTATTATGTTAGTGTAGCCCCCCTTATTTTTATTATTGTACCCATGTAACCCCCATATTGTTATTATTGTGCCCTTACATTATTATTGTTAGGTTGGCTAGGATTACATTGTGGCCCCACTAGGATTATATTGTGGCCCCATGGAATCCTATATATAGAAGGAGGTTTTGGTCATTTGTATCATCCAAGAATTTTTCATTCATGTAATGTATTGGAGGTTTCCCCCTCGAAGTGGCTTATTTCTAAGGCGTTCATGATATCTCTTTTCTTCTATTTTTGGAGTTGGTTTCACAACATTTGGTATCAGAGATTTGAGATTCTAGGGTTTCGCTGCTCCAAAAAGGTCATCGTGGAATTTTCGCTACAATTTTTTTCTACGAAGGTTTAGAATTTGAAATTTTTAGAGTGTGAAGCCAAAATCCTTAGGAACATCGTCGCAAAATTTCAGAGCTTGGTTCCCAATATTTTCGGAGATGTGATTTGTGCAAGTTAGGTCATTTTGCAGGCTCTTGAATTTAACCTAAAATGGTCATCGTGGTATTTTCGTAATAACATTTTTTATATGAAGGTTCAGAAGCTGAAATTGTTAGAGTGTGAAGCCGCAATCCTGAGGAACATCGTTGCAAAATTTCAGATATTTCTTCGCAATATGTTCGGAGATATGATCTGTGGAAGTTAGGGATTTTTGAGGCTTCTGAATTTCATCTCAATGAGGTGATTGTAGGAAAATTTTCATAGCTATCTCTCTGAGCATCAGATTGGAATGATGTAAAAAGTGGCCACAAGTACACAGACTTTAGTTTTTGATCTATCAATTTCAGAGCCAAAGGAGGAAACAGTGACACGTGGCAAGTCGTACAAGCTCGCTCTACTGAACCAGTCCAAAATTGGGTCATTGTGGGAGATTGGATATAACTTTCCCTTGAGGAATCCAAATCAGATCAAACCTGTGGCATTTGAAAGAAGCTCTAGAGGGCTACTATAGGGCTGAATTTCATATATTGAGGATCCACAATTATAGAGATAATTCAGTTTCAATATCGAGCTCCTCAAAATCAAGAAAAAGGTGTGTATTTGGTTTTTAAAATTGCATAACATTTGTTTGAAAAAGCAGTTTGAAGTGATTCAAAGGGAATATTTTAGAATTTTTATCAGTATTGGGTTCTATAATGCCTCCAAAAAATAATTCCATACCCATTAAGCCCTCAAAAATCTATACTATGATGCATGAAGAGGAAGAATTGCGGTATGAGATATCAAAATTACGGTACCAAGTGCAACAAATTTCGATCTTACGAAGAGCAACCGAAGATGACATAGATGGTTTAAAAGCATAAATGAAGGCTAAGTTGGATGGTTTGAAGGATCAAATAATAGCTAATATGGATGATAAATTAGTGGAAGATCAAATCGAGCATCAACAACAAGTTCTCCAACTCTCAAAGGATAACCTAACGTTGGTGCAGAATCTAATGAAACAACAGGAATATCAACATCACATCGAAAGAATTTCTGAAGAAGTCACAGAAACAAGAAATCGACAAGTACGATCTGTTTCAGAGTATCTCAGCAAGTGGAAGAATTTTCCTGTATAATATTCCACATGGGAGGATGAGAATTTTATACAGAAGCATCAAGAAATAATCAAGCATTGAGGACAACACTTGTTTGAAGGAGAGGGGCACGTTAAGTCCATTTATTAATAGTGTAGCCCCCCTTATTGTTATTGTTGTACCCCTATAACCCCCATATTGTTATTATTGTGCTCTTACATTATTATTGTTAGGTTGGCTAGGATTACATTGTGGCCCCACTAGGATTACATTGTGGCCCCATGGACTCCTATATATAGAAGGAGGTTTTGGTCATTTGTATCATCCAAGAATTGTTCATTCATGTAATGTATTGGAGGTTGCCCCCTCGAAGTGGCTTATTTCTAAGGATTTGATATCTCTTTTCTTCTATTTTTGGAGCTAGCTTCACAAAACTGCTGCACAAGGTTGAGAGAACACTTTATTCTTCTTCCCATCAAGGGGTCTCCCTGGTGGAATGCCTCCATGTAAAGAGACATCAAGATCTGAAGTAGACTGTATGAATGGTTGGACTGATGTGTCCCTTCCCTTTCTTCATATTCAGTATTCTTCTCATGAATAGAAACCCCTTGAAATAAACAAGGGTGCATGATCCTCATCATTGGATGTTAATCCATCCTTCCTCCTCTTGCCTGAAGCAAAGTATCACTGCCCAATAATGTTGTCACATAATGCTCCTTGGGAATCATTTGCAAAGATGCAAAATCTCTTTCCCTAGAAACAATAACTTCATGTCCATCCCCATGTGGTGATGGGTCTTCTTCTAAAGTGACAGCATTGTTACTGCCCTCTTGTTCTTCCTTCTCTTCAATATTTGAGAATGCCTCATTATTAATGAGAGACCTTGGATCTTGGTCTTCCTTCTCTTCAATATTTGAGAATGCCTCATTATTAATGAGAGACCTTGGATCTTGGTCTTCCTTTGAAAGAGGAATCTCCATGATTTGCTTTTGAGAAGAAATCTTTTCATGCAATGGGGATCTTGCCTTTGACAAGGTATCACAAAAGTTTTTATCCCCTTCATCAGAAGTCTGAAGTGGAGTTTTCACAACAGATATTTCCAACTCATGCAAGGGTTTTGCATGCTCATGCTTTTCTAGCTCAATCAAAGATGTTCTGGTTTGTTTTACATCAAATATTTTCACCATTCTTCTAGTGAAATTTGCATAAGTAGATATGTTTGCATTATTTAATGAGAAAGATTCAAACAACCACCAAGCATAAGATTTACCTTTAAGATGCAGTGTTGCTACCTTAAGGGCTTCTTTCTCTGAAACTTGATGTAGATCCAAATATGAGTCTAGCTGATCTATCCATTCTTTGGCTGTGCATGTGGAGGATCCATCAAAATTTGGCTGAAAGAATCTACCTCTTCTTCTTCTATTGTACTTGTTGGATATCCTTTCCTCCTTGAGCTGGAAGAACTCTTGGAGGCTCTATTGCTCCTTGATTTTCGAAGATTTAGATTTATACTCCTGAAGATAATCACTCAAAGTCTCCTCCTTTGGTGAATCTTCTTCCTTCATCTCTCTTGCAGTAGATCTGGGCATAGAATAACGTTGTGGATCTGATTATGTAGCTGAGTGCTTGCACATATAAGATGAAGAACTGTGGATTTCTTCATGTAAATATCTTCTTGAGGAACCTTCATTTCTTTCCCTCTTCATTTCTTTCCCTCTTCATTTCTTTGATTTCTCCTCTAAGCTCATACAGAGTTTGGAACAAAGTTTTTGAGAACTCTTTCCCTTTCATTCTTCCAGATAATGGGGTTTTATCCTTTTCTTCTGTGTCTTCAGTGTAATAATACTTCTCCTTCAGTCTCTTCTTTTCATGAAAATACATATTGGCTCTTTTCAAAGGAAGCACAGGCTGTGCCAAGAAAGCTACTCTGATACCACTGCAAAATCCCCAAATTGGGACTGCTAGCAAGGAATGCATGAAAAACGAATTTTTCAGGAATATATGCTACAAGATTGCAAGCCAACACTTGGATCCCTTAGATCTGAAAATATAAGACCTGAATCCAAGAGGGGATCATAAACAAATCCTTCTAGGTTGGTTAAACAGGTCTCCCACACCTAGTACAGCTTAGAAAATGCCCAATAATGGGACTGCAACACTATGTGACAAAATTGCTCAGAAAATAACGTAGTTCAGCAAGGTAGCAACAACATGCCAATATGGAGGCTCAATAATTTCATGTATATTAGCAAATCAAAATCATATTGAAGCCCATGAGTCTTAAAATAGAAAATAGAAGACTTATACAGAAAGAAACCCTCAAAAAGAGGTACTGCAACACATATAATTGACTACAAAGGCTTGACAGTGTTATTTTATTAAGTGTACTGCAGCAGTAGATTAAAACTTAGATCAAGAGCAAAATAATGCATGAACAGTCATATCTATGATAGATCCATACACTATAATTTCTCTACTTTACATTCCCCTTGGGGATTTCACCAAATCATGAAGCACATGGAGTAGATCTGAGATTCTATGGAGAAAATCTGTAGATCTATTCAGAATTTCTGAAGCATACACAGGAGTATTCAGATCAGATCTGAATATGACATGGAATAGAACAGAAATTCATGGATCACTACAGTGAAGGGAAAATTCCCAACACTAGAGATCACTCCTCAACTTTGCCAAATCACCCTGCAACTTTCCTCTTTGCAGATAACACAGTACTGGAAGGGGGACTGTGCCATAGGCTTGAAGAATGGTTTGGCCTGATGCCAAGATGTAGATATGAAGCTCAAATGATCTAGAACACTCTTTCCAATGGGATAGAAGACTTTCCCACTGAAAAGGGGCACTATATTGGTCTAGATCTAAATAGATCTAGCCTCCACTTGCTGCAGCTTACAAAGAAAACCAAACCCTCAATAGGATCTGAGTTGTAGTTGGAAGTAGAAGCTTGGCCTTAAGCCTGATAGTGGTCAAGAAATACAATACTCTTCCAAGATCTACTCAAGGAAAGAGAATGATTCCTAAAGAGGAGATCCTTGTGATAAACAACACTATTCTCTGTTAAACAACCAAGAGAATGAGAAATGTCTCAATAGACATATTCTTCAGAAATAATATGGTCATCAGCAACCCCTCTCTTGTTGTGCAGATTGAGATCTTCCAAAACCCTAAACCATCCCAATGATTTAGCTCCTTTCACATGTGTGGCCTCCATCTAAAGCTCGCTATGCATCTAGGAGGTTCATTGAATTTGGACAGCGTTGTTGATTTGGTCCTGTTGACCCAGTAAAAAATCTCAACCCCTTTCACACATAAGGGTGTTTTATTGAAGTAGCCCAGATTTAGCCTTGTTCACATGGGGCATTGATTTATTCACTGATTTTAGGATTTTTTATGTTCCTCCCTTTTACATTTATTCATGAACAAAAAATTAAAGCAAAATTTAATATTCCAATTAGCTTGAGGCTAATTGGGAATATTACAAAAAGAGACCCAAATGAAGTCAAGGTTGACACTTGAAATCTCTAATCGTGAGGATCAACTAAAAAGCAAACTCAATCAAACAAATAGCTCAAAAGACACGACAAGATTTGACTCAATGACAAGTCTAGAAACCAACAAGGCATGCAACCACTTGGATGGCCTGAGAACACCTAGAAGCTCTAGGATGATAAGGATGCACTTGCTTTGCAAAAGAGAGGACCAAATATGGAGAAGTTGAGTCAAAAAGTGACGCTTGAATAAAGAAGAATAAGAGTTATCCAAGCAGACAAAAAGCCATAACGACAAGACACACTAGCAAGCAAATGGGAGGAAACCCTATAATAATGTACACAGAAATTGGCGTGGATGTGAGGCTATAACCCGCGCTGGAAGAGGAAAAGCACTACTCTGCAAATGAATTCAGCGCCAATTGGTGCGACTGTCAGAGAAATACCGGCACCGATCGAGGGGAAGACTTGAAAATAAAAGGGTTTACCGAACTAATACCAGGCTTATCACTTCAATAGAGAGGAGAATGTATGTAATAAATTACAAAAGCTACAAAGAAAAGGAGATGGACCTTCGAATAAAGATTGATGACAAAACGAAAAATAAAAAAGAGAAAACAAGAGACTAAAGGCAAGCACTCCCCAACGGAGTCACCAATTTGTTATGCAAGAAAATCCTCTCTACGGACAAAGACAATCCCTCTAGCCCTAGGATGGGTCTAGTAACAACAGGGAACAAACTAATGCTTACTTTCCTAGATTACAAATAGAAATGGATCGTGTATAGATGACCTACTTCAATCTTATGCTACTCCTTGCTCAAATCCTTTGATCCTTTGCACTTCCAAGTTAGACCCTCGTTGTCACCAGCGCTTAGTCAGCTGCACAAGAGATCAAACAACACCAAATGTGAAAGAATAACATATATTTCACATGAGAAACCTATCTAGTTGATCAAGGAGTACTAGAAATTGAATCATACATAATAGACAAGATTGGAAAGAAAGAACCAAATGTATTATATTAATATAGAAAGGAGGAGTTACAACATGCACCCTTATGTCACAGCTCTCCTTCGACGGATCTGGATCCATGCACATATCGAAAGTGCTTGTCTCAACTTGATACGAAGAGGCCAACGGTCTCAACTATCCTTCAACGCCTATAGCAACAATTCTCTCTTTGTTGTTCTTCTATCTCTATTCTAACTAGTAGAGGTATGGGAGGATGTTCATTTTATAGCAAGGGGAAAGGAAACATGGATCCACTCAAAGTGGGGAAGTGGCTTATCTCTTTGGGTAGTTCCTCTTTTGTAGGAACAAGAAGCCCAAAGGGAGAAGCTCGATTCTATCCTCATGAAAAAACAACCAAATATCCGCCACGAAGCTTCTAGACCTCAAAGCTTCACTTCCATTTTTTTAAAACCTTCCAAAAGTGGATCAATGCAAGTATGATCTCCATTCCTACGATGATCAGTGCTGCCTTAGACCTAAAATTAGGGATCGGCCCGGGTGAGAAAAAGCTAGGGCGCGTCTCTCCTGTTTAACATGTTTGCAAGGATTTCTTCAGGAATGGTCAACAGAGAGTTTGTTTATTATGTTACAAGGGATATAATGGGACATTTTCATGATGGAAAATAGACACAGGGATTACTGTCGAAGGCCCTCCAGGGTTCGGGAATAGGGAGTATAGGGACAGTGACAAATTGTTGTGTAATAGCGAAAGGAAATAATAAAAATATTCCCTTGAACTATTAATATACATAAGATATAATCATCATGTAAAACACATTAAATGCCTACAAAGTAACCAAATCCATATGTTAATCCTAATATCATATGTTTCTCAAATAATTATTGACTAATGTTGCCATTGATGTCAAAGTCATGTAAGACCCAAAGTTGTGATCTAAGGAAAGAGAATGATTAGAGGAAAGAGCATGATTTAATGTGAGAGCATGATCAAAGGAAAGAGGATGACATAAGGTAGGAGCACGAGGAAGAAACCTCAAAATTTCAAAAAAACCTTAAAATTATTAGAGAAATAAAATTTCAAGATAATCTGAAAGCCACACAAAATAAAAGTTATTGAACATTCATCGTTATTTAGTGGAATGTGTAAATAATCAGTAGTTGAAAGTCCATCTATTAGACCCTCAGAATATCAGTAATTTTACAAAGGAAAATCTTTGTTAATTCATTGATATCCTATTATGGAGTTTCCACTGGTTATAGGGTTCTTAAGGTTCAACACCTAAGGGATAAGTGCCCCTCAACATATCACGATATGGACATTTCTATCAACGCATGGTTGCTTGTCAAACTACTAATATCTTGGTAATAATGGCACTTGGTCAAAACCCCTTGTCACAATGCACTAAGGTATAACTCTTGAGGGCTAAACACCTTCAACATATCACGATATATATGTTATTTAAAAAGATACATTCTTGAATATTTTATAATATTCCAAGCCTTGATTGATCCTGGTCATAACTCTCAGTCACAAGGGTGCTGAGTTGTAGCACTTGAGGGCTAAGTTCCCTCAACATATCATTGTTATATCAAAAATTGAAGGTTCGATGAATTTATAATATCCTGGTATGAGTTGATCCCAGTCATAATGGCTGGTGATGTGGGAGCTTAGATATATCTCTAAGGGATTAATTCCCTCACATATCGACCACTGGGACAATTGACAAAGTATATACATTGAAATCTATCGATATATTGACATCTCACTTCCCGTGATATGTCAATTAAAAAACTCTTTTCTAACTACTGACAAATAAATTTTCCACTTTCTATACTTAGAAGTATTCTTTTATAATATTTTTAAGTGTTAAAGTATTTTTGGTATTTTCCTAATATTCTAGTATAAAAGGCCAAAATTTGTGGTTCAACCATTCAAAGACTCGTAACATTGTTTGATATGAAATTTGATGTCAACTAAATTATGTCCTTTGGGTGCCCACTATATCAAAATTTCCAAATCCTCTAATATCCGAATATCCTTCGGTTAGACAAAGAATTTGTTGACTGCTAACCGAAAAAGTTCCTATCAAAATATCCTTGAAAAGTCAAATTTTGTAATCATTTTTAGTGTAAATGAATGTTGGGGATTTCACTAAGTTAGTGATATAAAATCACCTAGACTCATTATATGTGCATATCAAGTGGTGTTAAGGCATATATGTATTATTTATTTTAAAAGTTGGCTTGAAGAAATCATTGAGAGGTTAAATAGTTGTAAGATCTTGCATAGAGTTTGGTTGTATGTATAATCATCAAGTTTGAAAGTTGATATGAAGGAACCGCCAACTTAAATCGCACGAGTTGTTGGTTTTATCCTGTATTTTTCATATGACATTGTTTTAAATATATGCCATATGTTATAATCCTAACTTGCTTTCGGCCCCCATAATAGTATTAATAAATATTTACTTTTAAAATAATCCAACAAAGTTATGTTACAACCTAATCATTAATTCACACAGTGGCTAATTTTGTCATGATTATATTGGTATATTTATGTTTTGACGGGGAGGTCAAGCCCATGACCTTCCCCCTTTTATCACTGGTTACAATGAAAACTTAAAAATAGAATTTTCGGTTGGCATTTCAATGGCCTATGCATGCCTCAATGGTGGAAGAATTAATTTGTGTGTCTGAGGTTCATAGGGTCAAACCCTGTTGGCTCCACTCGTATTCCTTTTATAACAATTCCATTACACCTAATGATCTGAAATGGGTGGATAACTTGTTATGATTTTCAAGCACCTCCCACTCAGTTAAACAAATTAATATCTAGCTTATACTTGACTGTGCAGAATTGAGTCCTTGATTCAAGTGTATGTGCTTTAAACTGTTTTAATGCTTTAAGTGTGAGGAATTACACATTTGTTTTTGTTGATATTAAGCATGTACAAAAACCATAAAATTTAGCAAATAAGAATCAACACATAACAACAAATTTAATAAAGGAGTTCACCCGAATATCGTGGGCTACGTCTCCTAAATCCTATGTCAACTGACTTGGCTCTTTGGGATTATGATGGGAAATTTCTTTTACAAGTTAAAAAATCAAATCCAATGGTTATCTGAACTGAACCAATGGGTTTAGAATACCATCATACCCCTGGAATGGTTGTTATCTCTCTGAAGATAGACCTAGGTTCCCTTAGACTTGACCTCTTCTACCAACACCCTTAAGCTTCCCTAATATTCTTTATGGCACTAACTCCTTAATAAATCATTTTCTATCCCTAAAACCTCACTTACTATCTCCAGCACATATCATACATCCAAAATAGGTTGTTCATCTGCTCAAAATGAGCTCTGGCTCCCTAATCTAGGCCTCCATCCACTGTTGGCCCTGGGCTGCCCGAAAATTACCTATGGCTTCTCGACCTTCAGAAGTGTCCAAATGACTCTGAAAATCCTTCCATTGGATTCAGAATGTCCAAAATTGTAAGAATAGACTATTCACTTAGTGAAATTTGCCTTTGGTTGTTCCGGTTATGCCTCCAACACATGGAGGCACCCCCTGGCTCTGGGTTCACTGAAAAAATTCTTTGAAGCATCTTGGCCTACAGAAGTCTTAAAAAGCTTATTAAAATCTTTCCATTGGATTCAAAAGGTTCAAAATAGTCATAATAGACTATTTTTTTCTTGAGAATGGATACTGGTTGCTCTGGTTAGGCCTAATTCTCCTGATGGCCCATAGTGGCCCTAGTGGCCATTGGAACTTCTTTGAAACATCTTGGCCTTCAAAAGTCCTCTGTTGTATATGAAAACCTCACCATTATATCTATAATGTCTGAAAAATACAAAAATTACTATTGGTTTCCTGAATAAGGCCTCTAGCTGCCCTGGCTAGGCCTCATACTGTTGTTGGCTCCTGGTGACCCTAGTGGCCCCTAGAAATTATATGAAACAAAATAATGCTTGAAACTACTCTAATGGCTCTGCAACCCTCATCAATGAGTCTGGAATGTCCAATAAATTTGAAATTTACTATTCACAATCCAAGAATGGTCGAATCATGCTCAAGATAGAGCATATACAATTTTGTCCAGTAACCCCTAATACAGCTCCACTAAAAATGGAGCAACTGCAATTAGCTGGAGTTGATTTTGGAATTTTCCGCAAATTTGGGCACATTGGCCAACTATCCCACCAAAAATACCATTAGCAATAAATTTAACGGTTTGGGTTGGGCACATGCCCCAAACCCCGCAATCTTCTAACCGTAACTGCTGGCGAGAACTGTGCATGGACCACAGTAAAAGTTATTGAACCGAATTTGAAAGCGTTGTTTAATGAAACCATTGGAGGTTTAACCGTGCATGTGATAAATTTGTTGTGGAATTAAATTCTACGGGTAACGTGCACCGGTGGGTTTTGGCCCTTGGTTCAAGGTCTACAGCCATATGGGGAGGTGTTAGCCCCTCCGCTCCCCCACTTTCAAAACAGTTAAACCATAAATAAAACATGCATACCTTTATGGTTAAGAAAAATGGTAGCAAAGATGGTAAAGCCATGCGTTTAGTGGGAAGGAGGTTCTGCGGTCAAACCCGACGGAGTCCCAAAAAATTTACACAACCACTCCTGGGCCATGTGGCGGCCTCCGGGCCTACCACGTGGCGACCTCTGATTGGTCGAACCCGAAAAACATACAATCCTGTAGCAAATAATACCCTGCCACTTGTCATTATAGGACTGGCTTGGAAGGAATATTCCAGGGAATATTCCTTGGAATATTCTTTTTGCTGACTGTACAAATACCTATTCAAACTTGGTCAACTGTTGAAATTTGTAGTTTACTGGACTTTACAAAACAAGATAACTTCTTCATACGGTGTTGGTTTTTCGATATGTTCATGGTGTTGGAATTAAGAAGATGAGATCTATCTGGTTGCTCAGGTTTGACACACTTTTGAACACTTTGAAATTTGAGCTATCACTTGGGTCCTTTATCTGAATTTGATCACTCCTCCCCATTAGGAATATTTTGGACCCCAAAAGACTGATTACCTGTTCAGTAAATGAGAGTACAAAACCCTCACATTTCCAGCCTCCATACAATTTTCCATGCAAGGCTTAGTGTCTTTGATCCCCAATTCGAAGGTAGTCAACACTTCCCCTCTTGGATGCTCTTGTCCTTCTTGAACTCATTCAGAAATTTCTGGCAAGAAATTTTCAATAGAAGGTAATTGAACATTGCTTCCTTGATCATTGATCAAATGTGGCTCAAACAAACATAATTTTTCAACAGAAATGCATACATGACTAAAATTTTCATATGTACAAATGAATGTATGTCTTACTGGGTTAAGAAGTCAAACCAATTCTTACCAAGCCACTTCCATGGCGATTTTTGCTTTTGAAAATCTTCTTCATGTGAAACATCTGGTCTCACATCGATGATGGAATATTTGGTTCCATTTTCGCCAGTCTTTTTATCCTCTTGCTTCAAATTCTTGGGATGATTAGTTGGATGCAATGTCCAACATTGGGTAATAAGATGTCCCTTTTTCTGGCAATGTTTTCAAGTCTTTTACATCTTTTGTGCAAGTTGTCTTTACTTCAATTGTTTCCTATATTCCTTCACCCTCTTCCAGCATTTTGAAACTTCACGGTTACACATACCACAATAGGAACATCAACTCTTTCTTCCATTCACGCATGCATATATCCCATTCTTAACATAAACATAATCAACTTAACTATGGGAATAATTATACCTCAACTGTTGCTTTGCATGTCCATAATTTTTACCTTCTTGAGGAGTTGAACTTGTAGAGGTTCCAAATTTCTTTTGAAGACTAACGTCGGTGTTCATGTATTGATAGTTGTCAGAACTCTATTCCTCGCGATAAGATTCGTGTCTACAAATATATTGCTGCAACATAGGCTTCAAACAATGGCATTGAACTTGAAAACAAACTTTACATGTTTTTGGTTTAGAACTTGCAACAAAAGTTCTTTTTGGAGTTGTCTCAAATGCTTTCATGGCTGTAGAGTTTTCGCCATAAGATTGTGTAATATTCCAAAATTTTATGGAACATTAAAAACTTTTGTTTTTGCTTTAGGAGGAGAATAAATGGGTAAGGAAACCCATTGATAATAAAAATCTGAATAAGGAACCCTTATAATGTGAAAAGGGATCAATAAAGAACTGGATTTCACACCCCATATGTGAAAAGAGACAATTTGCAGGTGGATAATTCTAGAAGAGGCCAAGTTAACTCCGCAGATTGAGAAGATAAGGTTCACTCGGTGGGCCAACGCAGTTTTCATGAGAGGGAGATCATTCTAGAGAGGAAATCCTAAGGTGTGGGGCCCATGACAAAGCACCCTTCACTCGTTTAAAAGGAGAATGAAGCATCCATTCTCATTCATGTTTTTTATTATCATTTTTTTTTTCTTCTCTGACAAGTGCATTCTCCAGCTGTTTAGCTGAGATGCAGTGCTGCTAGCATTGGGTGTTCCCGGGCGGGAATCCCATCTCTTCCATAGAGTAGCTCTTGGAAGAGCTTTTTATTCATATTCCCCATATTCTAGCTTGAGGCCAAATCATTCCATTTAGCTTCAGCGCAATCTCCATTGGTGGTTGAGTTGTGTTGTTGGGTGTTGCAGGGGAGGGTTCCTCAACACTACTTCCAGCATTGTATTTCAGAGGAGGGAGTGTCGATTCCTTTGGGAGATCAGTGAGGGAGTTTCTGATCTTCATTGCATCATCTTTGGCATCAGTCCAACCATTTTCCGTCAGCATAAGAGCATCCCTCTTCCTTGAATGCGCAGTTCATAGAGAGCATTTGCAGTGAGGGTTGCAGCATTTTAGTGGGTGGTGAGATCTTCAATGAAAGGATCAAAATTTCATCTAGAAGGTTGAAAAAAGGAGTTATTTCAGCAAAGGCATCATATTCAGCAAGCTCCTCCTATTTCCAATTTCTATTGAGTTGCAGCAGCTGCCCAGCAACTCCGGCATTTTGGTAAAATTGCCATTTTGTCTAGTTTCCAACCAATCCTCTTAAAGGATTGTTGTATTGTATTTTCAGGGGTTGAGACCTTGCTCCCCCTTTCTTATTTGAGCTTTCATTGTTGTATCATTCATATTCATGTAATTACTGCTACAGTGCCTCCATAGATTGCGCAGTCTTAGTTGGGAATAAACTATGTAAGCAGTATTTTCTCCATTTCTATGCACATGTCTCATTGAGGCCCTTTACTTGATTTGAGTAATATATTCCTCAAGAGTTTGTCTACATTTTATGCTGCATATGTATTTAAAGGTTGATTACATCTTCATGTGACATGGCTCCCTTGAAATAACGTTGTCATTTCCTTGTTTGAGCAAAGTGTAGTTGTTGCCTCTTATTTGGGCACTTTCTAGGAGATCTAGTTTGGGGAGATCTATATCACCCATCTAGATTCATTTCTATGAGCTCCAATTTTGTGCAGGAGTTGTATGATACATGTTCTAAGGCATCCCAACATTGGTTTGCCTTATTTTTGCAGTGGCTTCCTTATACAGCATCCCCTGGGACACTATTGCAGCAATTCCCGAGGAAGGAATTTCACATAGGTATAGACAGAGTCTGTGAAGGGCCAGGTAGCCTCTGGATCTCACCCTTCCTTGTGAAGGTGACATATCTGGAAAATGACCCCACAGTATATCTCTGGAATAGACTTGTGATATTTCAGAAAAAGGAACATTACAGTGGTATCATAGCATCTTTGTTGGCTCGGCTTGTGGCCTTCAAAGCCCAAGAAAGAGAACAAAAGATGAAGAGGATGAGATTGATCTCATCCATTTTTGAAAAGAAGAAGAATCTCCCCAAGGAGGAAGAGAAAACAGAAAAGGAAGACCCCTGCATTTACTATTCTCATCTAGAAGGAAATAAGGAGTTGAGCAGGAGAGAGACTCCATCTCTTGGAAGAAAGGAGACGAAAATACTCCCAAGTCTTCTTCCCGAATCTATGCAAGGCATACATGAATAATTCAGAAATGTTAGGAGGAAGATTGATGGAGAATCTCAAAGAGGGTTCGAAACTAAAGGAAGCCCTAGGTTTTCACATGGTGAGGGTAAGCGTGCAGCCACACACCATGATGAACAGCGCAGTCAAAGGCCCAACATTCCTATGAGGGAGATGAAAGAAGGAGGAAAGGTTACTAAGGAGGAAACCCTTAGTTATTTCTTGAAGGAGTATGAGTCTCACACTCATGGATTCAGAAATCAGCCCACTTTTTCTGAGTTTTGCAAGAGCAAGGTGAAGGGGAAGGAGCAGCAAGATAGATTTCATCTATCTACTTTTGGAATTTCACCTTCATATTCAGCCAAAGATTGGGTGGAGGAGCCAAACACCTTCCAACAGCAGCACCACATTTCAGAAGAAGAAATCATCAAGGTTGCAGTGTTGCATTTGAGAGGTAAGGCTCATGCATGGTGGAAACTTGAGTCCATTTCTTTTGAGAATGTTAAAGCTTCATCTTATGTAAATTTCACTAAGTCATTGGTGAAAAGATTTGATCAAAACATTCTTGAAACTCATGAGATGGAGTTAAACCAAGGGACTCAAACAAAACCCTTGCATAGAAACGCAGAACCACCTCAAGAAACAATTGGAGGAGCTAAAAACTTGCATCAAGCCTTTTTGGAGGCCAAACTTTCATCCCACACCTTTGAGCAACAAACTAGAGAGCTCTCTTTTTCAAAGTTGTATCATATTATTGGGATGTTTCCCAAATTTATTGCAGAGAAAGAGGGCAATAGCGTTACCAAATCTAGATATCATCTAGTGCCTCATGCAGAGTAAGAAGGAGATTTTGCTCCAAATAGAGGGACTCTTGTGTCTTTGAAAGAAGGTCCCCAGGATCTCATGCATGGAGATCAAGGCATATTTCATGATTCAAATGTGCCATTAGAGAGGAGGTGTAAAACCATGAAGACTCAAGGAGAATATAGAGGAGATACCTAGCATCATGGGATGAGAAGGGCCCATCTCTATCCATTTTTGGAGGTCGTTACACCTAGGAAGGTGATTGAGCTGCGCAGCGAAAGCATGGATAGGATTTTTCATCCATATATACAGTCATCTTCAAATGATAATGTCTCATTGAGTGGAGACATTACACCAGGAAGGCCACTAGTTCAGATGAGGGGGATAGATGCTTCAAACAGTGAGGCATCAATCACTGATTTCAGCAGTGTGGAGACCTTGGGACAGCATGTTGCAGCGCTGGGGGTTTTGGGTAAAACCAAAGTAGAGGGTAGCATCCCCTCACTATCACTCTTACCCACTCTCCTTTCAGTACTTGCGTTGTGGCAGGGGAAGCAAGGGAGGGACAACATCCTTCCCACTTGTACAGTTGGAATGGGAGAAGTATATGCACACCACTCTTTGGAGGAGTGGGCACAGTCACTTCTTTTCCTTGGGAGGAAGAGGGGAGATTCATATATGAGTTGCTCCCTTTTCATAAGCAGGAAACATGGTAAGGACATTGTTCATTTATATGATTTACATGTTGATTCCTTAACCATGTATATAAAGGATGTTGCTCCAAGGAGGAGCATTCTTTGTCAAAGGATCCTTGGTCTACTTGGGGCCAAGAGCATAGTTGATGACCATCCCTTTGATGGGCTTGGGGGAGATTTATATTTTGGAGGGCATGCTCCTCATGTCTCATACACCATTCATTTCCTCCAAATACATGAGGAGAATGTAGTAGCAAACCGGTGGTTGAATAACCACATCTTTTGTCATTCTCTCTTGCAGTTTGTGCCCAAACTGTGTTGGTTGCATAAGAGGGATAAATTCCCCACTCACTTGCTATATATGGCAGCCAGAATGACTTTTACTTTGGTTCTCTATTTCTATAGATCATACTATTATTGGGAGCATGATTGGGATAAAGGCACATGGGATGGATGTGTCCTTTGGGGGAGAAGATCCCCATACTTTTTGCAGGAAATGCTCTAAGGGGAGCATGAGGGATGATGTGGCCACCATAGTTCAGCACTTATTCCTTCTTGAGGTGAACCATGAGAGTGATGGGGAGTCATATGATGGTGTTGATCTCCTTCCCATCACAAAGGAGAGACATTGGGCCAACTTGATTCATAAGGGAGGAGGGAAGATCCTTGGAGATCCAAACTTCATCTTGCCACTTGAGGGAAACATTTCCGTAGCCCAAGAGTAGCCTTCACTCTACACTTTTCATAAGTGGAGAGGTGAACATCATGGGATAGGTTATGATGCCTACCACTTTCATATTTTTTAGCCCACCTTCTTTGTTGGAGCTCAAGGTGGAATCAGCAGTTGCCTTATCTGGAGGTAACTAGATTCATATGGATGGTTGCTTTGGGATGGAGGATTCACATGAGGGGAATGTTCTTCCCAATTCATTTTGACACCATGACTCAAGGAGACCTCTGGACAACACCTTACTGCCTTCTCGAGTACATTCCATGTTCATGATGATAGCCACACTGACTAGTTTACATGCTTGGGAGGAGCAGTATGGAGACTCTTTGTTGATATAACACCTCATTCTTCATGAGGAGTTAATCATAAGTAGATGCTACAGTTGGAGGGAGAGGACATCCTACATTTCTATCCTTACAAGTTGCTTGAGGGCAAGCAACATTTGGGAGGGGAGGACTGTAATGTTCCAAAATTTTATGGAACATTAAAAACTTTTGTTTTTGCTTTAGGAGGAGAATAAATGGGTAAGGAAACCCATTGATAATAAAAATATGAATAAGGAACCCTTATAATGTGAAAAGGGATAAATAAAGAACTAGATTTCACACCCCATTTGTGAAAAGAGACAATTTGTAGGTGGATAATTCTAGAAGAGGCCAAGTTAACTGTGCAGATTGAGAAGATAAGGTTCACCTGGTGGGCCAGCGCAGTTTGCATGAGAGGGAGATCATTCTAGAGAGGAAACCCTAAGGTGTGGGGCCCATGAAAAAGCACCCTTCACTCGTTTAAAAGGAGAATGAAGCAACCATTCTCATTCATGCTTTTGATTATCATTTTGCTTATTTTCTCTGACAAGTGCATTCTCCAGCTGTTTAGCTGAGATGCGGTGCTGCTAGCACTAGGTGTTCCCGGGCGGGAATCCCATATCTTCCATAGAGTGGCTCTTGGAAGAGCTTATTCTTAATATTCCCCATATTATAGCTTGAGGCCAAAGCATTCCATTCAGCTCCAGCACAGTCTCCATTGGTGGTTGAGTTGTGTTGCAGGGGAGGGTTCCTCAACACTACTTCCAGCATTGTATTTCAGAAGAGGGAGTCTCCATTCCTTTGGGAGATCAGTGAGGGAGTTTCTGATCTTCATTCCATCATCTTTGACATCAGGCCAACCATTTTCCATCAGCAGAAGAGCATCCCTCTTCCTTGACTACGTAGTTCATAGAGAGAATTTGCAGTGAGGGTTGCAACATTTTAGTGGGTGGTGAGATCTTAAATGAAAGGAACAACCTTTCATCTAGAAGATTGAAAAAAGGAGTTATTTCAGAAAAGGCATCATATTCAGCAAGCTCCTGCTATTTCCAGTTTCTATTGAGTTGCAGCAGCTGCCCAGCAACTCCGGCATTTTGGTAAAATTTCCATTTTGTCTAGTTTCCAACCAATCCTCTTAAAGGATTGTTGTATTGTATTTTTAGGAGTTGAGACCTTGCTCCCCCTTTCTTATTTGAGCTTACATTGTTGTATCATTCATGTTCGTGTAATTACTGTTGCAGTGCCTCCATAGACTGTGCAGTCTTCGTTGGGAATAAACTATGTAAGCAGTATTTTCTCCATTTTTATGCACATTTCTCATTGAGGCCCTTTACTTGATTTGAGTAATAGATTCCTCAAGAGTTTGTCTAAATTTTCTACTGCATATGTATTTAAAGGCTGATTACATCTTCATGTGACATGGCTCCCTTGAAATAACGATGGCATTTCCTTGTTTGAGCAAAGTGTAGTTGCTGCCTCTTATTTGGGCACTTTCTAGGAGATCTAGTTTGGGGAGATCTATATCACCCATCTAGATTCCTTTCTCCGAGCTCAAATTATGTGTAGTAGCTATATGATACATTTTCTAAGGCATCCCAACATTGGTTTGCCTTATTTTTTCAATGGCTTCCTTATACAACGTCCCCTTGGACACTGTTGCAGCAATTCCCGAGGAAGGAATTTCACATATCTATAGATAGAGTCTGTGAAGGGCCAGGTAGCCTCTGGATCTCACCCTTCCTTGTGAAGGTGAAATATCTAGAAAATTCCCCCACAGTATATCTCTGGAATATACTTGTGATATTTCAGAAAAAGGAACATTACAGATTGAACATAGCCTAGACCAAATTTCTTAGGTATTTCCTCAACCATATTAGGATCAATCATGCCTTGTGCATGTTTTCCTAGACCCTTGCCTTCATAGCCCATTTTTAACATCAACTTGGACCCTATACATCTAGTGTGATTTTCAAATGAACCTACACATCTTTTTGAAGAGGAATTTGAAGACAAATTTGAGTGATTTACCTCTGCTTCAAGCATGTGTTTGGTTAAGGCCTTTTGGGCATGATGGAGCTGCATCTCTATCTCATTCATTCTTTGAATTAGTCCTTTTTTCTCTTGCTTCATAGTAACCAATTTCTCATGAAGTCTAGTGCGTTCCCTTCTATCTTCATACATACTTTGCACTATATCCTTCAGGATGTAGAAGTCTCGCTTCATCTCTTCATCAAAGAATCTTGTGAAAGAGGAGGATTTTGAAACCTCACTTGATGAAGTTGTCATCATTATGTAAATGAATTAAATAAATTCACCAACAATTCACAAAGCTTCAAAAATAATTTGACAAATCTTCTTAACAATTTGGCTGTAAATTCAAGCTCTTTTCTGCAGCTTGTGTCTCTTCTTCGAGCAACCTTTTGCAAACAATCTTCAAGAGGGATTGTGCTTCAAGGGTTGCCTTGAGGTCATTTGGGTAAGGAGAATTATTTCAATATTCTTACTTCTTGTCCTCTTCTGGACTTATCTAACATCATCTCCCCTTCAGCTCTAGCAAACTCAAACTTGTAAGCATCAGTCAATTTGCAAACAGTTAAATTCTTTGCACTGTTAAACACCTTTCAAGTCAAACAAGGAACCTAGTGCTCTTTCAAGCAAGCAACCTAGTGCTCTGATACCACCTGATCTGAAATGGGTGTATAACTTGTTATTATTTTCAAGCACTCCCACTTAGTTAAACAAATTAAGATCTAGCTTATACTTGATTGTGAAGAATTTTATTCTTGATTCAGGTGTATGTGCTTGAAACTATTTTAATGATTTAAGTGTGAGGAATTACACATTTGTTTTTGCTGATATTAAGCATGTACAAAAACCATAAAATTCATCAAATAATCATCAACACATAACAACAAATTTAATAAAGGATTTCACCTTAATATCGTGGGCTACGTCTCCTAGAGCCTATGTCAACTGACTTGGCTCTTTGGGATTATGATGGGAAATTTATTTTACAAGTTAAAAAATCAACTCCAATGGTTATCTGAACTGAACCAATGGGTTTATAATACCATCATACCCCTTGAATGGATGTTATCTATATGAAGATAGACCTAGGTTCCCTTAGACTTGACCTCTTCTGTCGACACCCTTAAGATTCCCCGAGCTTCTCTATGGCACTAACTCCTTAAGAAATAAGTTTCTGTCCTTGAAACCTTACCTATTGTCTCCATCACATATCATGCATCCAAAATAGGTTGTTCATTTTCTCAAAATGAGCTCTGTCTCCCCAATCTAGGCCTCCATCCACTATTGGCCCTGGGTTGCCCGAAACTTCCCTATGGATTCTCGACCTTCATAATTCTCCAAATGACTCTAAAATTCCTTCCATTGGATTTATAATGTCAAAAATATTCATAATAGACTATTCTCTTAATTAAACTGGCCTCTGGCTGCCCCAGTTACGCCTCCAACACCTAGTGGCACCCCTTGGCTCTAGGTTCACTGAAAAATTCTCTAAAGAATATCGACCTTAAAAGTCTTCAAAAGCATCTAAAAATCCTTCCATTGGATTCAGAAGGTTCAAAATATTTATAATAGACTATTAGTTTGCTGAGAATGGATATTGACTGCTCTGGTTAGGCCTCATTCTCCTACTAGCCCCCTGGTGGCCCTAATGGCCCTTGGAACTTATCTAAAGCATCTCGGCCTTAAAAAGTCCTCTGTTGGCTCTGAAAACCTCACCATTAGATACATAATGTCTAAGACATCTAAAAATTACTATTGGTTTCCTGAATAAGGCCTCTAGCTGCCCTGGCTAGGCCTCATACTGTTGCTGGCTCCTGGTGGCCCTTGTGGCCCTAGTGGCCCCTAGAACTTCTCTGAAGAAAAATCACGCTCATAAGTCCTTTGATGGCTCTGAAATCCTCACCAATGAGTCTGGAATGTCTAAGAAATTATAAATTGACTATTCACACTCCAATAATGGTCGAATCATGCCCAAGATAGAGCATAAACAATTTTGTCCAGTAACCCCCAAAACAACTCCACTAAAAATGGAGCAATTGTAGTTAGCTGGAGTTAATTTTGGAAATTTCCACAAATTTGGGTGCACTGGAAAACTATTCCAGCAAAAATATCGTTAGCAATAAATTTAACAGTTTGGGTTTGACACATGCCCCAAAACCTGGGATCTTTTAACCGTAACTGTCGGTGGGAACTGCACATAGACCACGGTAGAAGTTATTGAACTGGAGTTAAAAGAGTTTTTTAACGAAACCGTTGGAGGTTTAACCGTGCATGTGATAACTTTTTTGCAGAGTTAAATGCTGCGGGTAACGTGCATCGGTGGGTTTTGGCCCTTGGTTCAAGGTCTACGGCCATATGGGGAGGGGCTGGCCCCTCTGCTCCCCCGCTTCCAAAACAGCTAAACCACAAATAAAACTAGCATACTGTTATGGTTAAGAAACATGATAGTGGAGACGGTAAAGCCATGTGTTTCATGGGTAGGAGTTCCCATGGTCAAACCCGGTGGAGTCCCAAAAATTTTACACAACTACTCTTGGGCCACGTGGCAGCCTTTGATTGGCCAAACTCGAAAAATGTAAGATCCCTTAGCAAATAATACCCTGCCACTTGTCATTCTGTGATTGGCTCGAAAGGAATATTCTAGGGAATATTTTGAGGAATATTCCCTGGAATATTCTTTTTGCTGACTGTACAAATTCCCATTCAAACCTGGTCAACTGTCAAAATTTGCAGTTTATTGGACTTTTCAAAACATGATAACTTCTTCATACAGTGTCGGTTTTTCGAACTATTCGCAGTGCTGAAATCAAGAAGACAAGATCTATCTGGTCGCTTAGGTTCAACATAATTTCAAACACTTTTAAATTTGAGCCATCACTTAGGTCCTTGATCTAAATCTGATCACCTAACCATCAAAGTTTCGAGCTTGATCCTCGAGCTTTCTTGGCATTTTGGAGGCTACCACGTGGTAGCTTTTGATTGGTCGACCTTTCCCCCAATCAACAACCTAATCAGTACTTATTTAGTAGCCACAGGTTAGTAGCTCAACCATGTCATCTTCTAAATACCACGTTTCAACCACACAGGATTTCCCTATATTGCCACATAGTACCACGTCAATTCCTACATCATGCTACCACATCATTGTCTTTTCCACATCACTTATATGGCTCTTGCCACATGTCACTTGTATATCCTACCATGTCATATGTATGGTCTTTCCACGTGTCCTTCGTATGGCCTGCCACATTTTACCTCGTTCAAGTTGCGTTGGAATAATCTCATGGAGCTCCTACATGGAAACATTTTCATTATGATTTGGGAATATTAAATTTTGAGGCATCTTGGATACTCCCAAAAGAATATATTTTACCTTAATCTCAACTATCGGCAACAATTCTCTACTATGGTTAAATATTCATTGAATATGGTTGATCATGTGTGACCATGTTTGACTTTGTGTCACTATTTTAAACCATGGTTAACTATACTTGGATTATGGTTAACTATGGTTGAATATGGTTGAATATAGTACATTATGTTGATGGTAGCAATCATTGTTGACTGTGATTGAAAAATATTGATCATGGTTGAATAAGGATCATTATTATTTAAATAGTTGGCATTTTTTCATTAGAGTTCTTAATGGTAAACTATGGTTGATTGTAGCTTGAATATGACAATATTTAGTTGGTAAAAGATGAATATAGTATGTTGTTGACTTTGGTTGAGTTTTATTTACACAACTCTATTGAATGATGCCATGTGACATAATCATCAAGGAACATTGGAATATATCAATTCAATATAAGTAAATTAAGTTGAATGTTGTAATGCAATAAAAAACATTAAGGAATGTTGTAATTTAGCACAACCTTAGAGAAATGACATGATGCGAAATATTCCTTAATGGAAATTTAAATGCAACATAATAATTGAGGGACACAATAATAAAACATGAGTTAAATAGGATTAATTTCATATTAGAACACAAAAATTAAGAAATAGTGCAATGCAACAAAATAATTTGGCACCTAGTTTTTCTTTGTGCAACATCCCATAACTAGTTAAAGTGACACATTGAATTGCACCAAAGTGTTGTTTCGTAAAATGTGTTTTCAAAAGGGGTGCATACATGTTTGAATTTGACAAGTTTATTCTTGAAAATTATCGACCAATTTTTTTTTTTTTTTCCATATGGTATGGATCTCCTTAATCTGGAGCTTTCTTTTTGCATCTTTTTGGAAAGATGCATGTCTATGCCAAAATTTCTTGGCTGCAACATAACACACACTCCATACTTTCATTTGTGGTGGCATAGTGCATTGAAAGTTATTTAAAGGCAGAACATTGTACGTTTTCAAGCTTTTCGTCAATATGACATAATGTATATCACAACTAAAATTCTTGTAGCTGGAACATATCACATTGCTCTAAAAGTGATTTTGTCATGACATATTGCATTGTGGATTGTCTAACGTTCTCCATGATCATTTGTTGAAGGGAATACATAGTGTAAAAAAATAAGATACAAATATAGAAACCATATTTAAGTGACTAAAGTATCAATAGATATGAAAATAAAAAACAAAGAAATTCAAAATAGCTAACTTGCTAAGAAAGAGATAAGTAATTTTATTACAATTCATCATCAAAAATTGAATTTAAATACACTCCACCATCCAAAAAAAAAAAAAAAAAAAAAAAAAACCTTAACACTACTCATCACTAATAACATCATTAAAATTTAAAAAGGACTAAATTGTTTTTCCTTCCAACATGTTGAACACTAACATTGAGTACATTGAGTACAAATGTAAAAGTTTTGATCTAGACTCCACATATCGAGCCATAGTACCATGGCATTGTGAAATTAATAAAAGTGTATCCTAATCAAATAATATCCCCTACAAGCTCCACTGTCTAGGATTTATCTGCCAACAATATTGTGATTGTTTTTAACTAGCAATACATTTCAAATATGACAAGAGAATCTTAATTTCCACTCTTAATTTCAATCATTAGTATATCCCTTATCGCTATAATATTTTTGAACTCTTGTGGGGATAGAAGGGATAGCACTCCCTATGTAAAGAGTATTAGAACAACATTGAATGTTGCATTGAAGGATGTCAAGTGAATAGGGAAACTCAAGAGGCAGGTAGGTAGGTAAGACATAATGAGGTAAAGTAATAATAATGCAATGAAATGACATTGAAGGTTGTATTGTAGGAAAATAGGTGAAGGGGACGATTAAACAAGTCAAGAAGGCATGATGTTTTTTAGAAATCAATGGTAGAAATTCCTTCGATGGTCAACTAACCATAATCAATGAATACCAATCTTCTAGACAATAAATCCCAACATTTGTTTCTATAAGAAGAAATACCTTATAACATAATTAAATTAACATAACTAATTTAATGTAAAGTAATTAAAAAATAAATTAAAATCACTTTTAAAAATAGTTATTTTTAATATTATTAATATATTTTAATGTGTATCTATTATTTGTAAAGTTATTAAAATAACTTTTCATTTTGCATTAATTTTTTTTCCAAGGAAAAAATCGAAATTTTTATCAAGAATATAAAAAGTTACATCATATATGATTTAAGCATTCCATATGAGAAGATGTGATCACCCATGAGGGCAGCAGTACAAAACTGTCCAAAAAATAACCTTGTCATTTGACCCAGTCCAAAAACAACACTATAAATAGTGACTAATAAAGAAAACATAACATAAGCCTCCCCATAGGGGAAAACAACCCAAAATAACACAAAAAATAACAATTGTTTCAGTAGTATCAAAAAATGATATACCCAAAAGTTGTAACATATAATGTCCAAAAAATACATCATATGCTGCTGGAATAGTATGAAAATAAGTGACAACAGAAAATAATCAGTGGTCCCTTTTAGTTAAGGCACATTGTCTGACACACAGACAATACCATAAATAGATTCGGTTATACACCACAAGTCCAAATCCTGTTGAATGCCCTCCTTAGATAGAAAGTAATTTGAGGAGTTCTTCTCCCTGTAAATATGGCATATAGTAATGAGATCAAAAGATAAATTTAAAGTATGAATTTCTACAAGGATGGGGATCAAAACATCATTTTGACATCTCTGAGTATTGTTGAACCAATTTATGACATTCATGGAATCACCAAAGATTTGTATAGAACAAATTCCCAATTGAATGAGCTAGCATATGAGAATTTTTAGTGTAATTAATTTTGCATAATTTTTTGTTCTTGTACCAATACCCACCTAATATTTTAAGGAGTTGTTGATATTTAGGTAAATTACCATACCATAACCACATTTGTTTTGGGTGTCCGATTCCCCATCAAAATAAACCCATGGAATGTTATGATTAATATGTTCAATGTTGATGTTTCTAATATGGTTTATGTTTTTAGTGGATTGGATCAAAGAATAGATCGAAGCACATTCGGTTGCAATCACTGAGGGAGAAGAGGATGTTTCCTTAAAAATACCCTTATTTCTTGAAAGCCAAACCCCCCAAGATATGATCAATGGGATATTTCTAACGTTTTCATCTATAGTTGAATGCCACCATCTATGCCAAGCATCCTCACAGCTAACCCCATTCCATATTTTTCCCATGCCTAATAGAGACAGAGTGAACTCCCAAACTTGTAGGGAGAAGTGGAAATTAAGGAATAAATGTTCAGCAGATTCTCCTGCATCCTTGCAAAGGATACACCAACCTGTCACATGGATATTCTACCTTTATAACATGTCCCAGGTATGCACTCTGTTCCTTAAAATGCACTTAAAAAATAACCTTGTTTTAGCTAGGATGCTCAACTTCCAAATAGGCTTATTCCACCAGTCCCCCCCAGCCCCTTCGCTTCATTAAGAAATCAAATCCAAAATTTGGAGAGTAATATCCAGACTAAGCATGGATCCAACGAAGGGTATTTAGATAGTATTTTATTCTGACCTTTGAGCAAAATATCTCATGTAGAAATAATTCCCATTCGTACTACCATTGACGTCCAATTTGAATCTCCCCAGCCGATTTCCACCACTGTCGTCATATTGAATTAGTATCACGATTTGCGATCTAATTCATTAAAACAATCCTTTTTGAATATAACACATATAACATCCATATTGAGAGAGAGAAGGCCTCATTACACCTCACCCATGGATCCATGTTGGTTCTACATTTTCCCCATTGCCTACCTGCCAGGCTAAGCCTTCTTCCACAAGTTTGAAAGATACTATAATTGCCTTCTAGATGGCAGACGCTTTTGAAAAGACTCTCTCTAGAATACAAATCCATTCGTCCAGGGGATTTAGATCAATGTATTTCATTTTTACCACTGTCTTCCATAGATTTTCTTCAGTTAAGAACCTCCACCCAGATTTTACTATTAGGGAGGAGGAAAAAAGTTGTAGGTCCTTTATGCCCCAACCTCCCCATTTGTTTGGCCTTGCTATTTTATCCCATGCCACCCATGGAATGATAACTTCCTCATTTTTCCATTCCCATAGGAAGTGACTGCAAAGTTCCCTGATCTTATAAGGGATTCCTTTTGGAACCCAAGGGAGGGAGATCCAATACACCAGGATGGTCGATAATACAAACTTGACGAGTACCAATATTCCTACTCTGGATAACCATTTGAAACTCCAGAGGTTTATGCATTTCTCAATTTTTGACACCAACCAGAACTAGTAATGTTTTATATAGGATTATGGTTTTAGATAGAAACCCAAATATTTTAGGAATTCCCCCATAGGGTGGCAATCGAAAGGAATAATAGTTGTTATCCTTTCTATGATAGGCCTTGATATGCCTTCATAGGCAATTAATGATTTATGAGTGTTTATGATCATGCATGTAACCTTCGGGAATCGGTCCAGGAGACATTTTAACAACTTACTCCCTATTCTTGTTGTTGAAAAGAAGGATGTCATCCACAAATAGCAAACGAATAACGAACAAATTAGTTTCTACTTCTATATATTTCAGGTATCCTCTTCTCTTTGCCAAAATAATTAGTTGACTAAGACCTTCAATACCTAGTAAAAACAAAAGAGGGGATAGGGGGAATCCTTTCCTGATCCCTCTCTGACTATGAAATAAGGAGGATGCAGCCTCGTTTTTTAAGGACAACAAAGGACACATTTGAAATGCAACCCATGATCCAGTTGATGAAATCAATACTAAAGCCCATATGAGTCAGCAGTATTCTTAGGTATATCCAAATGATCCTGTCATATTCTTTTGAAAGGTCAATTTTAACAATAAACCCTTTTTTCTTTGACTTCTTTAAGCTATGCATTGATTCCTGGGCCACCTCAATGGCTTCATGAATCTGCGTGCCATCCAGAAAACCAAATTTTTCTTTAGAGATGTTGCTAGAAAGAATTGGTTTCAATCTAGAGGAAATGGTTTTTGCGATGATTTTATAAATACAATTTCACATTGATATAGGTCTGAAAGCATCAAAAGAGGAAGGGGAGTCTGATTTTTGGATTAGCGCCAGGAAGGTAGAGTTGAAAGGTTCATGGATAAAACCCTTGATTCTAGACTCTTCCACCACTCCAACAATCTCCTCCCCTACCAATTCATAGAAATGTTGGAATAATTCCACTATCCAGCCATCGAGACCTAGAATATTATATTTTTGCATTGAATTAAGGACATTTTCAACTTCCAAATTTGAAACGGGAGCCATTAACTGCTCATTGTCCTCTTCCTCCACATATCTGGGGAAAATTTGAGCGACCTTGATCACCTCTGCAATTTTTGCTCCCTCAGGGGCTTTGAATGGGGATTTAAAGTGGTCTTTTCCCATTATTGCTAACTCATTAAACGATTTTTCCTTACCTCTGCCTATATTGTCCAATTCCAAAATGGTATTTGATTTTTTCTCCCTTTGGCATAATTCTGGAAGAATTTTATATTTTGATCCTCAACTGAGAGCTAGATTGCTTGACTTTCTAAACACCATTTTTCTTCTTTTTTGGTTAAAATTTTTTCTTCTCTTAATCTCCAGTAACTTTATCCTAACCCTCTTCTCTGCATTCTCAAATCCATTAGCTTCCATTCTTTCCATTCTTCTATGTTCTTCCCCAATCTCTCGAAGGGAAAATTCATCCCTTTTTGGTTTCTCTTTTTCCCATGAAATAGTCACCTTTTTAAGTTTATTTAGATTACTCATAAGGGGTTGTGCATGGGATCTAGTTCCAGATCTATCCATTGGACTCCATATTTCTTGAATAAGACTAATATATTATGGGTCCTTCAGCCATCCTGAATTTAAATTAAAAGGGGAATCGGGTTTCTTCTTAGGTCCAGACATCTCAAAAAATATAGGAGAAGGTTTGATTCCCCCGTGGACCTAGCCCATTACCTAAATCCCGTAAGCAGACTTGAAAAATATTCATTCAAGAGGAAACGATCCAGTCTCTTTGCCACACGAGCATCCCCTAATCTCTTGTTCCACCACGTAGGAGATATTTTAATTGGATTTGAGTCGATAAGGCTCCCTGAGTCTTAATTTTTTCAAGAAAAAATCTGCTAGGGGATCTCCTTGATCCATAGGGCCCCATGTTTCAGACAGACCTAGAGAGATGTTGAGGTCACCTCCCACCACCAAATTGGGGTCAATCATGTAAGACTTTGTGAGTAGATTGTTCCCAAAAATATATCCTCTCCTAACGGGGCCCATACATATTGACAATAGTGAAATCTATAGTCAATTCATTTGAAAAGACCTCTGCACCAATGACCAATTTAGAGCCCCATGAGCTTTTCAGTTTTATGGCACTGTATTTTAAACCTAGAGTTAATCCTATTGATCTTCCTTTGGTGCCCATGGTCACAAAATACCAACTCAGGAGAATTTTATTGGGGGATGCCATAACTAGATCTCGTTGGCCCAGAGTCTCTTGAAGCATAATCACATCAGGTATATAATTAAGGAAGAGAGCTTTTAGATCCATGTTCTTATGGGTGTTAGAGAACCCTCTACAGTTGAAAGACAACATAATTATTTAGAAACATGAACATGGGTATGCACTGCTCTAAGCACCCCTTTAGGATATATTTGTTTCTCATCCATTATGTTTATCATAGCTTTTAATTGTGCATTTTATATGTTAGTTTTCCAACCCCTTATTTTCCTAGGTTTATCAAGTATAGGATGACTTCCCAACCCCCCAAAGGCTTCAAAAAACAATGTTTTTTTATCCCATGGATGAAGGTTGTAGGGGATGTTATCAATGGATAATTTAGGAATGGTAGTAATGATGTTTTCCAAGGCCAGAGAAATATTTTTTATGCACATTGGCTCATTCACATGAGTCCTGGAAGGACCAGGTGATTGAATATCACTTAATAAAAAATCAAGAGTATCATGAATAGAAGAATGGGATTGAGTGACAATACCCGCTAAGTCTGGTGCAGGTTCCACTGGATCATGGGTGTCCTGCACTTGGTTCATCTCACCAGCAAGTGGGATCACTAGTTGATCAATCTATTCCTCCATCCCTTACATAAGGATCAACCCCTCTTCCTATTGATGCACTGCCTCTTCCATATATACCTACTCACCCCCTTCTGGTTGAGAAGCTTGAGCCCGATATTCATTCCTAAAAACATCCCTTTGAAAATGCCTCCTACTAATACCCAAAATACCATGATTGTGGCATCTATGGCACCTAAAAGGTAAGTTCTCAAAATCAATAATCAAGAAGAAAGAGTGTTCGTCGAGATGTAAGTGGATTTTATCAACCAAACCTTCTCTTGGCACAAGAAGAACCAATATACGAGTTTTTGTATTGATGAGGCCTAGACGCAAGTTCAAATATGGTTGTGCAAACCAACAAAACCCAGTATTACTGTCGGGCTTTTCAGAAACAATATGTTGCACAGATTGAAATCTCGCTTGAGGAAATATTGGGGGATGCTAGAACCAGGTTTATACATCTAGAGGGACTATGGAGTGTAGCTTTAAGGATTATCTTCTCTTTAACTCTTATCCAAGCTTTGAAGAACACATATGCTAACTACGCAGTCACTGTTCAATACTTCTAATTAACTAGCTTTCAAACTACGTGATTCTACTTTAACATGCATTAATCAACATAAGAAATCATAACCCAAAATTCGCAATGAAAATATAGATAAAAAACCCTAACTTGGAACAAATAAAATAAAAAAGAACAGATAAAGAAAACACATAAGCAAAGGACACATATTTGTCTTCAAGTATTCTTTTATTACTTCATATCTTCTTAACACAACACTTTCCGCAATGCGCACTGAGATGCATACTTTCTAAGGTCTCTGCGCACTCAATTGCAGGAGCCTTCCATTTCACACATGCACAGAATACAGACTCAATACAACCTTACATCCAAATGAATTCTATCATTCAATTCCTTCCTTATACTTAGACTCACTAAAATATCTCCTTATATAGTTTTTCCTGTTACAATACCATTGTCTGAAAACCATGGGTCGAGCTCAATGTATACAAAATATTCCCATCCTTTTACAAAATAAGGGACTTTGACCCACCCTAAAGCCAATAATATTCTAACATAATTGTGTGCTTCGCTCTATGGGTACCTTGTACAACAGGCCACAACACAAAGATGTGACTCGTCCCGAGTCACTCTACTGGTGCACCCTCAATCTTTACTTGAATTTTGCATCCTGCACACTACTTCCACTACAACAAAGCCTTCCTTCGACATAGTCGGTTATAGTCTCATGCTCTCTTTCAACTGTGCATAGTATTGAGACTCTTGTCCAGACATATAGTCAATGTGAAGCCCTAGGGGAGGATTCGTCCCTGTATAACTTTAGTTTGCTACCATTGATACGTCCAAGGAAAATCTGACCATTTAGCTTCTTTAGATGAACTGTTCCCCCCTTCGAAATACAACCCAAGCCAATGCTTTTGCAACTTACCTAGAAACTTTTCAAACTTAATGTCATATGAAAGAACTAAATCGACCCGCTTGAAAGTCTTATGCTTAATATGTTGGTCATGCCATGATTTTTCTCTCTCCTTCTGTATTTGTTGGTGAAATCCAACAATGAACCTATCCTCCTCCAGTGTGAGCAGTTTCTCCAATATCTGCTCCATAATATTGTTGTCTGCCATATTGGTAACTGTTGCGATTCTGAGACTAGGCACTATGTATTCCATTCACATTACCGCTTCCTATCAATACACCAATATGAATGGAGTCTAACCCATCAACTTCTTACAGGTAGTCCTGCAGGCCCATAAAATTGCAGGAATTCGCAAGTCCTAGTCATCCATGTTGACGTTGCACACATTAGTCAAAACGTTCTCCAAAATTTTGTTAAAGGCCTAAACTGTTCCATTTTCCTACGGGTGATATGGCATACTCTTATGGTGATGCATTTGGAACTCTGCGGTCAATGCTTCAATAGTGTTGTTTAAGAAAATTTTACCTCTGTCGCTCATCAAGATCTTCGAGAAACCAAACCGTGACAAAATTTGTTCAAAAATAAACTTCGCAGTCGTGTCTGCACTGCAATTATTCATCAATTGTGCCTCAGCCCATCTTGTGAGGTAATCTGTCATAGTAATAGTGTATTGCGCACCTTTTTTCTTCCCTGGGGAATCAATTTTTCCCACAAATTCAATCACACATTTCTCAAATTCTTGCAAAGTGACTTGAGGATGCAGCGCCAATTCATCGCTTCACAACGGTTTCCCGGTCCTCTGACACACATCACAAGCGCTACAAAACTCCTTCGAATCCTTATGCACTGTGGGCCACCATAGTCTAGCCCTATAAATATTTTGCATAGTGGCTTTCCTTGCGTAATTCCCTCCTACAACTCTACCATGCGCTTCAACCAAAATGTTGTGTCTGTCGTGCTCAGGGACATCGCTTTGTAGTATCTCATCAACACCCTTCTTTTATAAATCTCCTGCAATCAGAGAGAAATCGGCTATTATAACTACCAGATCTTTCTTATGCTGCGTAGTATACTCTACAGGTGGAACGCATGTAGTCAAAAACTAAATGATTTCGACAAAGTGTTCATCTGCAACCCGAATCGCGAAAAATTGTGCGTCAAGAAAACCTTCCTCAATATTCGTTGGCTCTTCACCTATCTCAATCTTAGAAAAATGATCAGGCCTGACATTCAAACGCCGTGGTTTTACTATTACTTCAAAATCATATTCCTGGGAGAGTAATATCCATCTGCAAATCCCCCCCCCCCAACACAAGATTTTTCACTAATTATTTCAACGTAGAATGATTGGTGAACATTTTGAAGTGTGTGCCTGATAAATAATGTCTAAATTTTTGCAGCGCATATACCCTCGCCAACCCTTCGTGCTCTGTTGTAGAGTAATTAATTTCTTCTTTAGACAATTTTCGACTAGAAAAGAAATAGGGTGATCTATATCGCCTTCTCCTGGCTGCACTAAGACAACTCCCAAATCTATGCAGGACGCATTGACATGTACATGTAACTCCTTCTTCCAATCTGGAAAAACTAGAATTAGCGCAGTGACCATCTTTTCCTTCAACACATCAAGCCTCTTCTGATAGTCCTCATCCCATAAAAACTTGACATTCTTCTTCAAGAGTTTTTCCATCGTCGCAGTGATCTACACATAGGCCTTTATGAATTTTCCATAATAACTCGTATGTCCAAGCGTCGTGCGTAACTGCTTCACATTTTTTGGTGGCTCCAAATTTACGATCAGAACGATCTTTGCAGGGTCTACCATCAATCCATGTTTTCAAACAATGTGCCCTAATAATATACCATATGACACACATAAACTAAATTTCTTCAAGTTCGAGGTGATTTGATACTTCCTACAGGTATCCAACATCAAGCGTGGACTAGACACATGTTTCTTTAACAACCTGAAGATGGTCCAATCATCAAAATACACCTTAAGGAATTTATGGATATATTATTTAAACACAACGACTACGAATCTGGAAAATATTGTCGGTGCATTCTTCAATCCAAACGGCATGACCATATACTGAAATTAGCCCCATTCATTCGCGAAGGTGGTCTTGCTCCTATCTTCCAGCGCGATCCTGATCTGATGGTATTTTGAGAACCCATCTATAAAGGAGTAAGCTTCTTTTCCTCCAACATTCTCCAAAACCTCATGAGTGAACGGTGTCGGAAATGGATCATGCACGCACGCATTGTTCAATTTGCTGAGATTGACACAAATCCTTATCTATCCCTTGGTATTTTTCTCCTGGAATACCATGGGGCTAACCCACTCACACTCCTCCATTGGTTCAATAATGCCAACATCAAGCATCTTGTCTAGTTCCTCCCTTACTTTCTCTTTATATTTTGGGTTCAACCGATATGGGCACTGTTTGACCAGTTTTGCATCTGGTTTCAAAGTAATTTTCATAACTCTCAAATTGCTGAAAATGCATTTTAGCTAAGAGAAATTTGTCGAAATCAGCTCCTAGTACTCATGCAATAGTTCAATGACCTTGCTCACTGTATCATCATCCTAGTAGTATCCAATATTTGTGAACTTGGGCTTCGCTTCTAAGCCTATGCTTACTTGTGGAGACTTTACAGGTTGTGCTATGTCAAGAATCTCTACTTCAGGACCTGCAACCTCTCACTATCCTTTTGATTCAGGAAAATTAATATTTCGTGGATCTTCTTCATCTTCTTTTGCAGTCACATTGTATCATTCTTATGCCATCTCCAACAGCACAGCCCAGTCAGGATGTATCGAAGTCGTTGGCTCAATGGTAATTCATAATATTCTTGTTTTGAATTCCTGAGGAGTGTCATTAATACACTACCAACCATCTGCGAAGATATAGGTCAATAAGAAACCTTTAGTCATATCGTACCAATCTGTTGTGTCGTGGTGCAGTTCGGTCTCAAGATACCACTATTGAGGTACCACATCCAAAGTATGGAAAAATATATGCACCCATTTAGGTTGAGGTTCTTTGCCCCAAGCCTTAGTTAAACGAGATAAATGTTTGCAAGGATCATCCTTACCATTGTACTTTTATGTGATCCTATTATCTACATAACCAAACTTGAGCCCCGTTAATCTTTGATATTCCTTCCATCCTTCTAGGTGTTCTTTGTGTGGGCCCCACCACCTGGTTGGGGTGGACCTCAAAGCGAAGTCCAAAGCTTCATATCATTGTTCTTCGAGAAGCTTCTTCTCAAACTCATCAATAAATAAGTTAACATCCCATGTGCCATCATAATAGGGTAGTTCACACTCCTTTGATCTAATGCATATCTCGGGTAAAGCTAAACGACTTTTGGCAATAGATATCTCAGCTTTTGTTACGATAAAGAACGTAGCGAAATTTGATACTTAGTGTGAATTGCATAATCTCTCGAATCATTGAGTTTTTGAACGCAATTTTCACCTGAGGCCTCGGTAAAGGGCACGCCTGTCTAGGTGTCGCAAGATTGCTTTCTCCTTATTCGCTTTCAGACCCAAACAATGAATTGTACTCAGTTCCAATGTAATTATCATGATCTACCCTAAATCTCTTACTGCGTCGCGTAGTTCCTATTTTAATTCCTCCGAACATCAACCATATTGCATTTGAAACACACCCTTTTCACACAATAACATCTTATCCAGAGCTTCAATGAGTTCAAGTACTTACCTCACGGGCCTTTGAAAAATCTGTGCTAAGCTTCGTTGTAGGACACATATGTATTGATCGCAAACTCAGTAATAAATCCTTCAAGAATATTATCGATCCAATAATCAACAACCTTTGAGATATTTTTTATTGTCTCCTTGATTCGCTTAATCAACTCTAGGTTCCACAATGTAGGCTCGTTGTTGAAATGGGTCGTATTCTCAGCTAATCTGGACAACCACTCATGCAACTTTTTAGTGAATAATGAGATAAAAATCTTATGTTGATTGGTGAAAATATATTTCTGCAACCACTTTTCAGTTGATAGGCATGGATTTTTATTTTCATGTGTTGAAAATTCACACTCTTTCAGATCTACCCGGTCTTGAATCTCTTTCCTAGATGGATGCCACATATCCCTCAATTAGATTTCGGTCCCGACAACAGAACCATTTTTTGGCTTGATGGTGCCTAGACTCAGGTTCATATATGGCTGCGCAAACCAACAAAACCCACTAATACTAGCCCTTTCGGCAACGATATGTTGTGTAGATCGAAGTCTCATGACCCGAGGCAATATTGGGGGATGCTAGAACCAGGTTTTTGCATCCAGAGGGACTATGGAGTGTAGATTTAAGGCTTATCTTCTCTTTAACACTTATTAGAGCTTCACAAAACACATATGCTAACTACGTAGTTGTTGTTCAATACTTATATTTACCTAGCTTTCAGATTGCATGATTCTACTTTAACATGCATTAATCAACATAAGAAACCATAACCCAGACTTCGCGATGAAAATATATATAAAATCATAACTTGGAATAAATAACATAAAAGGAACAAATAAAGAAAACACATAAGCAAAGTACATAGATATGTCTTCAAGTCTTCTTTTATTACTTTAGACCTTCTCAATACAACACTTTCCGCCCTATGCACTCAGCTACAGGGGTCTGCGCACTCAGTTGCAGACTTTCTAAGGTCTTCGCACACTCAGCTGTAGAATACATACTCAATACAACCTTACATCCAAATTCATTCTATCATTCAATTCCTTCCTTATACTTAGACTCACTAAAATAGCTCCTGATATAGTTTTTCCTTTTACAATACCATGGTCTGAAAGCCATGGGCAGAGCACAACGTATAAAAATATTACCATCCTTTTACAAAATATGGGACTTTGACCCGCCCCAAATCCCCTAAGGTTCTAACATGGCTGCGCATTACATGCTTTCTCCTCAAAATGCAGATTCTTTTACAAAAACTTCAATCTAGGGGTACCCTGTCCAACACGAGTGGCATTCTGAGATTTTGTAACCTGAAATGACATGTCCACATCCAGAAAGATTCTCAGATTGTTCCCAATAGCCCTGAAAATTTCCATTGTCGATAAGTGTGGAGGAAAAGCCAGTAGATGCACCCATATTGGGATCTCATCCACTCTTTCCCGCTTCGCATCAAATATGGGCGTTTAATGTTTGAAGAGAATCGGCGCAATACCAAAATCCAAATTTCATGCAAGCACCCATTCGAGGGTCTCTTTGTTCGCAAATCTCATCATAAACCACCCCTTTGATAGGGTTATCACGTCCACCTCCTTATCTGTAGCCTCTCCCCAAGATTGTTCAATCCAATCAAATATAAATTGAACAAAGAAGAATTTTCACGCACTCTGCTCATCATGATGGTCTCTAAGGCCTCCCTTGCCCGGTCTACTTGAATTTCCACCCCTAAAATAAAATTTGTGTATTCCGATTTTTTCTTAATGACTTTTCATTTTTTCTGTTTCAACCCTGCTTGTCAGCCATTTTGTGGCAGGTCTAGGAGTGATGAATCCTCTGCGAAATCCTCCCCCTCCTCTTCGAATGGCCTAAAACACCCTTCCACATGCTCCACACTGGAAGAACTAGCCCCAGGTAACTGTAAGTCTTCCACAGGCTCGAGGAATAAACCCTAAGAGAAAACCCCCACCTCCTGTGTTGATAGGTCATTTGGGCCATCTAAAAGAATACCATTAAAATGAGCCTGTGTCCCAAGCTTCTTCTTTGCATCCTTTTTATGCAAGGCTTTGTCAAGATCCTCTTGAAACCGTCGATTGTCCTGTAAGAGGGCTTCACCATGTTCCTTTTCCCAAACATGAGATTGTTCGGCACGAAAACCCACATTCGACAGAACATTTTCTAAACCCTCGCTTGAATATCCCCTAGTGGAGGGTTTCCACGGATACCCTTTCCAATCCTCATTGTTTATTAAATAGGCTTTCATGTCGACATTTGAAACCAAACCACAACCATAAAAAATGTTCTCCAGACCACCCTACAGAAACATGGGAGCATGGGTTTGAAAGGAAAATTTTGAACTTACTTGTGTAACCGCTATTACCACTTCTGACCTACCCTCCATGAAATCGATGAATTTCAACCCTCATTGCAAACGGTTGTCAGGATCGCCAGTAATCGATCTATTAATACTAGGGTCAACAACACCCAAAGAACTGAAACCATCCATCGGACTCCATGACAACCTTTCCTCTTTCCGCATGCCATCTAGAGATCGAGGTGGAAGGGCCACCTTAGCCAGATTCTACTTATTTGGCTCCATACCCAGTCAGTTAAAATATCCACAGCTTATGGCTCCAAATCAGCACACTCCCTTGGTTTGACCATAGTGCATGTCTAGTAAAAAAAAAGAAAATCCCACTATAACACTGTGAAAGAGGAATGAGTGAACCAAATATGTTTAACACTTAACCCAAGCCTCGTGAACCCCGACTGTTAGAAACTCCAACGAATATAGACCATCGTTTTCGTTTGAATGACCACCAAGATGAAAATCCCCATGATGTCGGATGTAATGAGCTTGAATCCAAGCAAGTGACCTCCATTGGAAGAGGAGTGTATTCCAATAAGACACAACCCCAAGCAATAAAAAAATTTACAAGTGTTTTGCATGGGGGGGGGGGGGGGGATGGCAACTTAAGTCTGTATTGCTTGAATAGTGTCTTGGCCTTCCTGGGGGAAAATGCCTTCAGAACCCTAACAAGGGTTTTCCTCCTTGATTTCATTGCTTTACTTTGGTCTCCTACAAGTAGATATCCTCATTTTCTATTAATACTATATATATGAAATTTTAATTGATAATTATTAAATTTTATATAATAAATATTTATATGTTGAATAGTATCAAATTTTATATATTTTATTATAACTATTATATTTCATATAATAAATGATATTTTTCCATATAAATTAAAATTTTATATAAAAATATTATTATAAAAATTGTATATAATTATATATGATGAGCGCGCGCCTCCCTGCGCGTTCCCCCTGACCTAGCAGCCGACTGCTGGTCTTCCTTTTCTGCGCGAGGCCCCTGGCCTCTGGCCTCCCATGGCCTCTCCGAACGCTGCCGCGGAGGGCCCTGTTGACCATTCCAATGCTGATGCGTGTAACCAATCTGCTGCAGCTGCGTTTTCAGATCTAGTCAAATCTCTCCAGCCACAGAGAACTCGTCCTGCCCTGTCCAAGTTTGTCAAGAAACTGGATGGGTTGCAAGAGGTCGACCTTCCTCCGACGCTGCCTCGAATGGCTGCTCTCTCCTTAGCTGAGCGGGGGCTCATCGGTCAGTTCACCGGCCTATGGCCCTCACCGAAAACTGTTCAACGGTGGATTGAAAGAAACTGGGCAGACAAAGTTAATGGCAAAATATCCATCCGATTCTGTGGAAAAGGCTACTACACGTTCCATTTCGAATCCAGAGCAGACAAAGACCTTATTTTCAGAAATGGGCCATACTTCATGGATTCTCGTGGCCTGTATTTGAACAAATGGACTCCAGACTTCGATCCTGAGCTGGATGTCCCTAATGCTGTTCCGGTCTGGGTTCGTCTCCCGCATCTCCCGCTCCACTGCTGGGGAGACGACTCGGTTAGAGCCATCGGCAATGCTGTGGGAAAATATATTGATCGGTGTGAGCCCAAGGATAACATGCAGGCATGTGCGCGGATATGCGTCGAAGTTGATCTCGGCAAGGGTCTCCCAGAAGCAATCAAACTAAAGGCGGATGACTGGACGCATATTCAGCAACTGGATTATGAACAAATTCCTTTCAAATGCAAGGTATGTCACGAATACGGCCATTTTTCCAATCGCTGTTCTAAAATTGTTAATGATGAATCTGCTCAACCAGAAGAACAATGGGAAACTGTTAAAAAGAAGAAGACTACCTCGGGCTTGAAAGCAAACTTTGAAGCGGCTCCTCCCAAATCTGCCCCTTCCAATATCAATCCCCCTTCAGCTCCACCCAAAGCTTCCTCCTCAACTGTCCCTTCTCCCTCAACTGTCCCTACTCCCTCCTCTCCTCTTGGCCCTCCCACCTTGGGGCCATCTCCCCTGATCTCTTCAAACCCCTTTGGCGCCCTCTCCCTCCCTGATGACCCCCTGATCCCCCTCGAAAATGACCCACCCATCCTTGTTTCCCTTTCCCAATCCTCCCCCACCCACTCCCTCGCCCCCCCCCCACCCCGAACCACTAGAAGCTCTTCGAAAGAGCATGGAATCACCCAAGAAAACCAAAAGAAAGGACCTGGCAGGAAATCCAGCAAACAGCAAAGGAACGAAAACGCTCAAAAAGACATCGCCATGGGAACTCAAAATCCCATAGAAACTTATATATTGGGACAACATAGCAAAGAATCATCACATAAGGAGCAAGAGGGGCGAGCAACCCTCCGAAACCCAAGCACTCAATGATGAAAGTTATATCATGGAACTGTAGGGGCCTAGGGCACCCCTCAAAAATTACTGCCCTGAAAGATCTCATAGACCAAGAGAAGCCAGGTATTACAATGATTCAGGAAACAAAGCAAAGACTGCAAGAGATGACAAGAATTATAGAACAGTTCAGGCAATATGAGGGACAAATAAGTGAAGCAAGAGGAGCTTCTGGTGGTATCATCACAATGTGGAACAAAAACACTTGGAAATGCACATCCAAAACTATCACTCCATTTTGGATCAAAGTCACACTAGAACAACAAGCAGAGGGTAAGCAAATAGTTATTTATAACATTTATGCTCCGAACCACTTCAGAGATAAAGACCAGTGCTGGGCCACATTACAAGAAGACACTCAAAATGAAGATAACAGAAATATCATCATAGGGGGAGACCTAAATCTTATATTACATTCCAAGGAAAAAAGAGGCGGCATCTTTACTCATGATCCTTACAGAACAAAGCTGGAATGCATCATGCAAGAGTGTGATTTAGTTGATATCATCCCAAAAAATCGGAGGTACACTTGGAGCAACCGAAGGCTGGGCAGAAATAACATTCTGGAGCGCCTTGACAGAATTTTGGTAAATACTACCTTTCTCTCTTATTTTTCCACTGCTCATGCTGAAATTCTGCCATATTCAGCTTCTGATCACTATCCCATTAGCATTGCTCTTGAAGCACATTGTCCTTTGGGGCCGTTGCCCTTCAAATACAATCTGTTGTGGCGTAGCAATCCTATTGTGGATCAAATTGTCCAAACAGCTTGGCATCTACATATAGAAGGATCGCCGGGATTCATTTGGGAATGCAAGCTGAAGAACACAAAATTAGCACTGAAGGATTGGGTGAGACAGCACTACAAAGAACCAGAAAATGTCAAAGTTGAGCTAAAAAATAACTTGAAAGAAATCCACAAGAAAATCGAGGAAAATGGGCTGTCCCAAGAAGATAAAGCATTAGAAAGCGATATATATTATCAGTTGTACCGGGTCAACAGAGAAGAAGAGCAGAAATGGAGAATCAAATCAAGACAGCTCTGGCTGCATGAAGGAGACAAAAATACAGCCTTCTTACATAAGCAAGCAACTGTCCGGAAAGTCAGAAATAATGTCACCTTGATCAATGATGAAGACGGCTGCCCACAAAAAACACAAGAAGCTATCAAGAAAACTGCCTCAGCCTACTACAGCACTCTCCTCACTGAAACAAAGGAAGCAGAGGACTACTCAGATTTCCTACAGCATATGCCCAAAGGAATCAATGAGGATACTAATGCAGATTTAACTAATGAGATCAACGAAGAAGAAATACATGATGCCATCTGGGCCCTTCAGCCAGATAAAGCCCCAGGTCCAGATGGCTTCCCTATTTGCTTCTACAGAACTTACTGGGGAACCATAAAAAAAGATCTTGTTAAAATGATAAGATGGGTCCAACGTAAATGCAAAATTGGAGGATTCACTAATGCTACTCATCTTGCTCTCATCCCTAAAGAAAATCGACCCATGACATTTTCTCGTTTTCGCCCAATATCTTTGTGTAACTCTTCATATAAAATTCTGACCAAAATCTTGGCTACTCGCCTAAAACCTATTCTCCCCACTCTCATATCTGAAAATCAAGGGGTTTTTTTAGCCAATAGGCAAATTTCGGACTCCATCCTTCTTGTGCAAGAGGCTATTCACTCTAGCCAAACCCGAAACGAGAAAGGCTTCATTTTAAAATTAGACTTAGCCAATTCCTTTGACCGTGTCAGACATTCCTTCCTGTTTGTTGTTCTTGAAAAAATGGGATTTGTTGCATCCTTTATTAGCCTTATCAAAGCCTGCATTACAGGACCTTGGATTTCCCCTCTTCTAAATGGCAGACCTGGACCTTCCTTTCAATCCTCTCGAGGCCTTAGACAAGGCTGCCCTCTCTCTCCTTATCTCTTTATTTTAATGGCTGAATCTTTCAGTAGAGCTCTGGATTATAACCGCCGCATGGGCCTCATCACCGGGATCAAATTTGACAATGGAGTAAAGAACATCAATCACTCTCAGTTTGCCGACGATACTCTTCTAATGGGGGGAGCTTCAAACATCATAGCCCGTCGTTTTAAAACCCTGCTAGACAAATACATGAGCTACTCAGGAGGCCTGATCAATAATCTTAAGAGTTGTATCTATGGGTGGAACACTTCGGCACATGTTCTTCATAGGATTGCTTGTACTCTCGGAGTCCCTTACAAGCTGAATTGGGAGCATTTTAATTACTTGGGCATGCCTGTGAGTGCCGGCAACTTGAAAGCCTCAGCCTGGGAAGTTATTATCGACAAAGTGAAAAGAAAGATACAGCATTGGGGTACTTCCTGGCTTAACCCTGCAGGGCGCATAATTCTTTTGAAAGCAGGTCTCTCCTCCCTGCCCTTGTACTGCTTTACTCTTTTACAAGCCCCTGCCAGCTTTCATATTAAAATGGATGCTCTCCTTCGTCATTTTCTTTGGCAAGGAGGGAAAAATGAAAGCAAAAAATTTAATTTGGTAAGCTGGAAGCAGGTTACTCAGCCGTGTGAGAATGGAGGGTTGGGAATTAGATCTTCTAAATTCCTAAACCTCGCCTTTGCTGGCAAACTATTATGGAGGCTCATAACTGGGGAAAATGCTTGGTGGAAAACTGTTCTTGAAAAAAAATACCTCTGTCACCCAAGGTACCAGCTCTTAGATTATGAGCTCCCCAACAGAACAAGCTCCAAAATCTGGAGGATGTGTCAGAAAGCTATTCCATTCCTTGCTCAAAACATCTCCAAAGTGCCCAAAGGAGGTAGATATATAAGAATTGGAGAAGACAAAATTATGGGGCAACAGCCCATAAGTCAACGGCCTGGTACTCAGCAGATTCTTGATCTTTTCAATAGTGCAGGTATTTACACTCTGGCCCAGATTTCACAATGGGATCCCCTCTCCCATTTCTGGAAAGGATGGAGTTTCCCACCAATCCCAGCTGTTGCTGAAACCAGTTTCAACAATCTGAAAACTTACCTTCATGGTATAGCACCCTCCAAGCGGCACCTTGCTGACCTTCTTCGATGGGATCCTTCAGGCACTACCTACACCATTAAGGTTGCTTATCATCAGATCTGCACCAACGAGCTTCCCATGGTAATTTGGGCACATTGGAGGTATGTTTGGAAGGCAGAAGCTCTGCCAAAAATCAAATTCTTCCTATGCATCCTCTTAAAAGGGAAAGTTCTCACTGCGGAGAACCTCAAAAAGAGAGGAATAATTGGACCTTCCCGCTGTCCAAACTGCCAAAATGAAGAAGAGACAATTCAGCACCTATTTATAGATTGCCCTTTTGCTTTAGCCTGCTGGAAGGAAGCATTTCGAAATCCTAATCTCCCTTGGGTGCCTGGCACTAGTATATTTGAAGTGCTTCATATGTGGAAAAAGAGCTATCCGTGGGGAAGGAAAGCAAACAATACAGCTAGAAGGGTCTGGAACGCCCTGCCCTGTACTCTCCTCTGGAATATCTGGCTTGCTAGAAACAGAAGGATTTTCAAAGGCACAGAAGCAAATGTCAGAAAGCTATATAACAAAGCATGGAATCTCAACTTGGAAACTCTGTCCACAAAGGGTCATGGCAATCTGAAGGTGTCGGATCTAACAGTTGAAGAAAGGAACTATATAAGGCATATCCTGGACAGAAGCAGCATAGAGCAAAAGAGAGGTGGCTCCAATAGCAGAGACAACCCCAGATACAGCTGGAAAATCAGAATGAAAGAGGAAGAATTTGCCCGGTGGCTCCAAAACAGCAATACTCATTACCTCTTCTTTGATGGAGCCTCCAAATCCAACCCAGGAACGGCTGGGGCTGGAGGTCTTATTTGTAACAGTAATGGAGATGTGATAACGGAATATGAATGGGGTCTAGGATATGCTTCAAACAACAGGGCTGAAGCATTCGCCCTCCTCCAAGGATTGATCCAACTTCAGAAACTTGGCATATCCAAGGCTACTATTATTGGAGACTCTGCCATCATCATAGGTCTGATGACAAGCAATAGAAATGCCCAAAATCTGAGTCTGCAGCAAATTCTTGAGCGATGTCATTCACTGGATCAGCAAATGAAAGGTAACCAATACTATCATGTTCTTAGATCACTTAACAAATCTGCAGATAAACTGGCAAACAAAGCCTGCGCTCACTCTGTTGGACACCTCCGGTGCAATGGCACTGACCACTTCTTCTTCTTGCCATGATCAGGCTTTACTTGCTTAATAGACCCACCCTACAGCAGACTACTGTTAGTGGTTTTCGAATTTCTTTATGCCTTCTCCCTGAGAAGTTTCAAATCTCTGCCCTCCTTCCAATGGCATCGACCCTCACAACTCTAGCCTTTCCAACACCAAACTCTGGAGCTATCTGGACCGCCCTTCCAAGATCCTTAAAACTCTGTGTTCATAGTGGTTTCAATAACTTACGCCCCTTCGAGTGGTTTCCTACATCTGTTGACCTGTTCTTATCTTCAGACTCCTGGTCTAAGGCGCATTTTGGCCTTGGTTCTACGACCGCAGCCTCTCTGACCGCCCTGACAAAGCATCTCTGTCCCGCTATCAGCCCTCCTGCAATCTGGTGCTCCAAATACGTTCTGCAGAAGATGTTTATGAAAAGTCAAAGAACAGCAATTAAAAATCTATCTGAAATGGATGAATGGCGCCTACTTCAACCTCAGAGAGCGGCAAACTTTTACAAGAGTGAAAAATGAAGTGTAAAATATGTCTTCTCTTGCTACAGTATGTCAGAATCTACACTGCTTCTCGCTTTTTCACAGCGACAGAAGCAAGTCAGCACATTGACTCCAACGCCAACTGCATATGTTGCTGGAATCTCTTCTTTCAAATTCACTGTGTAAAACTGGAGTTTCTCTCCCCCCTTTTTTCTTTTTAATATAAACCAGCAACCGAATTTGTGAGAAAAAAAAATAATTGAAATTGTATATATAAATAGTTACTTCTCATAATAATTAACTTTATATATGATAATTTATTACAATGACATTTCATTTTACATTAATATAAGAAATCTATAAATAATTATCTCTATAAAATATAATAATTTAAATTTTATATATAACTAATATTTTATTTTGTCTGGAAAATTGAATTTTATATATAGTTAAAACCATTTAAAAAAATCCATACAATTTAAATTATTTAAGTAATATTATATTATGAAGATTGAAATAGGGTGTGCATATGCATGTTAAGATATTCTTAAATGTGTTATTTCCATTAAACTTCATTCATCTCCCCTACTTTAGCCATTCTTAACGTTATTATGAATCAACAACGCATACAATAAGATGGTGTATATGACCTCCGAGAGCAGCATGAACCATGGAATTAAATTTGCACCTCAAAGTCCTAATATGGGTTAACACTTTTTTCATACTTATTCTCAATCCATTATATCCTCAAAGTGAATGCTTTAAGATTAAACATATAACCCAAATTCAAGTATATTAATCACACACGCTGAGTGATATAGGAGAAACATAGAAACCAAGTTAACATGAATATTCCTTCTCGGACTCTATATATTTCAAAAAAATATTTGATTATCTAGTGGATTAATTAGTAGATTTATATATTTCAAAAAAATATACGATTATCCATTGGATTAATTAATAGATTTCGTAGTAAATTTTCGAATTTGATAAGTAGATTTTTTGAATTTTTTTTCTAATTTATTTGTAGTTAATGTATACCAATTCTTATCTCTTAGATTAATAAATTAATATGTTTTTGGGATAAATTTTCTACTTTTATAGACATTAAGATCAAGTTCTTAAGTTTTTTAATTCATGTTCTTTGAGAAAAAAAATTTTAAGAACCTGGTTCATTCCTTTTTCAACCTAGGCTTTGGAAAAGGTTTGTTGATGACACCTGTGTGGTGTGGCCCCATGGAAAAGAGAAACTGGACCTTTTCTTCCAACACCTTAATAATCAATTTGGCTACATTAAGTTCACCATGGAATTTGAAGTTGATGGTAGTCTTCCCTTCCTCGATGTCCTTCTTTCGAGGAATGATGATGGTTCCTTCTCTCATCAAATCTTTAGAAAGAAGACTCATACTAAGCAATGTTTGCATGCTAATTCTCATCATTTTCCGGCTCAGAAGCTTGGGATTCTCAACACTCTAGTTACCAGAGCCTTTAGAATCTTAGATGAACACCACTTTGAAAGTGAAAAATCTCATCTCTTTAATGTATTCAGCAAGAATAGTTATAGCAAGGTTCAATGTCTGAGAGCTTTTCAAAAAGCTGAAAAAGGTCCTAAGGTTAAGAAAGAGCATTGTGATCGGTCCGCTGGAGTTCACCTTTCGTTCATTCAAGGTACAACCGATAAGATCGCTAGGATCTTGGAAAAACATAATGTTTCCTCAACCTTCAAGCCCCTTCGCACTATCCGGATTTCACTTAGGTCGGTTAAGGACCCGGTTTGCCCTAAAGATAGTAAGGGTGTGTACTTGATTCCGTGTTCTTGTGGGACGCCATACATTGGTGAAACTGGTCGATCCATTAATCAAAGGATTCAGGAACATATCGCTGACCTCAAACATTGTAGATCTCGGTCCTCCGCCTTAGCAGAGCATGCCGATAAAATGAATCATCACATCTGTATTGAGAATGCTGAAGTTATTGCAAAGATTGACCATTTCCACCATCGAAAATTGAGGGAAGCATTGGAGATCGAAAAGAGGCCAATCAACCTTAATAGGGATGATAGGTGGAGTGTTAGTAGATGTTGGATTCCCACCCTTCACTCTTAGTTGCCTTTTACTTTTTCCTTTTATACTCCCTCTGGCTCCCAATTTTTTTTTTTTTTGAGACATATTTTGTTTTTATTTATTTATTTTATTTTATTTATATATGTGTTTTTTTTTTTTTTTTTAAGTCGCTTCCTTATTCTTGTATGAATATATTTAGCTTTGAAATTAAATTATTTATTATTTTCCTTTTTACTATTGTATTTGATTATTATTTATTCTATTTAATTTGGTTTATTTTATTAAAATTAAAATTTATTTTTCTTTTATATTTATATTTTTTATTTTATTTTATTTTATTTAAATAATTTTTTATTTTTTATATTTATATTTTTATTTATTTATTTATTTATTTTATTTTTATTTTTTAATTTATTTATTTCGAAGTATTAAAAATAAAAAATAAAAAAAATTAACATTATTTCTATTAGTAATCATTAATATCTAATTAAAACCTTAATAATAAAATCTTATTGAAATCAAACATTTTGATTTGATCAAATTTAATTTATTTTATTGATTTAGTCACACTAGCCGTTATGTTACTAACGGCTAGTTGGAGCTTTCCTGTCTATTTAATTTGGTTTTTGGTTCAGATTTCTCATCTTGTTCTGATGATGAGCCACACTGGCTGGTTCAAAATGCGTCGGCAAAAATTCCTTACATGTGATTTTCACCGAAAAAATTTCTTATACAAACTCTTAAGAATTTAATATTGTTAAATGTATAATAATTCTTTAATGTTATTTTAAATTAGTGATTACAATCAAAATAAAATTTAATATCCAAAATTCAAAATAATTAGCAATTTAAATAAAAAAAATAACACACAGATAACACAATACCACTAAAAGTAATTGTGTGGAGCAATATGGTACATATGTATTGCAATTCTCATGAAGCTCAATGTCTTCACATATCTTCTCTTTCCACTAGATAAGTGTAACATGAATAAACACTTTCCTAACCAACTTCAATTTCTAGTTGAACATTGTTATCGATTCATAAATATGCAATATATATATCATAAATATTTTTTTATTCTTAAAATTATATAACTATTTATCTTTAGAGTTATATTTTAAAAATAGTTATTGAAACAAATAATAGAATATAACTACTTTTGATATTTTAGAAAAAAAATCAAGAATTCAAATTTTTTCATATATTAAAAAAAAAAAAAAAACTTGTTTTTGAAAGAATTTAAACTAAAATAATTTTAAATATATAAAATTATTTACATTAAATATTATATAGTTTTTATTATAATAAAAATATTTAAAAATATTGATTTTTTTATATATTAAAAATAACAATTATATAAATTTAAAATAATAATTTTTTTTTTAAATAAAATATTTATGATGATGATGATAGTTAACATTCACTGAGATCAATTTTTGGTCTATCGAACTTAAAGAAAAGAGTTGTTTAGTTTGATTTAAGATTTTATTCTTATGCTTGAAAAGCTTGGAGAGAAGCCTTCTGAGCTTACTATAATTTTGACATCTTAAAAGGCTAGGAAGGTCATATTGTAACAAAGATTATGAAATTGAGATCTAATGTGGTTGTACGCTGGGCACTCTAAGAGGAAGTGATTTTCATCCTGGATGTTCATATTCTCACAGAGATGGCAGATCCTTTCCATCCATGGTGTTTTAAGAACTATCCAACGACCTGTTTCACTATGGAGCTTATGAGAGTTCGTTCTAATCTTGGCTATATTAATTTTCTTCTTTGAGCTAATTAAAGCAGAGAGATACTTTTGATCTTCTAAAATAGGTTAATAACCTCCTTATAATATCTTAATTTTCTTTTAGTCATTAAATCTTTCTCACACCACATTAATAATAGTTTTATCAATTCAAAAATACAAGATTTTAATAATTTAATATTTTCTAATTTATAATTTTATTATAAATTTAATAATTTACAAAATTAATTATTAATTTTATAAATAATTCCTTCCATTACCAAAATCTAAAAGAAACATCTAAAATTCCATATCAACAATAAACGTAAACATAAAATATGCCGCATGCCATACAAAGATAGATACAATAAATATTCAAACGTATCCATTCAAAGATGTACCAATTAAATAAAATACTTTCCAAATGCTAGCTCTATCATTATAAGTTAAGATAAACAATGGATTTTAAATGGGATCACAAAGATTTTTAAACACCTTAGTCTAGGACCTAGGTACATGTTTAAAACTTAAAATATAATGTACAATTAATGTAATACCGTAATGGAAAATAGACACCTAACCCTTCTGCATCGCACGCTCCACTACGCACTTCCTGGCATGCCAGTGTCCATTGCGGCTATTGCCAGTTTTATGTCCTTTCCACATTTAATAGGACCACATCATGTCACATCAAGATTTATAGATAGATATAAAATAACAATAAAGTACACGTGGCCTATTAGCTCAGTTGGTTAGAGCGTCGTGCTAATAACGCGAAGCTCGCAGGTTCGAGACCTGCATAGGCCATTTGTTTTTGGTATTATCATTTATTTATTTATTAATAATACATTAATTGCATTCACATATAAATATGGGTTTATTATTATTAATAATACATTAATTGCATTCACATATAAATTATGTTTTTGTTTTTAGGAATATTGTTTTTGTGATCCATAAATTGTGAAAAAAATATTTTGGTAAAAATCACATTCAAATAAATTTGGTACGCATTTGGAACCAGCGAGTGTGGTTCATCATCAAGTCTTGATGAAAAATCTGATGAGGAAACCCAATTAAATAGATACGAGAAGCTCCAACTAGCCGTTGAAAAATAACGGCTAGTTTGACTAAATCAAAGTCATAGAATAAAAAAATCAAAATCATAGAATCAAAAAGTCAAAAAATAATATGAATATTATTTATTTTTAATTTTAATTTTTATTTTTAATTAATATACAATAAGAATTATTCAAAATATTCTAGAAGATTAAATAAATATAGGATTATTTCTATTAATAAAATGATAGTTAAAATATCTATTTTGTTTAATATTATTTAAAAACATAAAGGATTAAATGTTACTATAATATTAAAAAATAAAAATAAATTAATAATAATAATAATAATAATTTAATTTTTAACAATTTTTATTTTATTTTATTTTATTTTATTTTATTAATTAAAATAGATTTATTAAATTCATTTTATTAATATTTATTTATTTATTTATTTTCTTAATAAATCTATTTTAATAAAATAAAATCAAATAAACTAAAAATAAAAATCAAATAAAAATTAATAAAATAAAAAATAAAATAAAATTTAGGAATGAAGAGCAGGAATCCAACACCTGCTAACCATCCACCCATCGTCCCTGTTGAGGTTAAGAAGCCTCTTTTCGATTTCCAAGGCTTCTCGCAACTTGCGGTGGTGGAAATGGTCAATCTTCGCAATCACCTTAGCATCTTCAATGCAAATGTGATGATTAGTCTTCTCAACATGCTTTGCTAGGGCCGAGGAGCGCGATCTATTATGCTTAAGGTCAGCGACATGCTCATGAATTCTTTGATTAATAGACCGGCCCGTTTCACCAATGTAAGGTGTCCCACAAGAGCATGGAATCAAGTACACACCTTTACCATCCTTAGGGCAAACCGGGTTTTTGTTTTTTTCCTTTTTTTTGGAAGTTGGACTAATCTATTAATATGAAACATAATGTACAATGCAAGATTTATCTCTAGAACTGTTTTACTAGCTAATTTCGTAGGGAATCTTGATCAAAAAACCAAAAAATTGACTGCCCCTAGCAGGGAAATCGGCCCAAAATATGTTGCCCACAGATGGAAAACCAGCTTTGCACAGGTGGTAGCTTCATAGACTCGCAAAAAGGCCCTAATAGCCAACTTGCCCCAAAAATTCAGCAAAGCATTAAAATTGACCAAAACAAGGTGAGGAAACCTGTCATTACAGTGGTTGCACATCAAGCTAGGTGTCTTTTTGTGTTGGAGGAGGCTCCTCCACAATGAGACATCTGTACTCCTTGGATGAATCGTCATCTTTCTTGGACTGTTGTGCAGTGGGCTCAGGAGAGGATGACGTGCGTGCTTGACTGTGGCCTTTCCTCAGCTCCCTTTCCGTGTGCTCAGAACTCCCGCTACCGTTACCTGCACTGCTAGAGGATTGTGAACCAGATTTGACAGGTAAGGCGGCAGATTTTCTAGAATCCTGAGGAGGCACCAAGGAGATGGTGGACTTCCTCATGCGCTTTCTCGAGCCCGAGCCCATGGAGCTGGGTTGCGCTTCCTGGAACGCGACAGAAATAGTGGTCGTGATTCTTGGTTTATCCAAAAGGCTATCGAAGTGAAAATAAGCAACATTGTCAGCTGAAGGCAGGGAGCTGCGCTTGTCGTGAATGGAGAGAGGTGGTTGAGAGCCTGCTCCTCTGCCTCTGCCTCGCCTGCACCTCATGCAATGTCGTCTCGGCATTATGAGATTGGAAGGCGAGCGAGAGGGTGAATGAGGGAGATGGGAGGGCGAGCACGTCGAGTAAGCACAGTGGCTAGGCCAATTGATATCAACACTTGAGGGATTATGAGCACAGAGGTCAGGCATAAGGCTATCAACGCAATGGACAGGCAGATGGCTATCAGCGCCGAAGAGCAGTTGTGCTAGCAGGAGGCGGAGGTCGAACAACAATTCAGTGGAGCTCAAGGGTCGAGCAGGAGCCAAAGACAAAGACAAGGAATGTCTGCCGATTGAAAGAGATAAGGAGGAGGGACGCGGCGCCATTGAAGGAGGGGCAAGACGGATTGCAGAGCCGGAGTAAAGGCTGAGTGTGGGAGAGTTGAATGCCTGATGCTCGTTGTTGTGGGCATTAAATGTCGTGGTACCAACCTCCTACATAGCCATGTGGCCCAACCAAGTGTCAAGCCTTGGACCAACCACCAGCCCATTCCAATTACTCATCCACATCCAAGAATAAATTATGGTTTATTAAGGACATTAATTATACTTATATAAATATAGTTATATATAATAAATATATTAATATAAATTCATTTTAAGTATGGATTTAATTGTTGAGAAGGATCAAATTTCTTAATATATAATTTTTTTTGGTGTAAAATTTGAAAAAAATTACAACTTAAAATATCTAACTTCTTATAGTTAAAATGGATCTATATTGGTTATACACACACTACATGCAATTTTTAATTATTTAAATTGTATTTTTGATGCATATATAAATACAACACTTTAAAAATTTTCTTGGACACTTGGATTGTGTAGACTACATAGCTTAAACTTGCAATCCCAACAAATCATCTTTGCTAGATTTATGATAAAATTGAGCAAAAAATGTATCTAACAAAAGGCCAAAATGTAGAATAATAAAACTCTCAATATTTTGAAATATTTTAACCATAATTTTTTTTTTTCTAATTACTTTATATAATATATATGTATATAATTGACATTGAAATATTTTATTTAATATGTATTTAATTGAAATTGAAATTTATTATTAACATTATTATTTTTATTTTAAATATTATATGTCAATTTATATTAAGAATTAAATAAACATCGTATCTCCACTTAACTACATCGAAAATTGAAGGAGCTTTGATATTTATTAGATAAGTTCATATGAGATTTTGATAAATTATATAAAAAATGAGTTGTTACTGTAACTTTCTAAATAGTTTATGAATTTTATTGTAAACATGGATTTATCTTTTGTCTACTAAAGACCAAGTGATTATGACATTGATAATTTTATTTTATTTAAAGCGGCAACCAAAAAAAATTGCCAATTGAATAAAGGCAATCCTATACACTAAAGCACATATACTCATTTTAAACACAAAAACAACCATAGAATATATTGATATAGAATCCCTTGTAAAAGAGAAAAATTGAAGGATTTATTTATCCTTCATACAAAAGGAAAATTGAAATTGAAGGGTTGATCTACTACCTGAGTTATCCCAAGAAAATGTTTGTTAAAAGAGATTCAAATTGAATGCTTGATTAATTTTTGTTGCAACGAGTTTCACTTCTTTATTCTAAATATGCCTTTGTTCTCTTATGTCCACACTTGTTATTAGTTAAAAGATAATGGTGCCATGTTGTTTATTACCATTTGAAATGTAGGGAAATTATAAACTCATATGGGATAATAACAAAGAAATTGCTTAGTGTATTTGAAATCATGATTTTTCACTATGGAACCTTATAAAAGAAATCCAACAATAAAATAGGAGTCATTGGGTGATTCTTTAATGAATTCTTAGAAAAATGCAGTATAAAGGAATCATATGGAATCATATGGGCTCTCTTTTTTATCCAATAATTCAAATGCTAAAAGAGGAAATTTGTTTGTTGTTTGATGCTCAACACTTGTTAAAGAGGGTTCTTGGTGAGCATGGATTCTAAGCAATGGACTTCAACATCTTGCAATTGTGAATACTTCTTTTGTATGGTTGTTTGAAGTTTTACACCCTTATTCTAAACCTTATATAATACCATGGGCTAGTGTGTATTGGTGATTTTTCTTATCTTCTTGGAAATTTTGAACCAAGATAAATAACTATGACTTATACCCTTTTATAGGAGGAATATTCTTAGCTCTAGACATATCTCTTGATTCTAAATAGTGTATCCCTCTTTGTACATAAAATTTGTTTTCCTTTCTCTATTGGAAGGTTTATCCATTCCTCAATTAATGATTGGATGGGTAATCCCCAAAGTAGCCTTTGATGCTAAATGATCCTAACATGCTCTCTATGTGGTTAATTTTGTTTTCTTGTTGATTATAAAATTATAAGAGATTAATTTTAGTTTGTTTTTATTGTCAAACAAGGGAAGGCCAAATTTTGTTCCCCAAGATAGAAATCAAATTCTATTCCCAATGAGGAGTAACATCTACATTGCGAAATGAAGAGGGTTTAGTCTCTTGATGTTGAAAAATGCATCAAGAAATTCTCAATTTGATTTTCCATTGATTAAATTGAGAAAATTTGAATTTCCACATTAGCAAACAACTTCGATGATGTTAACTTGAGTGACATGGCTAGTGTCACCCAGTTTACTCTGTAAATTCAAGTTGGAGTAGTTAGAGTTCAGTTAAGCATGTGTGATTGCTAATTTGTAGCAATCAAGGTCAGTCATCTAAGGTTGTTTTCAATTAAACTAGTTCCAACTGTTGGAAGAACCCCTGGAGGGTCAAGTTGTGCAGTGGGACTTCAGTCAAACGAGTGATCAACTAGTTAAATGATTAATCAACCCAAAATAATTCGAGTTACCAGGTTGAGATGGAGATTCCAAGGTAGTGTAACATTAGTTGTAGACTAGTTATGAGTGTACAGGTATTACATGCAGTCAGGTGATCAACCTAAAAGACTTGTTCAATCAATCTGAGGAATTTCCTAAATAATAGGGGCCTAATTCCTCAAGGAACAATGCAAAATAATAGGAGCTCAAGCCAAGGCAGAAATTGAGTAATTCTAGTTCAGAGGCCTTCAATAAGCAGAGAGATAGGTTGTGCACTTGCAGGGTGAGCTCAGTTGAGAAAATAAATTGTAATACATCTCTCTTTCATCTGATTAATGCAAGAGACATTGCGGTTTTTAGAAGATCGGTTTCCCCAGATAAAAATACTTTTTGCAAATGTGTTATTTCTTCGTGCATGTCTGGAATTTTTGTTCTAAATTGTGAATTAATGTCCACTTAGTAGTAGAGTAGGTTTGTGTTTTGTGATTTTGATTAAAACTTCATGAGAAATTTAAAATATACAACATAATTTCTACATGGTATCAGAGTTGGATTCACAGTAGAGCATAAATTCGAAGTTGTTACTCATAGGTTTGAATTTGGAGATCAATGTTGCAGGTTTTCTTCAGAAATGAGAATATGGCTTTCAGTGGACTAAGGCTAGCGTATGCCTTGGAAGACACCTCTAATTTTTTTTTATGGAAGGATTTCAGGGAGGCGGTATTGGATGAAAATGGATTACTAGAATACATCAAATAAAATGTTACAAAATCACAAGCATATGATGCCTAGAACCTTGCTCAGTGAAAGAAATATGTAGCCAAATTGAGGAGAATCATATTGGAAGGAGTATGGGATCATATTGTCTCAAATATTCGTGGAAAGGAAACTAATTTTGCGATGTGGAAAGTACTGACAATTTTTTTCGAGAATAATAATGACCACAAGAAGCTGGCGCTCAAGGATAAACTTCAAAGTATCATGATGCAGGAGAATGACACAATTATGCAGTATCTAAGCAGGTTTAGATAGTGTTGTGATGAACTTGGTGGGGTCAGTTTTAATATTCATGAATAATACTTAGTAAGCCTATCCCTATTGGGCCTTCCCTAGAGTTAGCACAGTTATCAAGATTCAGTGAATGGGATGGAGAAACTTCCCAATTGGGATCACTTATTGTCTGATTTGGTACAATAGGAAATAAGGTGGAATACCATATATGGGAATTCATCCAAGGGCGAGGATGAATAAAAATTTGCATTGGATGGAAAGGGAAAGAAGCGAAAAGGGAAGAAATCCCAATCCAAACCAGAAGCCAATCAAGGGGGAAAGAAGAAAGATTTGTCAAAAATCAAATACTTCCATTGTCATGAATTCAGGCACTATGCCACGAAGTGTCCACACAATAATAAGAGGCTTCATAGTTCAAGATTTACTTTAATTTACTTTACCAACACAGTGATGGGGAGCATGTGGTACTTGGACTCAGGTGCCTCATTCCACATGACGGGGAATATAGATTTTTTTAGTGACCTAGAGGAGAAATACTTGTAAATGCACATTGATATTAGGGATGAAGGAAGTTATAGTGCAACCAGGGTCAGTATAGTCACCTTTCGGAGGGAGTCGATATCCCCCCTCAGGCTCAAGGATGTCATGTTTGTTTTGGGCCTAAAGAAAAATCTCATCTTTGTTACAGTTTTAGAAGACTGTGGTTATGATGTGATCTTCAAAAAAAGAAAGGCATTCCCAAGACACATATCCATGGGACAGGTGAAGCAGATCAAGGTTCGTGTGAAGAACTTGTACAAGCTAGATGTGGAGGATTGTGTTGCATTGAGCACAAAGGTGAAGAAGGTGCAGAGCCGCAATGTCGGTGAAATTTGGCAAAGAATACTTGTCCATTTGCATCATGGCACCCTAAATATCATGCAACATATCACTACAAGCCTCCCCAAAGGAGCACTTGAGAAGCAGGATGTACTTTGGAGAAGTACACAAAATCCAATTTCCATGCTTGGGACAACAAGGCACATGCAGTCCTAGAAAGGATCCACTTTGATGTCTGTGGACCCTTCTCGACATCCTCCACTACCAGGCATAAATATTTTTTCCTTTTTATTGATGATTTATCACAAAAGTGCTAAATCTTCTTCATGTGGAAGAAAGATGAGAAAGTTTCCAAGTTCGTATAATTCAAGGCACTAGTTGAGAAAGAAATATGCAAGAAGGTGAAGGCTCTTAGAAGCGATAATGGAGGTAAGTGTCGAAGGAGTTTAAAATTTTTTGTAAAAAATAAGGCATTCGACAAGATTTGAAAGCATGCCACAACCCATAGAAAAAATGAGATGGTTGAGAGAAATAATCTTAGACTTGTAGGAGCACCGAGGTCAATGTTGCATGACCAAGGCCTATCTTTGCACTTGTCGGTCAAAGGAAACAGAATAGTATATTTGCAGAACTGAAGTCCTCATCGGAATTTGGGCATGATTACACTAGAGGAGGTTTTCTCGGGAAGGAAGTTATGTGTTGGACTTCAAAAATTTTGGAGCCTCTGACTACAGCCATGTCTCCAAAGATGCAAGGAAGAATCTAGAGTCGAAAATAGAGTTGGGGATATTTGTGGGATACATAGAAACTCCCCACAACTACTGTGTGTACCTGTCATCCTTCAAAATGACAGTTGTGTGAAGAGATGTAAAATTTGATGAGGAGAAATTTATGTGGTGCTCTCTTGAGAGGGAGCTTTAGAACCCACCAAAAGAGGAGATTTTAGGTCCAAAGGAGGAACCTCAGGAAGTTGTGGATAAACCGCAAATTAAGGAGCAGAGAGTGGAGACAACCACTCAAGCAGAACCATCTAAAGAAGGTAGGAAAAGAACCATGGAATTTGAGAGACTTGTGCAATATGTGAGGTAGAATGTGGGTGCTCCTTCAAATCAGCGTAGGAAGAGAAGGTCACCAGATCGGTACACTGGCTACATGGCTCTAATCGCTAAGATTGTAGAGACAGAGCCATCCTCTTTCGAGGAAGTAGTATATTAACTTATATGGGTTGATGCAATGGTGGAGGAATAGGAATCCATTGTGAGAAACAGTGTTTGGGAAGTGGTCCCAAGATCAGCTGATAAATCAGTTGTGGATTCGACATGGATATTCAAGGTAAAGTAGGCAGCAGAAGGAAGCATAGAAAAGTACAAGGATAGATTTGTGGCCAACGAGTACTCTCATGTTGAAGGGATTGACTATGAGGATACCTTTTCTCCTATAGGAAGGTATTCATACATTAGATCAATTCTTGCTCTGGCTACACAGGTGGGGTGGAGTATCCAACAGATGGATGTGAAAACAACATTCCTCAATGGATTTATTAAGGAGGAGGTGTACATCGAGAAACCAGAAGTCTTTGAGTCTTTTTGTTTGGAGTCTTATGTTTGTATACTCAAGTGAGCATTGTACAGTCTCAAGCAAGCACCCAATGCGTGGTACACCGGGATCAATAGTTATCTCACCGATCTGGGCTTCACCAAAAGTGGATTGGATGAAAACCTCTATCATATTTTTATATAAGGTAATTTTTTTATTATTGTCTTATATGTTGATGAGTTTATTTTAACTAGTGAAGAGCAGTTAATCAATTATTGAAAGGAGGACCTTGCAATAAAGTTAGAAATGAAGGACATGGGTCTCATGCACTACTTCCTCGATTTGGAAGTGTAAAAAGGAGATGGGGAACTATTTGTCTCTTAGGGAAAGTATGCCAACGAGATAATTCAGAGGTTCCGCGTGGAGAGTTGCAAACCCTTGGAGACTCCTCTAGCGACCAACTGGAGGAAGGAAGATTCCATTTCAGGTGAGGAAGTGGATGCTATTGTTTACCGCCATTTGGTGGGTTCACTGATGTGACTGCTGAACACACAGCCATATATGTGTTGTGTAGTCAACTAGTTCAACCAATCTATGGTTCGACCGACCAAATTATTTTGGAGGGAAGCTAAGCATTTTCTATGGTACCTCAGAGGCAATGTCCATTTTGGATCATGTTACAGACAGACAAAGGGAGTGAAGTTGCATGACTTCATAGATGCAAATTGGGAGGAGACTCTATCAGACCATAAGAGTACATCATGTGGAAGTTTCAGTGTTGGGTCTGTAGCATTTTCTTGGTACAACTCGAAGAAAATATCTGTGGCACTTATCTCAACAAAAGAAGAATACATGGTTTCCAGTCAAGAAACATGTGAGGCTATCTAGATGAGAAATATACTTATTGGATTGTTTGTTCAGATGATGGATCCAACGTTGATCTATAGTGACTATTAGAGTTTCATCAAGCTCTCTGAAAATAATTTTTTTCACGATTGATCCAAGGATATAGATATATGGTATCACCATTTACGAGACTGTGTGTAGAGGCAGATAATGTTGTGGCAGTACATTCCGACAGAGGAACAAGATGCTGATATTTTGACAAAGGAATTTTTAAGGGGGAAGTTCAAGTTCCATAGGTGCAGGATGGGGGTGGTTGATAATCCCTTTCTTGCTGATAGAGAGTGTTGAAAAAGGCAACAAGAAATTCTCAATTTGATTTTGCCTTGATTAAATTAAGAAAAATCGAATTTGCACATCAATAGACAACTGGGATGATGTTAAATTGAGTGACATGGCTTCTGTCGCCCATTTTACTTAGTAAATTCAAGTTGGAGGAGTTATATTTCAGTTAAGCATGTGTGATTTCTAATTTTTAGCAATCAAGGTCAGCTATCTAAGGTTGTTTTCAGTTAAACTAGTTCCAACTATTGGAATAACTAGTGGAGGATCAAGTTGTGCAGTGGGACTTCAGTCAAACTCAGTGATCATCTAATTAATTGATCAATCAACCCAAAATAGGTAGTTCATGTTGAGAATTTGAGTTACCTAGTTGAGATGGAGATTCCAAGGCAGTGTAACATTAGTTGTAGAAAAGTTCTGAGTGCACAGGTGTCACATGCATTCAAATGATCAACCTAAGGGAATTTCACAATCAATTTGAGGAATTTCCTAAATAATAGGGGCATAATTCCTCAAGGATCAATGCAAGGAAATAGGATCTCAAGTCAAGGAAGAAATTAACTAAGTCTAGGTCATAGGCCTTCAGGGAGGAAAGAGATATGTTGTGCACTTGTAGGGTGATCTCATTTGAGCAAGGAAATTGTAATACATCTCTATTTAATTTGATTAATGCAATAGGAATTGAGGTTTAATAATATGTCTTTCCCCAGATAAAAATACTTGTTGCATGTGTGTTATTTCTCCATGCATATCTAATTTTTTTGTTCTAAATTGTGAATTAATGTCTGCAAAGCAGTAGAATAGGTTTGTGTCTTGTGATTTTGATTAAAAATTCATGAGAAGTTGAAAATATACAACATAATTTCCATACTTGTTGTGCCTAATTAAATAGAAGGACAAATCAATTTTCTCTACACTTATGCTAGATGCCAAATAATTATACTTTAACAAAAAAGAAATTGTTCAACATTCCTTTGCTAAATAATGGCAAAGATTCCTCACTTTAGAAATTTTTTCTTCTCCTCCAAATGCCAAATCTCAATGGATTTCCTTCTCTATAAATTATCCCTCGGTCAATTATCTCCTTTGGAATTCGACCCTTCAATGTATTTTCTTTTGAAATAATTTTCTACCTCTTATGCTTCACATGTTGTCTAAGAATCTTAAATATAATTTACCCTTTATCAATTTATTGGAAGCACAATCAATCAACCTCCATCTATTCTCCCTAATTCAATGTGATGGGAGCCATGTGCTTTTTTTTTCCAAAAACCATATTTTTTTTCTTTCTTTTGTTATTTTAAAATGATCCTAATACCCATAGATCCACCAACCTATATCTAGGTTAAATTTTATTTGACAATGAGTTGTTCTCTTTTTTTGATAGAAAGTTATGAGATCACATGTTTCCATCATTCATTAGCCACTTGTTTGGCTCCACCATCCAACTAGAGATTATCGCCTTGTGCTACTAATTGGACTTTGGAATTTAGATTAATATTTTGATGCAAATGGTTTTCCTCTTTTGACTATAAGGTTGAATTTGTGGTGCATGGAAGTTTTTTATTTGGACATGGCCATAAACTCACCTTTAACTTGAAAATTCCCAACCTTGTTCCTTATTTTGATTCCATGTATTCAAACTTATCGCTTATTGTTAAACACATGCATGGTAAACAATAAAGTAAACACACAAGGAGAAAGATAAGTGTGAGTTATTTTATTATTCACCATAGATGTACATTTATATTACATTGTTGTGACCCTTGGATTCCCATTCCAAGTGATCTCTTGGACTCCATTTGTCCATTCACCTTCCACACCTACCCGTTGAGGATTAGGTGTCTAGCATTGCCCCCCTTAATCCGAAGGGGTATGTGTGAGTCCAAGAAGAGATTTGTAATAAAAATCTGCAAAGTATGCATCGTAGCACTTAGGCTGAATCAGCTCTTTGAAATGTTGGCATAAAAAGGTGGTTTAAGGATGACCACCAACATTGGAACGCTTAGTGCAGTTCTCAGAACTCTTCCAAATCTGGAAGGAAGCTGAGGGCTTATTTTAGAGGAAGTGTCCCTCATATTTGAAGAGGGAGACCATCTAGAAGAAGGGAGGTCTACAACCTGTGATAGTTTAAGGATGACCACCAACACTAGAATGCTTGATGCATTTCCTGGAACTCTACCAAAACTGGCAAGAATCTGAAGTCTTCTGCTAGAGGAATTGTCTTGAATTCTTTGAAGAGGAAGAATATCAACCTCGCATAGATGGTTTAAGGTTGTACACCAACCAAAGGAATTCTCATGGGAATCCATGTCTCTGGCTACAACTCTGAATCTGGAATGACAAGTTGTGGCTCAGGCTCGCTTGAACTGTTGTGTCTCTGGCTACAACTCTGAATCTAGAATGATAGGTTGTGGCTCAGGCTCACTTAATGTGACTTTGAAGCTCGTAGATGGCCACCATTTTCCCCCCTGTCAGGTACAAGGTGAGATGATGGCAAAAAATCAACTACAATATTGTTCAATATCCAAGATCAAGTTCTGACATGCGACTTAAACATCTTCTTGGTTGTTGATGCCCATTTCCAAGAAGCGATCCATCCAAGATGAATCTTTGTTCTTGCAGGAGGCTTGTTTCTGAAGCATCTGTGTGAAGAATGGGTGTGGAAACCACAATTCTTGCATGGGTGAAGATCAAAACAGTGATCTTTCATATGGCCAACGTGATCACAGTGTTGGCATCTTACAATATTTTGTTGCTGCTGTGGAAGAGGAGAAGGATCTGGAACAGTTGAAGGTGAACTGTCATGAAGAAATCCAGCACTCTGAAATTTGATGGGCTAGGAGTTGTCTGGAATATGAAAGGACAATTCCTTGTCATATCCAAAACCAATTCTATGCTTGTTGTGTACAAGTTGTTCCCAAGGTCTGATGATGGGCTTGGGAGGTGAAGTGTGAACATTTGCATCTTCATACAAGTCTTCTTTTGAACTAGGCACCAAATGTGAATCGACTGCAACCTTATTTAATTGCTGCTTATGGGAGTCTCTTTCGATGTTCTGAACAGATACTGGTTCAAAATGATGACTCCACTACTGTAATTTTGCTTGCTAGAGTTGAGATTCGAGTTGCAAAAATTCAATATTTTCATGTGCATTTTGAAGAAAAATATAATATCAAACATAATATCCTTGCTGATTTTTACCATCCCATCCACACTCGAATGTTTTTGGGTATTTAAAAACTCTAATATGTCATCAAGTCTAGCCATTGTATCAGCAAAAATAAAGGCTTGAGAATCCTAGTGGAGGCTTACGTCAGATTCCAAAAAGTATCAAATGTCTAGAAAGTGATCATACAATACAATCTCACACACTAAAATGGAGATTAACCATTGAACGATTTGAAATATTCTACTACTTCTAGATCATAAAATAGCCAGTAAAATTTATCTTATACAGAAGCTCCTTGCATCCATTTCTATAATTGCAGTGTCACGAGTGGGCCTGAAACTAATCTCTAAATTTTTTAAATCCTTCTACAAAGGCCGAGTATGAACTCTATTGACTACAGTTTTGCTACCAATTTAGAAACCTTTGATAGAAAATACATAATCGTACTTGCTTCTCATAAAAACTTAAAATAACCAAGTTCAAAACCCACATCATTTACTTTGAATTCAAGCTAATCAGATTGAAATACCTTTTGTTTTCCTCAAGAAATGTTAAAATGACAAGTACTGATAAGTATTGATTTATATAATTTTGTCTCTCGTTTGCTTCTTCCATTATTCTCCTTCCTTAGGGTATAAAAACTTTCAATTTATTCTCCAATTCTGGATTCTTACGCTCTTGTATTTCTAAACCATTAGAGAGGGTGAACACCACCTCCTCCAGTTCAGTAATGTGCTTCTCCAGTTCAGTGATGCGCTCCTTAAGCTCAGAATCTCTCTTCCTGAATGCACAAAATCGAATAGTTTGTATTCCTTTACCAATGTACATGCAGAGAATAGACCGAAATTTCCATGTTGCTTCAACACAGACACACCACGGACCAACTTATTCAACAAAAATATGCCACTACATTCAACTATGATACCATAATAGAGAAAAGGAAATCAATATAGCTTCGAGTTCGCATCCATTTTTAGTGCAAGTGCAAATTTTTGCATACAAAGACAACTATATATTAACTCCGAGCACATTAGTTAAGTCTATGAAAATTAATATTACATGCCGAAACTAAGTTCAAAACATTCTGACATGTTTCGTAATCGAAATGACAAGTGATTATCATCCAGTTTGCATCACACTTTAACGCCTGCCTCCCATTTGATGAAGCATGGCATCAATCGCATCCCCATCCTCCATTTCAAGTTCTTCAGGAATTTTTTCCCCTCGTAAACGCCTCCCATCAAAAAGAAAAGCTATGGAGTTAAAATCAACAGATTTCCTATTGTCATTCAATTTGACTTCAACTCTCACCTCACCATACTTTTCTCCCTTCAACGCATACAAACCAGAGGTCATATGTACCAACAGAATTCGAGACATGGTCTCACATCCCAACAACCACGCCTCAACGTAGCACCCGATTATGCAGCAGACCATTCAACCATTCTGGCAGGTCGGACCAGCGATAACATTCAACCTTCGCAGAAATATGAGTTTCCGACATCGACCAACGTTGAGAGAAGAATAAAAAGGGTTTTGTAGTCTTCAAATCCACGAGTAATTCAACCAACGACCCTTTCAAAAAACAATGCGAAGCTTCTTCAATGCATAGCTCGTTCCAACACATAGGAGTTACGCACAGTCCATCAAAAATGTTTTCCCCCAACCCACAAGAGTTACACAGTCTTAGATTTATTCCTATGGAGGAGGTGTTATGGAGGAGAGCGCGATGATGGGCGAAGAGCCGATAGGGAGCAGCGCAGTTGGTAAGGGGTCTTCTGAGGCCTTTCTATAACGCTCACCGTCACAAGCATTTAGTTTGCTCACCAAACTTGAAATTCTGCAGGCAGAAATAACGCTGGAGGAATCATTATAACCGGAGGCGGTGTGGTATATGGAGGTCCCACGGTGGATACACGTATTAAGAGTGAAAAATATGCAGCGGTAATAAAGACCAAGTGTGGTATGGAAACTGAAGGTTCAGTTCAACGGTCATACTCCCTTCAATTCAATGCTGAGAAAGATAACGGGTCTTTGTGCGGAAAGACAGGAAACATATTTTTAAAAGTGTACATGGCAGGAGAACGTAGGATATAGATCAAAGGAATATTGCAAAGAATGCAGGAGTGCCTTTATTTTGGCAGACCCGACCTCTCAACAAGTCTGTCCCAACACAGTTAGATTTTCAGAGAATCAGATCTAGAATGGGAGGATTGAAAAGGCCACAAAGACCAGTGGCTCTGATATCATGTTAAACACACACATGGTAAACAAGAAAGTAAACACACAAGGATAAAGATAAGCGTGAATTATTTTATTATTCACCATAGATGTACATTTATTTTACATTGGTGTGACCCTTGGATTCCCATTCCAAGTGGTCTCATGGACTCCATTTGTCCATTCACCTTCCACACCTACCCGTTGAGGATTAGGTGTCCAACACTTATCATGTTATGTACATTAGTACATGAATATAATTGGTTAATAAGGTGATCCAATGATGCAAGTGGGGTGAACTAACAATTCCTTCATGCACTTGTGCCACCACACAACTTTCTATTGTCTAGTTCATGTTGCCAGCTATTCCTTGTGAGGGTGATTGTAATATCCCTAGACCACTCTGATATTTAGAATTTCATTTTCATGTAAATATGCTTGTTTTGGGTTTGCATGCCTACATCATGTATTTTGAGTCCATAGTTCCTATAAATTTATGATGAGAGAGCTTATGTGGAAGAGCCAATGGACCCAATAGTGTACTATGTAATCACACCATGTAATATAAAGCATCATAGTTGCAAACCTTCAGACCTAAAAGAGTATGGAGGATAAAATCCACAAGAGGGAAAAGTCAGGGGACACATCCATGGAACGGTATAAGTAAAAAAAGTGAGATCTCCAAGTGGGAGAAATTATCTTCCCGAGTGGTGACTTAGAATAAATTACCCATGCATAAAAAAGGAAGTGTATCGTTTGTACTAGGATGTTTCCCACGGTTGATGATATCATATGAGGAAATAAGATAATCTAACTGATAGCACCTAGAACATGGATTTGATTTCGAGAACCTATGGGGGTCCGCCTTAAAAAAATTGGTAAGAGAATAGTTTAGTATTGAACCTTGTGATTTAATGAGATGCCATAGTTTCATGATAGATAAGTACATGCCTATTTTCCCTTGCTCATCCTAGTAAAACCAATGTTTGGAATGGAATTTGGTTGTGCTATTTAATAATTTTTATAAAGAAACTCTCCTTTCTTACTTGGGACAAGTTGGAGGTTAAAAGGTAGAGACAGTTGGACCTTCTATACCAATATTAGGCCTAGAACCTAAATCGTATGGATTGTGTGTCCATGATTGGCTTAAGGAGAACATTTTTCTCTTGAGGAGTTAACACCCCGACTTGGGGGTGACGCACTGTTGAGAGTCTTAGAGTAGTCTAGTCTATAGTTAGGTGGAGCATCAAAGGTATTCAACCAGTTATTGTTATTTCAAAGAGTAAAATTTTCCCAAACCATATGAATAATGAATGAATGTTTCATATATTTCAACGTGTTATTGTTATCCATATTTGTTGTGAACTATGGTTAAAAATGCTAGGTATGTTACCTATGATTTTTGTTTGAATATTGGGCTTATCCCTGTATTTACATAATATCATATATTTATGTGGGACATGCTTGTAAGTAAAAGTACTCAAGGCATGTTAATGTTTCATAACAAGGTGTAGCAGCAACTATGTAGTTGTTTGTAATTGGAATGTATTTGTACATAAATATTGTATTGTAAGTAATATATGTGTTAATAGAATAAAATAGAATGAATAGTATGATTGTTACAAAATGAGGGCTCGCTTGTATACCTAGGAAAGTTCCCTTTCAAAAATGGTCATGTCCTATGAGACATGCCTCTTAATTACTAATTATTAATTAATTAATAATTATTTTCAACTATAATATTTATTTTTAATTTTATCATTTATATATATATTTGTATTCATGACATAAGGTGAATTATATGAGATATTGATGGAGAACTTATTTTTAGTGAATGTGGCTAAGGGTCTCCAAAAGGAGTTGGAATTGGGAATATTTTTTGTTAGAATGGATATAGAACTATACAACTATATTTTTCCTATTCTATAGTTGAGGTAGATTCCTTATTTACACTTGGTCATAAAGTCTGAGGATAACTCGTGATTAAGGTTTAATGAACACATTAACACATGGAAATTTTTGTGTGAGTGAGGGAATTAATAGAGAAAATAGCTAAATCATAATTGGAGCCATGAAGTCCTCTAAGAAGCATTCTACGTAAATTTTCACCCTATTTTTATTAATATGAGAAAAATTTAAATCTGGGAGTTGTCAGATTATTACTATGAAAAGGAAAACCCTTCAACTCAAACAAGATGAAGAATAAATCTCAAATTAGGGGAATTTTGAGGTCTAAAATGAGCCTCCTAAGGAAAATGTACAATCAGAATTCATTTTATGAGAACCACTCACATTTTAGGGGATGACATCATCTCTAATGGTTGAGGTGGAATTGCTTGAGTTAAAGGTACTTACTCATCACCTTCTCAATGGTGGATAAAAACTCATGGTTTACCATGGTAGTGCTCTAAGTACTTTTAAAGTCATAAAGTAAGTACTCATAATAAATGTCATTTCACACTTTTTGAATAAAATATTATTATTGTCATTTCATATTTTTTGAAAGAAACAATGCATATCCCTACACAATCTTCATGTATTTACACATTTTTCAATAAATATTATATTAGTATATTTTAAAATATTTATTTATAAATCAAATCAATCCAATATGTAATATAAAATTCATGCATAAAACAATATATTATATTATATTATTTTTATATAGTATATTAATTACATGTTATTATATAATTTAAATAATATAAATTTTAGTTAATAGTTTATTCTATAATTAAGAATTTATGAATTTATATTTATATTTTATTTTAAGTTAGTTAAGTACAAAGTACAAATGCATTAGTTGTGCAATGATAATGATTTTTTCTTAAAAATCTCATTCTAATTTATAGTCGTATCAATACAATTTTTTTATTATTTTTATTTTGCTACAACTTTTGAATTGAATTTAACCATGGTTACATTGATTTTGGTGCAAAAAGTGAATTTCAAATTCATAAATATTATTTTATGGAGTTGTCTTTAGTGTGACTTTTTGAAGTTTCAGGTGCTGGAATCCGGTGAAAATTTTTGAGGTAAAATCTTGGTTTTTGTTATTCAAACTGGTTTTTTGAGTCTATATATGGATTCAACACACTCAAAAACCTCTAGGGAACTTTGATTGTGCAAAGTTAGCAATCAAACTTCTCTTTTCAATAAATTCCTGCCGAAATTTAGAGAAATTACACCGTAAAAAGTCACCATAAAAGCCTTCAAAAAGTCGCACTAAAGACTACTCGTTATTTTATTGGTTTAGCTATTATTTTATTATTTCCGTAGGAGGCCCAAGATTTCCATGACAAGTCATTAAGGAAATTATATGGTTAGTAGAAGCATGCTTACAATATACAACTAAGGATATATGCACTCTCAATGGTTTACCAAATAATTTTTATCCCATTGACCATGTCTAATCTAGAGAATATCTCGGATTGAAACTATAAAGCTTAGGATTCTCCTTGGGAAAAATTGAGGATTGATTGCCAAAAATTTACGGATTGGTGGTCTTAGCTGTTACAGGTCAATTTTGGCATCATCCCAGAACTCAGATCAGTATCCATGAGGTTCTATAATACTCTAAAGTAGTTGCTAAATGTCCTAAACAAGTCATCCCAGTGATGGTCTTCTTCCTTGAAATTTTCACTGCTTAGATGCCAGTTGAAGTTCCCCATTGAGCCATCAACGCACCCCTAGACTGCACTAAATGCTTTGCAGAGCATCTACTCCCATGCAAGGCTATGTTGCAGAGGATCTAGCCCCACTTTAGAGTGCGTTGGTCGACTAGGAGCGAATTGTTCATTGGATTCCGGGAATCTTCCAAACCTCTAATGGCTTCTAGAATTTGTTCTAGCTTTCATCTCATCTGATATCTTTGAATATGGACACCATGGAGCCATTGAACCTCTTATCCTCCTATTCCCATGAACAAGGAAACCTCTTCATCCATTTTTGGAAAATTCATTCAATGATTCATTTATGCCAAACTACCTTCATCTACTTATAAATAGAGCATTGATCATAGTGCACAAGAGAGAAAGAATTTGTATTAAGTAGAGTTATGCTAGTGAGATCACATCTCTTGGAGGTATTGTGCATGTATTGTTATGATGTTGGATTGATGATGCTAGTGTGATGAGGATGGGATTGAATCTACAGGGTTGACATCGAATCGATCAACTGGTTGTAACTTCTCCTTCTACTTCATAATAAAAACATTTGTTTCTTTCTTAATGCATGTGTCAATGATGTTATATGTGTATTTACAAATGCTATTGATTCAATTTTTTTAACTTGAATAGATCATATTTCCTTTATGTTATTTTATATCTTTTGTTTTCCATTGCAGGTACCAATCGAGCGAGTTCAGTGCGATTGAGAGCGATGAAGCAACAAAGGGAGGCGAGGAAAAGCAAATAGATTACAAGTAGTTTTTATTCCCTTATCTATTCATTTTAAGGAAAAGGTCAAATATATTTCTTTATGTTGTTCTATTTGCACCACCACACTTAGGGAAATCATACTTATTCATAGGTTTGATTTCTGTAAAACAAATTGGCGACCATAGTGGGGATCGATGGATCGTCCCTGGTGGTTTTATCCTTATCCATCAACCTCTAGTACACTTTACCTACTTATTTTCAGTCATTTGAACGTGTTTTATCAAAATTAGTGTGTTTTATTGCTTTTTTAGAGTTCCCTCTCACACCAATGCACTGTAGGTATTGACACAATGCTCTGCATAACATTGTTGGCTTAGGGACAGTGCTCTCCAACGCACTGTCTCCCACTCAGGGGTGCGTTGCCCCTGTGACCAACCAAAATCTATCACATTTTATCTCTTGCAAATCATTTTAGTGTCTTACTTGCTCAATTTTTAAGTGACAGATTACCTCCAGAGACTAGATTACCTCTCATGTTCTTGCCTCACTTTGGATATTTGTTTGATCAATGTTTCTTTTTGTTTTTTTTTCATTGTCGAATAGTTCCAAAGTTAATTTCACATTTTATCAATTCATTATTTTCGAAAAGAGCAATTTTCGTTTTAGTCTCCTCCTGAAAGTTTTGAGTGATTGTTTGTGCATCATAGTTTCTTTTTCGTTAATCTAAACTTAAAAGAAATTGAAAAGAAAAACATGCATTTTCATATAGGGATTGTGAGTGTTGCATAGGAATAGTTTAGGGAAATTGCATTTAGATGTGCTCATTGTTGATTACATGCAATCTAATTTCTCTATCCCTTGTAGCTAGTTTTTCATTCTCGAAAATAAAATTGAAACAAATGCTTATCATTTTAATTGCATTCTAGGAATGTTCAATACATCTCACGGTGAACCTGAAATACAAACTAATAAGCAAGATCAACATAAATTTTATCTGAATTTATCTAAGGAATAATTGTAACATTAACGATAACATTTAGAGGTCTAGGCTAGAGACGTGTTTCGGCATTGTTAAACATAGCAGTTATCGTTAATTTTATGGGATACATTCTGAGTGTGATGCCTCATTCCACGTATGAAAGTATATCGGAGCTCGTTCATGTGCTTTCAAGTATATCGGGCAGTGTTATAGTATGAAAAGTATAAGGGGATGCTTTCACTGTGTGGTTTTGCATTAGACAACGCTAATATGGATTAGGCCTCCGCGTACCTTAGAGTATATTTGGGAGAAAAACTTTAGGTTTCTTACCATCCATAGGTAAATAAGTTGGTCGCCTTGTACACTGTGATACACCGAACACAGCATTCGGGGAGATTGCATGCACGTACATAAGTCCTTGGTTTACTGGGGGCGGTATATTGCATTTCATAGTTTCTTGGTAAACCTTTTGCCTAGAATTACCCTCTTTTTTTTAATTTGTTTTTGTATTTAAATCAATCAGCAATCGTGGAAGAATATCAACCCTTTCCCTGGCGTTCGTGTAGGACAGCAAATAAACCACCTTTGCCACCAGAAGCTACACCTAGTAGACGAAGGCAGACTCGACCTACTAAGTCTGGTACCTCTAGTATTTCATATAATTTACTAGAATCGTCTAATCCTTTGAGTACTGAGTCTCGAGTCATTTCGACCGATCTCGGTTTATCTGCTACTGTCGAGACAAAACCCTCACAGTTACCTGAGGACACTGAAATTCAATCCAGTGAAACGGTAAATCTAGAACCTGAGCTTGTTCAACTAAATCTTAGGCCTAGTACCTAAATTGTATGGATTGTGTGTCAATGATTGGCTTAAGGAGAACATTTTTCTCTTGAGGAGTTAGCACCCGACTTGAGGGTGACCCACTATTGAGAGTCTTATACTAGTGTGGTCTATAGTTAGGTGGAGCATCAAAGGTATTCAACCAGTTATTGTTATTTCAAAGAGTAAATTTTTCCCAAATCATATGAATAATGAATTAATGTTTCATATATTTCAACATGTTATTGTTATCCATATTTTTTGTGAACTATGGTTAAAAATTCTAGGTATGTTACCTATGATTGTTGTTTGAATATTGGGCTTATCCCTATATTTACATAATATCGTATATTTATGTGGGACATGCTTGTAAGTAAAAGTACTCAAGGCATGTTAATGTTTCATAACAAGGTGTAGCAGCAACTATGTAGTTGTTTGTAATTGGAATGTATTTGTACATAAATATTGTATTGTAAGTAATATATGTGTTAATAGAATAAAATAGAATGAATAGTATGATTGTTACAAAATGAGGGCTCGCTTGTATACCTAGGAAAGTTCCCTTTCAAAAATGGTCATGTCCTATGAGACACGCCTCTTAATTATTAATTAATTAATAATTATTTTCAACTATAGTATTTATTTTTATTTTTATTATTTATATATATTTGTATTCATAATATAAGGTGAATTATATGAGATATTGATGGAGAACTTATTTTTAGTTGTTGGGTGTGGAGCCTGATTATCTTGTTTACTTTGTATCACAGCATTGGACCCCTGTACCTTAAAAGGAGCGGAACGCCGCCCGAAATTTAATCGCTGCCGTGGGGGGTCCAGGGGGGTTTGGGGGCAGCGCCCCCGAAGCTAAAAACAGATGTAAAATTGCCTTGTAAAAGTATAGTAATTTCTAGTCAATCTGGGCCGTTCATTAGGCAAATGATCTGACGGTAGAAGTTCTGTTTAGATTAGGGTTTTTTTCCCTAGAAGGCAACCCCCTTGTATATATTAGGGCATTGTATTGCGGCTGTGGATTATGAGTGTATTCTCGGAGTGAGAAACAAAGAGGGAGACTGAGAGAGAGAGCAGAGGATATTACAGCGGATCTGCTGTAGGTTTTGTCTCTTCATTTTTGCTGGATAATAGAAAGGAAGGACTGGCTGTTCAGGGTGGACGTAGCCCAAACTGGGTGAACCACGTATATTTGTGTCTCTCTGGTTTTATGTGTTTTGTGTGCTTGTATTTTCCACATATTTTATGTGTTTCATTGCTCTATAATATTTAATTTTCTAACAACTGGTATCAGAGCCGAAGGTATATTTGGCTGATAAAATGAGAGAGAACAGAGGATATTACAGCGGATCTGCTGTAGGTTTTGTCTCTTCATTTTGCTGGATAATAGAAAGGAAGGACTGGCTGTTCGGGGTGGACATAGCCCAAACTGGGTGAACCACGTATATTTATATGTGTTCCCTATGGTTTTATGTGTTTTGTGTGCTTGTATTTTCAGATATTTTATGTGTTTCATTGCTCTGTAATATTTAATTTTCCAACAACTGGTATCAGAGCCGAAGGTATATTTGGCTGATAAACTCGCAGGAAAGAAGGGTTCCTAGTTCGAGTGGGAGAAATGGCGGAAGATGCTAAGTTTAGGGTTGAGAAATTTAACGGCCAAAACTTCCCGCTGTGGAAGATGCAGATAGAAGATTATCTGTATCAGAAAGATCTGTACCTACCTTTGAGCGGAAAAGCAAAGAAGTCGGCGGCCATGACAGACGCGGAATGGAACATTCTCGATAGAAAGGCACTCGGAACAATACGATTGTGCCTTGCGACGTCAGTCGCCTTCAATATTTCGAAGGAAACAACAACAGAGGGTTTGATGCAGACGTTGGCGAAACTATATGAAAAACCCTCAGCCTCAAACAAGGTATTTCTTATGAAATGACTATTTAATATGAAGATGTCGGAAGTTGGATCTGTTGCAAACCATTTGAATGATTTTAATACAGTTACCAGTCATTTAAGTTCTGTAGGGGTAAACTTTGATGATGAAGTTATAGCTCTGTTATTCTTGTGCTCATTGCCAGAGAGTTGGAATGGTTTAGTAATGGCCATTAGTAACTCTATCTCTGAATCTAGTACTTTAAATTTTGATGATGTTTTCGGTGCTATCCTTAGTGAGGAAATGCGACGGAAAAGCTTCTGTGAGACATCAGGTAATGCTTTGAGTGCAGAGTCTAGGGGAAGAAGAATGGAAAGAAGAAAGAGCTCGGGATATCACAATAAATCAAGGAAAGGCAGATCCAAGTCCAGATCGGGGATAGTGTGCTGGAAATGCGGAAAGAAAGGATACCTAAAGAAAGACTATAGATCTCGGAAGGGAAAAGAAGGAGATGCACAACAAGAAAATAATCATGAAGCAAATGTGATAGGTGATGTGTTACAAGATGCTTTGATTCTTTCTTTCGAAAATGTTACTAATTCTTGGGTTGTAGATTCAGGGGCTTCATTCCATGCCACGCCTGATAAAAAATATTTTCATGACTATATTCAAGGAGATTTTGGACAAGTTAGTTTGGGTGATGATAAACCCTGTAAAATTGTTGGAATGGGTAAGGTTCTTGTAAAACAATAGAATAGAAACCAATGGCTATTAAAGGAGGTAAGGCATGTTCCAGATCTAAAGAAAAATATGATTTCAATAGGGCAGTTAGGCGGTGAAGGTTGTGTGACAAATTTCACAGATAAAGCTTGGAAGGTCACCAAAGGAGTTCTGGTAATAGAAAAAGGTGAAAAGGTCGGTACATTGTATTTATGCAATGGTATTTCTAATTCTGTTAATGCTTTAACTTCCAAAGGAGCAGATGCAACATTATGGCATCATAGGCTCAGACATATGAGTGAGAAGGGGATGAATATTCTTCACTCAAGAAATTTGTTGCCAGGTTTGAAGAATGTTGATTTGGATTTATGTGAGAATTGAATTTATGGAAAACAAAAGAGAGTCAGATTTCTCAGAGTTGGGAAAGAAAAGAAGAGAAAAAAATTGGAGCTTGTGCATACAGATGTATGGGGACCTGCTCAGGTATCATCTCTCGGTGGCTCTCGTTATTATGTTACTTTTATTGATGATGCAACTAGGAAAACATGGATTTATTGTATTCAGAATAAATCTAATGTATTTGATACTTTCAAGAAATGGAAAGCTTTGGTTGAGATTGAGACAGGAAAGAAGTTAAAGTGTCTCAGATTAGACAATGGAGGTGAATATTGCAGCAAAGAGTTTGATAGGTACTGTTCAGAGCATGGAATTCGTAGAGAGAAGACAGTTCCAAGAACACCACAAGAAAATGGTGTGTCAGAAAGAATGAACAGAACAATCATGGAACGTGCAAGGTGCATGAGAATGCATGTAGGATTGCCTTTACAATTTTGGGCAGATGCTGTAGATACTGTTGTTTATCTAATAAACATAGGGCCTTCAAGTTCCTTGGATGGTGGTATTCCAGAGGAAGCATGGACAGGTAAAAAGGTAAACTACTCTTTTTTAAAGCCTTTTGGTTGTGAGGCCTTGTCCATATTAATAAATAAAACAGAACAAAGCTTGAGGCAAAATCAAAGAAATGTACCTTTATTGGATATGGTGCTAATGATTTTGGTTATCGCTTATATGATTATGAAAATCACAAAATCATTAGGAGCAGAGATGTAATATTCAATGAAAAGGTCTTGTATAAGAATCAGTTGCAGGAAAAGAAACAGGAAAAAGAAAGAAAGGAATACGCGGTTCTTGATGAGATAACTGAAAAAGTAAAGGTGCCTGAAAATGATAATAATCAACAACCACCACAATAGAAACATGCACCTCAAACACCTGAAAGTGGTGTTAGAAGATCTACCAGGATAAGTAGACCCCCTGAACGATACTCTCCTTCATTATATTATTTATTATTGACTGATTCTGGCGAACCTGAATGTTATGAAAAAACAATGCAGGTTGAAAGCAGGAAGAATTGGGAGCTAGCAATGGATGAAGAGATGGAATCCTTAATGCACAACCAGACTTGGGACTTAGTCAGCTTGCATGGAGGTAAAACTACATTGCAGAATAAATGGGTTTACAGGCTGAAGGAAGAAGATGGAGGAAAACAGAGTTACAAAGCTAGACTTGTGGTGAAGGGGTTTGCAAAGAAGAAAGGTATTGATTTTGATGAAATATTTTCTCCTGTTGTTAAGATGACTTCAATCAGAACTATCTTAATTCTTGTAGCAGCGGAAGATTTACATCTTGAATAGTTATATGTAAAGACAACATTCCTCCATGGAGATTTGGAGGAAGAGATATACATGCAGCAACCAGAAGGGAAAGAAAAATTGGTGTGCAGGTTAAAGAAGAACTTGTATGGCTTAAAACAGGCTCCAAGGCAGTGGCATCTAAAATTTGACAATTTTATGTCTGAACAAGGTTATACTAGATTTCACTCTGATCATTATGTTTATCTAAAAAGGCAAAATGATGGAAGCTATATTATATTGTTATTGTATGTAGATGACATGCTTGTTGCAGGATCTAACATGCAGGAAATAAATGTGCTCAAAATAAAATTGGAAAATTCATTTGCAATGAAGGATTTTGGAGCTGCAAAACAAATCCTTGGTATGAAGATAACTAGAGACAGGAAAAATCACAAATTACACTGTTTTAGAATGAGTACATAGAAAAGGTGTTGAAAATATTTAATATGCAGAATGAAAAACCAGTTAGTACACCTTTTGCTAGCCATTTAAAACTTAGTAAGGAGATGTGCCCAAAGACCCAAGAATACATGGATTATATGTCTAAAGTTCCATATGCATCAGCAGTTGGAAGCTTAATGTATGCAATGGTTTGCACAAGGCCTGATATTGGACATGCAGTGGGAGTTGTAAGAAGGTACATGAATAATCCAGGAAAAGAACATTGGATGGCAGTAAAATGGATTCTCAGATATTTGAGAGGTACCACAAATCAAGCATTATGCGTTGGTGGTTCAAACATTGCTCTACAGGGATATGTTGATGCAGATATGGCAGGTTACAGAGATAACAGGAGGAGCACTACAGGATATTTATTTACTGTAGGTGGAACAACTGTCAGTTGGGTTTCAAAAATCTAAAGTGTTGTTGCACTTTCAACAACAGAAGCAGAGTATGTTGCTGCTACAGAGGCTAGTAAAGAAATAATTTGGTTACAGAGGCTTATGGGTGAATTGGGTAAGAAGCATGATATGGGCACGTTATGGAAGTAACAGAAATTTCATTCATCTTGCAAAGAACTCAACATTTCATTCCAGGACTAAACACATACATCTCAAGTACAATTTCATATGGTCAGTATTGGAAGATGGAGAGTTGAAGCTGGAAAAGATACACACTAGCCAGAATCCTACAGATATGCTAACAAAATTTGTAACCAAGGAGAAAATGAAAATGTGCTTAGTTTCAATTGGTCTTCAAGGATGATGAAGATGAGGAACAACCAGGTCCAAAGAGGAGTCATTGTCCAGCAAATGAAGTAGCAGTGGAGTTGCTACAATCAGTCTCTAAGTGGGAGATTGTTGGGTGTGGAGCCTGATTTTCTTCCTGATTCAAAGATCCTTGTTTTATACCCGGATGTATGCCGGAAGGCCGCACACCTTTTCACGTGGGGCGGCCTGCTGGGGGTCGGGGAGGAGCCGACCCCCCAATTTGGGGGTCAGGGCAGGCGGTGCTAGGTGGGGGATTTAGGGGCGGCGCCTCTGGCTCGGCTGGATAACAAAAATTGCTGTCGTATAATTTCTAGTCAATCTAGGCCATTCATCAAGAAAATGATCTGACGGTAGAATTTATGTTTAGATTAGGGTTTTTTTCCCTAGAAGGCAACCCCTCGCTTTTATGAGGGCATTGTGTTTGGTATGTAATAGGTGTGTATTCTGCGAGCGAAACGAGATAGGGAAGCATGAGAGAGAACATAGGATATTACAACGGATGCTGCTATGGTTGTAATCACCATTTTGCGGATAATGAAAGAGGGCATGAGTACAAACTTGTAAAAATTAGACGTATTAAACTGGGTAGACAACATGTATGTCTCTTTGGTTTTATGTGTTTTGTGTGCTCGTATTTTTGGCATATTTTATGTGTTGCATTGCTCTGTAATATTTAATTTTCTAACACACAAATGGAACATAGTGACATTTGATGTGCAAATTAACAATGGAATTGAACATAAATGTAAACCCTCAAATACCTAATTCTATAATACCCAAGGTAAATACATTGCAACTCAATTTAGAGAATTTCTTCGCTAAAGCAGTTTCTAAGACATGTTGAGATACATTGCCAACCAAAAGGTTTCTAGACGCCTGAATTGTGTCACTTTCTATTTTCTGAGCTCGAAAATGATGACTCTTTTCATCAAAATGAGGGTGATGTAATTTGTCATTCTGTAAGCTCTAGTGATTTTAAATGCCATGATGGATCCAGGGCTTCTCTATTTTTTATCCAATTGATTCCATACAGAGATCCTGACAGTCGTTAATAGCTCCATGGAACTTAGTGTTTGCTTGTGTCATATGAAGGCATACACTGTGGGTAGAATACTTAAGCTCATTCAACATTTGATGTGCAAATTAACATTGGAATTGAACATATGTAAATATGTACCAGAAACCCCTGCTTCTTTGCCTCATGGATTTGTTGATCTCGTTGTACATATTTATTGATTTTTAATGAAATATAAGCTACATTTTCAACTTTAAAACTCACAATGGAATTGAATATAATTGTAAAGATGAACCATAATCCCGAGCTTCTTTGGCTCCTGGATTTGTTGATCTTGATGTACATATGTATTGATCCTCGATGAAATATAAATTTCCATTTTCAACTTATGTCGAAGTTTTGATATATTGGAATCAAAATTCTTCGTGTTACTTGTCTTCACTTGAAATCTTAAAATCCTTCCAAATTTCTCTTTGAAAGTGGCTTTAATCATGTTTAAATATATACATGAACATGAAATGTTATTTGAAAGGCCTTTGAATCTCCCTGAATTCAGTCTTTGGATTCATGGTTCCTTTATCATTAAAATTAACCTTGCTTGAAATTTCAGAATTATCTTGTAGTAGCACATGCAAGTGTATCAAATTTTGATTAACTAAAACTGATTTCAAAAGAGAAGCTTACGAAATTTGAGGGTTTTCGAACTCCTCAAAGCATAAAGTATTAATACAACCTGACTACTAAATACTATTAGCATCAACAATAATTGTTTAGCAATAAGTGTCGACCAATTAAGAGAACTCTATTGTTGTGCGAAAATATTAAACGAGAAAGAAATACAATTCATAATTGAATGACAAATGGAAGAAATAAATTCACACAAAGAAACACACAAAATTTACGTGGTAAAACCTTGACAGGGTGTCAAGGAAACCTCCACGGGGCAAGGGATTGGAAACTCTATTAATCAAAATGATTCTCCATACATACAAGCCTCTCAGGCCATCCAATTTATCTTGAGCCTATTTCGTTATTCTAACTTCATTTCATTACTCAACCAATTAATGGTCAATAAGTGATTTTCCAAAATTACATTATTTACAATTTGTTGTCATATTTTTAACAAAATCCACCTTGACAACAATTTTCCTAATCCCTTGCCCATTCCCATTCATCAACTTTTATGCAAGCCGAGAGAAGCGAGACACCATCTCAACTTCTCTACTGTAACTTGCTTCGTGAATATATCTGCATGATTTTCCTGTGTGCAGACCTTCTTGAGAAATAATTTTCCGCCTTCGATTACATGTCTCACAAAGTGATACCTTACATTGATGTGCTTAGTATTGCTGTGATAGGCTAGATTTGTAGCCAAATGAATAGCGCTCTAACTATCACAAAACACATTCACTTTCTCCTGTGTCCTTCCAATCTCATCAAGTAGAACTTTTAACTAGATTGCCTCTTTACAGGCATCTGAAGTAGCTATATACTCTACTTCAGTAGTGGACAAAGCAACTGTCTCTTGAAGCTTTGACATCTAGCTGATTACTCCACCCTGCAAGAGTAAAAACATAACCTGTAGTAGACCTCCTTTTGTCCAAATCACCTGCATAATAGGCATCCACATATCCGTAGACTGAACCTTCACGACCATCAAAGCTGATGCAATGGTCACTTGTGCCTCTCAAATACCGAAGCACCCATTTCACTGCTCACCAATGTTCTTCCCCTGGATTTGCCATGAACCTGCTAACAACTCCAACTGCATGTGAAATGTCAGGTCTTATAGATACCATCGCATACATTAAGTTTCCTAACGCATTTTCATATGGTACACGAGACATATACTTCTTTTATTCATTAGTTCTAGGACTTAAACCTGAAGAAAGCTTAAAATGGGAAGCTAATGGAACATTAACAGGTTTCACATTGTTCATACCGAACTTTTCAAGTACTTTCTCCACATACTTCTGTTGTGATAACCAAAGCTTACCATTCTTCCTGTCTGTGTGTATATCCATGCCCAAGATATGTTTTTCCACTCCAAGATCCTTCATTTCAAATGTCCTAGAGAGCTGACCCTTTAACCTGTTGATTTCTTCCATGCTTTTACTTGCAATAAGCATATCAACAACATACAACACCGAGATAATGAATATGCCATTGAAACTTTTGAAGTATACACAATGATCATACTCACTTCTGATAAAATTATGGCTCACCATGAAGGAATAAAACTTCTTGTACCATTGCCTGGGCGACTGCCTCAGACCATACAATGATTTCCTAAGCTTGCAAACTAGTCTTCTGTTGCGACCTTGTACAAAACCTTCTGGTTGATCCATATATATCTCTTCATCCAAATCACCATGAAGAAAGGTTGTTTTAAAATCTAACTATTCTAACTCAAGGTCAAGTAAAGCAGTTAGTGCTAGCACAGTACGAATAGAAACAAGTTTAACTACTGGTGAAAAAATCTCATGAAAATCAATACCTTCAACCTGAGAATACCCTTTTGCAACTAGTCTCGCCTTATACCTTTCGATACTTCCATCAACTTTCCTTTTCAACTTGAAGACCCATTTGCACCCAACAACATTTCTCCCTTCAGGAAGTTCTACAAGATCCTAGGTATTTTTCTTGGCTAAGGAGTCCATTTCTTCTTCCATAGCCTTTTTCCATATCTTGCTATCTGCATCATTTATTGCTTCTTGATAACAAGAAGGTTCCCCATCTTCGGTAATCAATGCAAAAGATGAAGTAGAATCATCGTACCTTTTAGGTGTTTTTATTTCCATTGTAGACATTCGTAGAGTGACTGATTTCTGAATTGGTTCTGGAATTTCTCCAGTTTCCTTTGCTTCTCCACCTTTTTCATCAGAAGTCTCTCCTTCCTTTCAACTTTCTGAAAAAGGTTTAGTCTCCAATTGAATCTGTGGACTTGGCGATACCTGATCCTGTTCAGCTTTTTCAACATCTGATTTTAAAAGAGAAGATTCATCAAATGTTACATCTCTACTAATGACTATCTTCCGTGAAGAAATCCCTTCATTGAATAATCATATCCAAAAAGACACAACATTTCGATTTTGGATCTAACTTTGAACGTTGATTTCTAGGAATAAGAACATAGGCATCACAACCAAAAATCTTCAAATGCGAATAATCACAACACTGACCCGACCAAACTTCTTTAGGAATTTTACTGTTTATTACAGCTGAAGGTGATCTGTTAACTAAATAACAAGTAGTGGATACTGCTTCTGTCCACAACTCCTTTTGCAGGTTAGCATTACTGATCATGCTTCTGGTTCTTTCCATAAGAGTCTGATTCATCCGTTCAGCGACGCCATTTTGCTGAGGGGTATAAACAGCAGTTTTATGTCTAACAATCCCTTCATCCTTAAAAAATTGTTCAAATTCTAAACAAGTAAATTCACCGCCATTGTCAGTTCTTAAACATTTAATTGATTCGCATGTTTTCTTTGCCACCATTGTTTAAATTGTTTAAAAACATTAAATACATCAACTTTCTTTTTCAACATATAGGCCCAAACTTTTCGGAATAAATAATCAATAAATGTTAAGAAATATAATGCACCTCGATAAGACACAGTAGGAGATGGTCGCCACAGATCATAATGAATGTAGTCTAAAATATGTTTACTATTATGATTTCCAGTCTTGAACCTTTGTTTACATTGTTTACCAAACACACAATATTTACAAAAATCCAATTTCAAGGATTTCAAATCAGGAAGCAACTTGTGGTTAATCAGTACCTAAAGACCTTTCTCGCTTATGTGACCCAGCTGCTGATTCCATAGACGAGAACCTTCTTCTACTTTTTCTGATACGATTGCTGCTTCACTAACTTGAGTGCTTCCTTTGAGTCTGTATAGATTTCTGACCTTTTTAGCCTTCATCACAACCAAGGCTCCTTTTGAGACTTTCAGCACTCCATTCTGACCTGTAAATTTATAACCATTCAAATCCAAAACTCGCAAGGAAATCAAGTTTTTCTTTAGATCAGGTACATGCCTAACATCAGATAATGTTTTAAGTGTATCATCATACATTTTAATTTTTACATTACCAATCCCAACAGTGTGTCAGGATGCATTATTTCCTATCAAGTAAACCAACTTCGGTGCAGACTCTTATGATGAGAAGCACCAGAGTCTAATAGCCAATTTTCATCATCTTGAGAGACATTACAGATAGGGAGAGATTCAACAATTAAAACCTCATCAACCATACCTGAATCAACCTGATTTTCTTCCTTGTTATGATTTTCCGACTCCTTCTGTTTCCAACAATATTTCTTGAGGTGTCCAAGTTTATTGCAATACCAGCACTTGGCTTTACACTTCTTGCTGCCCTTTGACTTCGATCTGGAAGAACCACTTGCTTCCTCCCCTCTTTCCTTTGACCGAACTCTGGCTACCATGGCTTCTGGTGCAGAAGTCTCAATACTATATTTCCTTCGTAATTCTTCAGATAAGAGAGCACCCACAAAAAATTCAAATTTTAATGAATCTGCAGTGCTCAAATTGATTGAAGTTACGAAGTGATCCCATGACTCGGGCAGAGAACACAACAAGGTTATTGCCTTGTATTTTTCCTGCATTTTTACTTCCATATTTGACAACTGGAAAATAAGCGTATTAAAAACATTTAAGTTTTCTGCAATTTTTGTACCTTCCTTCATCTGAAGACTATAAAATTGTCTTTTTAAATAGATTCTATTTTTCAAATATTTTTTCATATATAAGGTTTCCAATTTTTTCCACAACCCTTCAGTTGTACTCTCTCCAACAATATTGAAGAGAACTTCATCTGCCAAACATAACCGAATGATACTGAGAGCTCAGGCATCCAAGTCCTCCCAGTCCGAATCTGTCATGCTTGTCGGTTTTTTATTTACCCCGTCTAATGCTTTGTGCAACCCTTGTTGCACCAGCAAATTCCTAACCTTCATTTTCCACAAAGAAAAATTGTTTTTACCGGTGAATTTATCCACCTCGAACTTTTCATTTGTCATTTTAGCCATTTCTTCCTCCTAGTTTTCCCTCCTTTCTTTAATTTCCAACTAGGGTCTAATAAAAAAAAAACTTTTCCCCTCTTTTTCTAGGGTTTCAACTTTTCCCCTCTTCTGCTAGGGTTTCAAGGGCTTCTACAAATTATCCCCTCTTCTGCTAGGGTTTCAAATTTTCCCTTCTTCTGCTAGGGTTTCAAGGGCTTCTACAAAATAAACACTTTTCCCCTTTTTCAGAAGACAAAAAACTTAAAAAAAATAAAAAAATTATGAACTTATCAAACCCTACTCCATGAATTTTCTCAATTCTGATTTTTTCAAAAAACAAAAAATTTCTCTGTGTTCCTTCAACATGGTCTGCCTTAATAAATTCAATTTAAAATATATATATATATATATATATATATATATATATATATATATATATATTCCCACAACACATTAAAAAAAAAATTCTTACGATTTCTTCCCATAGAAAAAGAAAAATTCACGGTTTCTTCCCACAGCAAGTTTTCAGAGAAAAAAAAATAATTGTTTTCTTAGTAATGCAAAACAGGTTCAATGGCAGTGGATTTGATTCTCTCCAGCGGATTTGATATTGGGAAATGACCTCTTTAACCACTTGACTGCTCTCCACTCAACAACTGCTCCTCACGGCCTCCTTTCTTATATTTGGTTGTGGGCAGAATGACTTTGGTTCGCTCTCCAACATGCTCTCCACTCGACAGCCAAAAAAAAAATAAAAAAATCACTCCACCAAGCTTCGATCAGGCTCCTTTTTCCAGCGGATGAAAAACCCACAACAAAATTCTCCAATTTGGACAGTAAAGCACTAGTCTGTCCCTCTACAATTTCTTATCACGACCCTTGACAATCCCCTTGACGGCCTCCTTACTTCGACAGATAGCAACGGTGGATCCTTGTTTTGACAGTCGACCAATCTCTTGTCACGGTGGAAAATCCCCTCGACGACCTCCTTACTCTAGTGGATAGCAACGGAGGATACTTTTCTTGACAGTCGGCCAATCTCTTGTCACTGTGATTAAAAAATCTCACGGTGGTTACAAATGCTCCAGGAATTTCAACTTTGTTTTAGGCTTTGATACCACTTGTTGTGCGGAAATATTAAAAGAGAAAGAAATACAATTCATAACTGAATGACAAACGGAAGAAATAAATTCACACAAAGAATCACATAGAATTTACGTGGTAAAACCTTGACAGAGTGTCAAGGAAACCTCCATGGGGAAAGGGATTGGAAAATCTATTAATCAAAATGATTCTCCGTACATACAAGCCTCTCGGGCCATCCAATTTATCTTGAGCCTATTTCGTTATTCTAACTTCATTTCGTTACTCAACCAATTAACGATCAATAAGTAATTTTCCCAAAATCACATTATTTACAATTTGTTGTCATATTTTTAACATCTATCGTATGAATCTTATAATAAGAGATACAAATTATTAGAACTAGAAGGGGTTTAGAAATAACTGTCTCAGATACAAAAAATATAACTATTAGTCGCATTATGCAATTCATAAGAAAAATTGTATAGGAAACCTTCTAACTGAAGAGGGTGCCAACAACCAAAAACACCATTGTTGTATTGTTAATAGGAAACAACATTTACACTTTGAGACATAGATGGTTCTACAAATTTCCAGTTTAAAAGACCATGTTTAAGATTGTGCATAACTAGTGGCAGCAAAAATTGTAGACAATATGACAAGAGTATCACAACCTTTTTCAAAATCCCTTTAGAGTCATGGATGAAACAAATGTGTAATGTTGAAACCCTAAGTCTCTAGAAAATGATAAACGATAATTGTCATGGAAACCCAACTTGTTGTTGGGCGTTCCTGTCTTTTAATTTCCTAGGTAGCTCAATGGCCATAATTACCGTAATACAAACACCAAGAAATCAAAAGAGGGTAAGTTATTAGCATAGGAACCTGGAAAAAAATGGCCAACAAGCTCCATCACTAGTATGAGTCGTGGAACATTGTCATTGGAACTACACCTGTCAAGAATCTGAGAATAAAAAAAGGTCAATATGAACTCATATTGGGAAAACTCATGAGAGGAATGAATTTTCGGGTGAAATATACTTGGATTGAGACTCTGTTCTCGAAATATTGCCCTCTCATTACTATAACAACAACCCGTTCCAAAAAGAAAGCATAGGAAAGAATTTAGACAATAACAGCAAAAAGAAAAAAATAATCATAGGAAAGCATAGGAAAGCATTTAGACAATACTAGCAAAAAGAAAAAAATACTAATTAAAGGGAAATGGTATTGAAGAAATAGGGAAACGATGGGCCTGAAACATAACCTTCACTTGTATACAAATTTTGATCAACAGGTTGTGCAACTTACTCTACAACTTAAGATCCAAATGCATAAGTCAGCACGACATTAGTAGTAGAGCTAGCAGCGACATATCCAATAGTCGAGCTAGTTGATTATCCATATCCATATCCCGTAGTCGTTCCATCTTCGATTCTTTGCAGTTAGAAGGCTTACATTCCCTAAGTGTAGTTGTGAGTATATAATAATTTATATGTTAAAAACAAAATATAATTTTTTGAAATATAATAATATAAAATTGAAAACATATAGAATGCTACCATTTGTCATCCAATTTCATTTTTGGTGATGGTGTTTAGGTCTTGGCACTCCAGATGTTTGGATCTCAAGTGAACTCTATGACAATCATCATAATAGAATTACACAGCTTTCACACAAGGTAAATAGCTTCACACCATCCAAGCACTACCATCCAACAAATACAAAAACATTACATATGAAGAATCTTAAAATTTACAGATGAAGAATCCAAGAGGCCATAAAAGGCCATCAAAGAGAAGGTACACACCTGGCGAGCTATAAAAATTATTACAACTGAAGAGGGAAAGTTATTTATGTTCCTGAAAATTCATAAACAGAGACAAAGCAACAGAATTTAGTCAGAGGTTGAACCAATTGTTTCCAGAAAAAGATCCTCAAGGCACTTCTGCCTGTACCTACAAGATCCGATGGTTTGATTGGGGTCTACGATGGTTCATGTATGATCTTGCCCAACCAGGTTTCATTGATAAGATATCCATAATTAATTTTTAGCAGATATGCACATACATATCTCAAAAATCACTCCATGGTATGCTAGATGAGATACCCAACAAGGTTGGATTAGACCTTTACAATGGCACAATGTATGTAAAGGTGCACAGGTAAGGTAGGTAGGTTCTTATCTCCCGAGCCTTGATACAAAGTGATTTAATATGCACATAGTTTTATTAACGCAATAGAACCTTAAGATTGCAAATCCAACAATTAACCTAGTATTCATAGATAAAATAATATAATGAACGGTTTGGGATTTTATACAGAGTCAGTGAAGATGCACAAAGATTTATTAACGAAGTAGAATATTAAGATTATAAATACTATAATTAACCTGTTATTCATAGGCATAGTTAAAATCTTATAAATAATATAATGAACAGTCTAGGCTTTGATAAAGAGTGAGTTAAGATGCACAAATTTATTACTGCACTATAATCTTAAGATTACAAATACTGTAATTAACCTAGTATTCATAGGTAAAATAATATAATTAATCTATTATCATAGCAAGAAGGCTCACACCTTTCTAAGCTATTGATAACAAATAACTGTGACTATTGATAGTTTAAAAGCATTTGTCATTTCCTTTGACATAACAATGTGCATATATTTCTATAAAAAATTGAATTTCACTAGACTTCTTGTGGTTCAGTTTAAACAGTACAAGTGATTTAGCATTTGTGAATCTCTTTAGAGAAAGTGGAACGAAAGGGGAGTCACCAATATGGGCGCAAAACTAAAGAAAGTGATGGGAATTAGTATCTTTCATATATTTGTAGCTTAAGGGGTCATGGGATCATTTCCACGGTCGGCTCTATCGTGTGTACCCATGTGGCTGGAGCTCATTAGATTCTCTCATGAAAATACTGCATTTCTAATGACTGTGTTTACCATGTGGTGTTCATTGGGTGGATTGTTTGGAGGGTGAATGGGGGACATTATTGCTAGACGCCTTCCAAATGATGGAAATATTATTATTTCACAAATAAGTGTAGGTCTGGCTATTCCTTTAAGTGCAGTTCTGTTGCTAGTCATGCCTCGTGATCCTTCCATTGGGTTGGGACATGGCCTAATGCTTTTCATCATGGGAATCACCATATCATGGAACAAAGTTGTCACCAACAAGAAAGTAGCATGTTTCATATTTTAGAAACATTAATGTGCATTCATTTATTCATGGATAGATTGTATTTGAATCCACAATTTATACTCATTTTTATTTTAATGTGCAGTCCTATATTTGCAGAAATTATACATGAGAAGGAAAGAACAACTATCTATGCCTTGGACCGATCATTTGAAACAGTCCTCTCATCCTTTACTCCACCAGTGGTTAGAATTCTGGCCCAACATGTATATGACCACAAACATATTCTAAAAGGGTCAAGAAAAGCCACAAAAATAGAAACCGATAGGGTTAATGTTGTTGCATTGGCGGAGGAACTCTACACAACAATAAATATTCCAATGACTATGTGTGCCCTCATTTACTCCCTTATTTATTGATCATATCCGAAAGAATATGAGTGATGAACATGATGGAGAAGTTGTACTCTTGGCAGGATGTGGATTTTTTATGTCTAAACTATTTGTGACCAGGGTGATGGAGAAGTCGTGCTCCCGGAAGGCTGCAGTGTTTGGTGCTCGAGCTCTTCCTTCCATGTTCCTTGGCCCGACAAAATCAACACCACTCGAAAAGACATAAAATGACTCAAATACATAAAATGTGTCCTGAGATCATCACTTGCCTCGGCTTGCCTGGGATGACAAATTACAACAAATAGAGGTCAAATTTCTGAGAGCAACAACCACAACATTTTTCATTTCATTGAGAAGATGTCTTGATGTACAATTATTTGATGGCTATAACTAATTGAAATTTTTACTAACTTCTAAACTAAGATTTTAACCATCGATTAATTCTTTAACACTCCCCCTTAATTTTGAGGGTTACATTGTTTTATTCCTAAATTTTGACATTGAAATTCAAAATTAACTTTTCCTAGTGGTTTTGTGGAAATATCCGTTAACTGTTCCTTGGATTCACAAAATTTGAGAACAATATCACCATTTTTTATGAGTTCACGAATGAAGTGAAAATGAATGTCAATATGTTTGCTCTTTTGATGAAAGACATTGTTCTTTGACAAGGAAATAGCGGAAGTGTTGTCACAAAGGATTGAAATAGGTTCATTTTCTTTGTATCTGAAGTAAGAAAGAAGTCTCTTTAGCCACACTACTTGACATGATGCTGAATTTGCTGCAACGTACTCGGCCTCTGTTGAAGATAGCGCAACTATGGGCTGTTTTTTAGATGACCGCGAGATCAAGTTTCTGCCACAAGGGCGTCACTCAATTAACCTATGGCATAGCATGTGCATTCATGGCATACCAACCAATACCCTTAATTTGACTACATATTGGAAAATACCTCTAAAAATCACTTTATTTAACCCCCTACAAATACTAACCCATTGCATTTTCACAACTTAAAAAACCCCTATTTTCACTAGATATTGTATGTATCTGGTTTTTCATTAAATTTTTTACACCCTTTTATATTTATATCCTTAACATAATGACATGATGCCTCTCTAATGACCCCACATGCATTCTACAATTTACCTTTCTTCTTGTGATATACATAAGAGATGGATATTAGTATTCCCATAGTGTTATTACTCAATCCACACTCAAGCACATCTCACTATGATTTCTGGCATTTAATGGTCTAAGGCATACAAAGATCAACCATGTTTTAGGAAGATTTATTATGTGAATGTCTATAAAATGATATATAAATTGATCTATATGATGATGAAAAATCAATTGATCAATCTTTATGAATATGTTTGCACCAAATAAGGTGTTCAATCAGAATTCTAGACCCTCTTCCCTTTGAAAGCTTCTTGTTCAAAAATCCAACTACAACCTCATGTACTCAAACTAGTGCCTTAAATAGATTCTATTTGTCAAATATTTTGTCATATAAAAGGTTTCCGATTTTTTCCACAACCCTTCAGTTGTACTCTCTCCAACAATATTGAAGAGAACTTCATCTGCCAAACATAACCGAATGGTTCTGAGAGCTCAGGCATCCAAGTCCTCCCAGTTCGAATCTGTCATGCTTGCCGATTTTTTATTTACCCCATCTAATGCTTTGTGCAACCCTTGTTGCACCAGAAAATCCCTAACCTTCAGTTTCCACAAAGAAAAATTGTTTTTCCCGGTGAATTTATCCACCTCGAGCTTTGCATTTTTCATTTAAGCCATTTCTTCCTCCTAGTTTTCCTTTCTTTCTTTAATTTCCAACTAGGGTCTAATAAAAAAAAAAGTTTTCCCCTCTTCTGCTAGGGTTTCAAGGGCTTATACAAATTATCCCCTCTTCTGCTAAGGTTTCAACTTTTCCCCTCTTCTGCTGGGGTTTCAAGGGCTTCTACAAATTAAAGACTTTTCCCCTTTTTCAGAAAAAATAAAATAAAAATAATAAAAATATAAATAAAAAAATATAAATAAATATAAATAAATAAATAAATAAATAAAAATAAAATAAAATAAAATAAAATAAAATAAAAATAAAAATATAAATAAATTTCTGAACTTATCAAACCGTTCTCCATGAATTTTCTCAATTCTGGTTTGTTCAAAAAACAAAAAATTTCTCTGTGTTCCTTCAACATGGTCTGCCTTAAATAAATTAAATTTTTTGAAATATATATATATATATATATATATATATATATATATATTCCCGCAGCACATTAATTTTTTTTTTTTCTTACAATTTCTTCTCACAGCAAAAGAAAAATTCACGGTTTCTTCCCACAACAAATTTTCAGAGAAAAAAAATACCCGTTTTCTTAGTAATTCAAAACAGGTTCAATGGCAGTGGATTTGATTCTCTCCAGCGGATTTGATACTGGCCAATGACCTCTTTAACCACTCGACTGCTCTCCACTCGACGACTGCTCCTCACTGCCTCCTTTCTTATCTTCGGTTGTGGGAAAAACGGCTTTGGTTCGCTCTCCAACATGCTCTCCACTCGAAGGAAAAAAAAAAAAAAAATCACTCCACCAGGCTTCAATCAGGCTCCTTTTTCTAGCGGATGGCAATCCCACAACAGACTTCTCCAATTTGGACAATAAAGCATAGGTCTCTCCCTCTGCAATCTCTTATCACGACCCTCGACAGTCCCCTCGACGGCCTCCTTACTCTGGCGGATAGCAACGGCGGATACTTGTCTTGACATCCGACCAATCTCTTGTCATGGTGGACAGTCCCCTCGACGGCCTCCTTACTCCAGTGGATTGCAACAATATATAATTTTCTTGACAGTCGGCCAATCTCTTGTCACGATGGTTAAAAAATATCACAGTGGTTACAAATGCTCCAGGAATTTCAACTTTGTTTTAGGCTTTGATACCACTTGTTGTGCGGAAATATTAAACGAAAAAGAAATACAATTCATAACTGAATGACAAACAGAAGAAATAAATCCACACAAAGAAAAACACAGAATTTACGTGGTAAAACATTGATAGGGTGTCAAGGAAACCTCCACAAGGCAAGGGATTGGAAGCTCTATTAATCAAAATGATTCTCCGTACATACAAGCCTCTTGGGCCATCCAATTTATCTTGAGCCTATTTTGTTATTCTAACTTCATTTCGTTACTCAACCAATTAACGATCAATAAGTAATTTACCCAAAATTACATTATTTACAATTTGTTGTCATATTTTTAACATCTATCGTATGACTCTTATAATAAGAGATACAAATTCTTAGAACTCGAAGGGGTTTAGAAATAACTGTCTTAGATACCAAAAATATAACTATTAGTTGCACTATGCAATTCATAAGAAAAATTGTACAGTAAACCTTCTAACTGAAGAGGGTGCCAACAACCAAAAACACCACTGTTGTATTATTAACAGGAAACAACATTTACACTTCGAGACAGATGGTTCTACAAAGTTCCAGTTTAAAAGACCATGTTTAATATTGTGCATAACTAGTGGCAACAAAAATTGTAGACAAAATGAGAAGAGTATCACAACCTTGTTCAAAATCCCTTTAGAGTCATGGATGAAAAAATTGTATAATGTTGAAAACCTAAGTCTCTAGAAAATGATAGATGATAATTGTCATGGAAACCCAACCTGTTGTTGGGCGTTACTGTCTTTTAATTTCCTAGGCATCGCAACGGCCATAATTATCGTAATACATCCAAACACTAGGAAATCAAAAGAGGGTAAGTTATTAGCATAGGAACCTGGAAAAAAATGGCCAACAAGCTCCATCACTAGAATGAGTCGTGAAACGTTGTTATTGGAACTATACCTGTCAAGAATCCGAGAATAAAAAAAAGTTCAATATGAACTCATATTGGGAAAACTCATGAGAGGAATAAATTTTCGGGTGAAATATACCTGGATTGAGACTCTGTTCTTGAAATATTCCCCTCTCATTGCTATAACAACAACTCGTTCCAAAAAGAAAGCATAGGAAAGCATTTAGACAATACCAACAAAAAGAAAAAAATAATCATAGGAAAGCATAGGAAATCATTTAGACAATACCAAAAAAAAGAAAAAAATACTAATTAAGGGGAAATGGTATTGAAGAAATAGGGAAACGATGGGCCTGAAACATAACCTTCACCTGTATACAAATTTCGATCAGCAGGTTGTGCAACTTACTCTACAACTTAAGATCCAAATGCATAAGTCAGCACGACATTAGTAGTAGAGCTAGCAGTGACATATCCAATAGTCGAGCTAGTTGATTATCCATATCCATATCCCGTAGTCATTCCATCTTCGATTCTTTACAGTTAGAAGGCTTACATTCCCTAAGTGTAGTTGTGAGTATATAATAATTTATATGTTAAAAACAAAATATAATTTTTTGAAATATAATAATATAAAATTGAAAACATATAGAATGCTACCATTTGTCATCCAATTTCATTTTTGGTGATGGTGTTTAGGTCTTGGCGCTCCGAATGTTTAGATCTCAAGTGAACCCTATGACAATCATCATAATATAATTACACACCTTGCACACAAGGTAAATAGCTTCACACCATCCAAGCACTACCATCCAATGAATACAAAAACATTAGATATGAAGAATCTTAAAATTTATAGATGAAGAATCCGAGAGGCCATAAAAGGCCATCAAAGAGAAGGTACAAACCTGGCGAGCTATAAAAAATAGTACAACTGAAGAGGGAAAGTTATTTATATTCCTGAAAAATTCATAAACAGAGATATAACAATGGAATTCAGTCAGAGGTTGAACCAATTGTTTCCAAAAAGGTCTCCTCAAGGCACTTATGCCGGTACCTACAAGATCCGATGGTTTGATTGGGGTCTACGATGGTTCATGTATGATCTTTCCCAACCAGGTTTCATTGATAATATATTCCTAATTACGTTTTAGCAGATATGCACATACATATCTCAAAAACCACTCCATGGTATGCTAGGTGAGATACCCAACAAGGTTGGATCAGAACTTTACAATGTCGCAATGTATGTAAAGGTGCACAGGTAAGGTAGGTAGGTTCTTATCCCCTGAGCTTTGATACAAAGTGAGTTAAGATGCACATATTTTTATTAACGCAGTAGAATCTTAAGATTACAAATACAACAATTAACCTAGTATTCATAGATAAAATAATATAATGAACGGTTTGGGATTTTATACAGAGTCAGTTAAGATGCACAAATATTTATTAACGAAGTAGAATCTTAAGATTACAAATACGATAATTAACCTGGTATTCATAGGCATAGGTAAAATAACATAAATAATATAATGAACAGTCTGGGCTTTGATACAGAGTGAGTTAAGATGCACAAATTTATTACCGCACTAGAATCTTAAGATTACAAATACTGTAATTAACCTAGTATTCATAGGTAAAATAATATAATTAATCTATTATCATAGCAAGAAGGCTCACACCTTTCTAGGCTATTTATAACAAATACATATGACTATTGATAGCTTAAAATCATCTGTCATTTCCTTTGACATAACAATGGGCATAGATTTCTATAAAAAATTGAATTTCACTAGACTTCTTGTGGTTCAGTTTAAACGGTACAAGTGATTTAGCATTTGTGAATCTTTTTAGAGAAAGTGGAATGAAAGGGGAGTCACCAATATGGGCGAAAAAGCAAAGAAAGTGATGAGAATTAGTATCTTTCATATATTTGTAGCTTAAGGGGTCATGGGATCATTTCCATGGTCGTCTCTATCGTTTGTACCCATGTGGCTGGAGCTCATTAGATTCTCTCATGAAAATAATGCATTTCTAATGACTGTGTTTACCATGTGGTGTTCATTGGGTGGATTGTTTGGAGGGTGAAAGGGGGACATTATTTCCAAACACCTTCCAAATTATGGAAATATTATTATTTCACAAATAAGTGCAGGTCCAGCTATTCCTTTAAGTGTAGTTCTGTTGCTAGTCATGCCTCGTGATCCTTCCACTGGGTTGGGACATGGCCTAATGCTTTTCATCATGGGAATCGCCATATCATGGAGCGAAGTTGTCACCAACAAGCAAGTAGCATGTTTCATATTTTAGCAACATTAATGTGCATTCATTTATTCATGGATAGATTGTATTTGAATCCATAATTTATACTTATTTTTATTTTAATGTGCAGTCCTATATTTGCATAAATTGTACATGAGAAGGAAAGAACAACTATCTATGCCTTGGACCGATCATTTGAAACAATCCTCTCATCATTTACTCCACCAGTGGTTGGAATTATGGCCCAACATGTATATGACTACAAACATATTCTGAAAGGGTCGAGCAAAGCCACATAAATAGAAACCGATAGGTTTAATGTTGCTGCATTGGCAGAGGCACTCTACACAACAATAACTATTCCAATGACTATGTGTGTCCTCATTTACTCCCTTCTTTATCGATCATATCCGAAATAATATGAGTGATGAACATGATGTAGAAGTTGTACTCCTGGCAGGATGTGGATTTTTTGTGTCTAAACTATTTGTGACCAGGGTGATGGAGAAGTCGTGCTCCTGGAAGGCTATAGTGTTTGGTGCTCGAGCTCTTCCTTCCATGTTCCTTGGCCCGACAAAATCAACACCACTCAAAAAGACATAAAATGACTCAAAGACATAAAATGTGTCCTGAGATCATCACTTTCCTGGGCTGACAAATTACAACAAATAGAGGTCGAATTTCTGAGAGCAACCAACACAACATTTTTCATTTCATTGAGAAGATGTTTTGATATACAATTATTTGATGGTTATAACTCACTGAACTGTTAACTAACTATCTAAAACTAACTTCAAAACTAAGATTTTAACCATCGATTAATTCTTTAACACTACCTCTTAATTTTGAGGGTTACATTGTTTTATTCCTAACTTTTGACATTGAAATTCAAAATTAACTTTTCCTAGTGGTTTTTTGAAGATATCTGCTAACTGTTCCTTGGATTCACAAAATTTGAGAACAATATCACCATTTTTTATGAGTTCACGAATGAAGTGAAAACGAATGTCGATATGTTTTCTCTTTTGATGAAAGACATTGTTCTTCGACAAGGAAATAGCGGAAGTGTTGTCACAAAGGATTGAAATAGGTTCATTTTCTTTGTATCTGAAGTAAGAAAGAAGTCTCTTTAGCCACACTGCTTGACATGATGCTGAATTTGCTGCAACGTACTCGGCCTCTGTTGAAGATAGCGCAACTATGGGTTTTTTTTTGGATGACCACGAGATCAAGTTTCTGCCACAGGGGCATCACTCAATTAACCTATGGCATAGCACGTGCGTTCGTGGCATACCAACCAATACCCTTAATTTGACTACATATTGGAAAATACCTCCAAAAATCACTTTATTTAACCCCCTACCAATACTAACCCATTGCATTTTCCCAATTTAAAAAACCCTACTTTCAGTAGATATTGTATGTATCTATTTTTCATTAAAATGTTTTACACCCCTTTATATTTATATCCTTAACATAATGACATGATGCCTCTCTAATGACCCCACATGCATTCTACAATTCACCTTTCTTCTTGTGATATACATAAGAGATGCATATTAGTATTCCCACAATGTGATTACTCAATCCACACTCAAGCATATCTCACTATGATTTGTGGCATTTAATGGTGTAAGGCATACAAAGATCGACCATGTTTTAGGAAGATTGATTATGTGCATGTCTATAAAATGATATATAAATTGATCTATATGATGATGAAAAATCAATTGATCAATCTTTATGAATATATTTGCACCAAATAAGGTGTTCAATCACAATTCTAGACCCTCTTCCCTTTGAAATCTTCTTGTTCAAAAATCCAACTACAACCTCATGTACTCAAACTAGTTCCTTATTAAGGTGGAACAACAAAAGATACAGTTTCGAAGAGTTATATAGAGAAGAAAAGGCAAGTTGAGGATGAGAGTTATGAGACCCTCCCTTTGCTTTAATGAAAAACAAACATTGTTCTCTGTTGTTTTTAATTTAAGTGTTTTAATGAGAGCCCCATGGTATATTTTATTAAGACATCATTTGTAAATGACCCATGTGGATGGCATTAATGGTTTTTTAACCTTGGTAATGTGATTTAAGGAGCTCTTACCACTAGATTTCTTGTTTTCAGGATTATCAAAAATATTTTGTAAGCATTGTAGACAGTTTCGCCCAAGTTCAAATGAATGGTATTATGTGGCTAGGTTTTATGAACCTTCCCAACATCAACATGCTAGGTAGGTCTATCCCCAATTTTTTCAGTAAGCATCTTTCAAAGATGGGATTTCACATTTGGAGGGATTTGTGGGGTCACAACACTATCTTGGTTGGATTGGAGAAGAATCAATAAGCCCAATATTCACTAGCTTAAGACAAGAATGTGTTTTAAAAATGATACCATAAATTTCAAGGCCCATTTGGAAGTACTGAAGATGTAGTCATAATTACTATAACAAATATACTCAACAACCTCAAGATGAACCTTCAGTCATAATTATTGTAACAACTATACTCAACAACCTCAAGATGAATCTTCAACACTGTTCACAAAAGGGGATCATTGTCACCATGTCACAAAGAATATTGTTGCTATACATATGCCAAGGTTATTGTGACAAAAGAAAGATTCGTCATGTTGTCATTAAACATTAGTATAAAAATGTGAAACAGGGTCACTCACGGACACATAGGTCACAGTCTATAAATTACTTCCCTTGACAATCTCATTACTATCTATCCACAAGATTACTATAAATGTCATTTTCAAATCAAGGTTATCTTATGTCACCAAAGGTGTCAATACATCGTGACGATATTAAATGATCAATCACCATGCTCAACCATACTTCCTCAAGAATCAAATCTTGCAGCAACCAACTGAAATTAAATTTGTTAATAAGTTTCAGAAAAAGCTATCTATGATACACAGTGTTGGAGAGGTAAATCCCCTCTGCGGACAGAGGCAATCCCTACTAGCCCAGATCGGGTCTAGCAACAACCGAGTCACGCTAAGACGCAAGTTCCTAATTGCAAAAGACCAAGATGCAATAAGAGGCCTACCTTAAGTCCTATGCTGTCGTCGTTTGTGGAGAAGATGGCGCTTCCGTCCCTTACTTTGGAAAATCACAATTCTCTCGCTAAATGTGATCGAACACCTACACGTACAAGAAGAAACAACAAACGAACAAGCGTAAAACCTAATACATGCAATTATGTCTCAGTCAGAGAAGATACAACTCATAACATAAAACATGAACATCTGAGTGGAACCATAATCGAAGTCACTTATTATTAATCAGAACAAAGAAAGATACAACCTGAGCTCTGACGCTGGATCTTCCTTCAGCGGGTCGACAGAGGAGTATGTCTCGGTAAAGCTTGTCGGGACAAGGACAAGTATCTCTCTCTTCGGTTGTCTGATGATAATATCATTACAATTTATTCAGCTCTATTCAGGGTACTAAGGCTCAACCATTCAGCCCCTTCATCTATGGAAGTTGGCTATATTTATAGAGGAGAGGAGGAGGTTGGGATCCCTACAATAGTGGAAGGGAGGCCTTATCCCTTGGGAGGTTCCCCATAAGGTGGAAACAAGAGGCCAAAGGAGGAAGGCCGAGGTTATTCAGTCGAAACCACTCCTCATGACTCATCCACGAAGTTGTTGTAATCGAAACTTCGCCTCTTTTTTTTTAAAAAATTTCCATAAGCAGATTGGCACAGGTGCTTAACTGGGACAGAGCGCCAACTGGCGTGGGCTCAGTGTTAATTTTCCTCATTGGCGCGAGGACATAACGAGCTACCGACACCAAGGAAAAAACAAGTGTTTTTAGGGGTCTGCTCAGGAAATGATCAACAGAAGGAAAGTTGTCCTCATGGCAAGGGATGCAATGATGGTATTTGCAAAGCATGACACTACTTATTGATCACATAAATGACCCTCCAATGGGAAAGATGGGGATTGCAGGGACAGTGAAAAATTACTGTGTAACAGATGCCCCCTAAAGCATGAGGCCCGAGAGAGAGAGAGAGGGGGGTGAAATACTTTACGAGAACGTGTCCAACTGAAAACACTGCCGCCGGAAAACCTGTGCAGACAAGTACAACTGATATCTCAAATACATGATATATGTGGTATGGGCGCAGCCATCCATAACAGACTATACAATAATAAATATCCAAGGCATGGACGCAGCCATCCAGTAAGGATCGATAAATAGACTCAGGTATGGTCACAGCCATCCAATCAATGAGTCATGTAACCAATCATAATAATCCAAAAAATCACAGCTTAGATTCTAGCAGACAAAACCCAGGGTCTTGCGCTCCATCTCGACCCGAACAAAGTACAAGTTCTAGCATGTGAATAAGTGAGGTGAAGTCGAACATGCCAGAACATCATCTGATTACCAGCCAATGATGAAATTTGTTAACAGACGCGAGAGGAACCACCAATAATGACAATGGCCCTCAAGGTACTATTGGTGCAATCCACGGAGTGTGAACAGTGAGCTGGAAGGGAGTCTCTAGATCAACTTCCTGGATAATGAGCTGGAGTCGACAGGAAGTGACCTTGATCGAAGGTGGGCCATAGTGTTTCCCACATCATCGACACGAGACAGAGGAAAAATAATGTTTGTGAATTAGGATCAGATGAGAATCAGAGGAAGGTTGAAACTTGCAAAGGTCAACTTCTCTTGAACTTACTAGCGGCATGAAAGTGGATTTGGCATTATTTGACATCAAAAGATTAGAGGTCATGATGACGAGGCAAAGAGCAGATGAGAGGTCAAAAAATGATACCCAAACCCACGGAGGCAAACAGAGAGTGAGATGAGATGTCCCCAACCTGACATGAATGCAGACAAGTGCCATGTTCAAGAGCGACATACTGCCGACACGACGACGATACTGGTTCCATTTTCCCCCACCATTTCTGGTGAGTACCTCTTTATTTTTACACAAGCTTGAAGAGGATACCATATGCTTGTCATATAAGTTCGTCCTTTGGAAAAATCCATCCTAGTACATTTAACGAGCCCTAGGAAGGAGAAACTCGAATATCGTCATTACGACTGAATCCGATGTCATCAGGGTTTAACGAGTCTGACAAAGGAAGAAATCGGTGTCTTTTCATGTTTAGAGAGTTTGAAAAGACAACAGAAAAGTAAACTCCAGCAGTCCCTTTTCGTAAATAGTTCCTCAGATCCGAAAAGATAGAAAACTATGTCTGATCACTAGAACATTTGGCGCAATTTCCGACGGCCAAATCATCGTTTTTCCGACACACAGTCATCGCAAGAGCGACAGTTCGAGGCCGGGAAAAACGTGGTTTCTCGTGCGATCGCAATTACGACACCTTTAAAAGTGTCGCACTACCGACACTTCCCGTCGCTTCCAAACACTCGTCGCTCTTCCGACGCCTCCCAGACCGACGTTTGTAAAATGTCGCCATTCCGACGAAATTTGGTCCGACGTTTTTAACGTCGCGCTTCCGACGTTTGTAAAGTGTCGCCATTCCGACGAAATGTCGTCCGACGTTTTGAACGTCACTCTTCCGATGTCTTTATACTGTCACTCTTCCGACGTGTCTAAACTGTCGCATTTCCGACGCCAAACAAAAGTGTCAGAAGACCGACGTATTGCAAAAGTGTCAGAAGACCGACGCTTTCCAGAAGCGTCACAATATCGACGCCAGGAAGAACTGTCGCAATTCCGACGAAATTTTGGACGTCGCCCTTCCGACCTCTTTTTCTGTCGCTCTTCCGACGTTTCTAGAGCTGTCGCAATATCGACGGACGTCACAAGACCGACGAAAATGGAAATCGTTCAAAACGTCAAAAGAGCGACGCTTACAAGGCGTCGGTATGCCGACGGCGGTTTCAATTTAAAAATAAAAATAAAAAACTTTAAAACAGGACAGTAAATCTCCAATGTTTGTTATCACAATAAGAAATCAATGATCAGTGATCACGTCAAATTTTCCTCGTAGCGTGACGGGTCTAATAAATTTTATTGTAAAGGTTGCTGGCCAGTGACAACTGGCGCAGCATTGAAGGAAATGCATTAAAGAAAATTAATTAGGCTGCGAACTCCAAGACAACTGGAAACAACCCTGATAATTTTCCTTACCAACTTCCAAGTTGTGACTCGAGCTTCAGACTCCAAAGCTAAGAATTTTCTTTTCATCGTGTTGGAGAAGAGAACTGCAACCTGCGGCAAAGGAGCAATTCCTCAGTCTCACTGCTCAGGACTCGTAGTCATTCCTTGCTAACACGGTATGTGGAAATTTTGATAAGATAACTTTCTTCACCCTCGTTTTTACTAAATTTATTCTTTTGAAAAGGGCATGGTTCCATTTCAGAAATTTTCAACTTTCGACTTCTAGAATTTGTACATATGATTTTTGGACTGAGGTTTTGTTATTAATGAGGAGATAGTGTCTTGGTTCTATCTGTATAAAATAATTGCCTCGTTTTTTTCTTCATGTTCAGGGTTTTTGATTTTATCAAAACCTATCTCTCTTTGAAGCATGCCTGCAAATTAATATATTCTAGGAATGTACACAATTCCAGGCTTCATGTACAACGTATTGTATCAACTATATTTTAACAAGTGAGCTGCATGCCCATATAGTGTTACAGATTACAGGGCTTCATTTGGAGAATAAATGATAAGCCTGGCAGCACTAAATCCAAGTAATTCCCCTCATCCCTTAAAGACACCTCTAAATATAACTAGAAATTTCAAATAGTTAGTAAAGGAAAAGTACAAAGATATAACAGATATGTGTTGAGCCAAAAACCTGTGCATTCACAACAAAACTGGGATGGATAAAACTTAAAAACAATTATGGAATTTGACAAAAAATCGTCTTATGCATACAAAATGAAAGAAGCATTGGCATACTATGTTTACAAATTTAAGGACAGGCAGAGTGAGTCTCCGGGCAACACAGTTTCATGTGGAGACCCTAGATCCTTGTACCCACAATATCTAGTGACTTAAAAATGATTGCCAAAACAATGCCTTTGCTATGCATGTAAGAACACCACCTGTATAATGAGGGAGATGTAATATTGTCCAAGAAGCAGATTTATACAGAGTGGTCCAAGATTGTGTATTTATGGAAGATACAACCGATTTTGGCATGAAACATGTATCCAAGATTTCAATGTGGCCTTATTTTAGAGCCCATTGATGATTTACTATGAAACCTAAACTTTCAAAACAAACACATTGAAATCACAGGATCTCCATCACGAATATCATAAATATTAACTTTCTTTTGGGCACTGGCAGTAGATACCATAAGAGGCCCACATGGCCTGTACCACCAATGTTGATTCTCTGGCACAACATTTGCAAAGCCAAAACTTCTCCCCGAGACATCCCTCTCTGCCAAAACTGGAGAGATGGTACTGGACGTTGAAGTGAAGGCCTCTGATTCAGTATGGAATGCCATAATTTCTTTATTATAAAAGTCCCATGAACGGAAACCTGAGTCCAATGTACAACCTTCAGATGCTGCCACAACATATTTACCAGAGCAACCATCTGAACCAGCTACTCTGATCAACCAGCAATCACCCCACATGTTTGGGGTAAGCCCATATGGAGCTTTATATTCAGCCTTCTCCTGGAGATTGGAAAATAACAATACTGAGTATTACTCATACATCAACTGCCCTTTATGTTAAGGGAAAATTTAAAGAGTGCAAAAATATTCTTGAAATGCCAATCATAGTTTCTAGAAAATTTCAACAGTCTTTGAAATGAACTACATCCTATTTAAACTACATCAAATATTTAGGCAAATCATTTTTTTAAACAAAAATTGGTGAATTTTATTTCAAATATAGAAATTTAAACCATGAGAATAATCTAACCCCTAGGCTTTTCCCTATTTCTAATAGAAAATCCCAAAATGTATAAATTATAACACCCATAAACCCCAAAATTAAGTACAATAATTAAAACCTCCACACCTCTGAATTTGCTATATCGTGAAAAGAGCGACATCCATCATCACAGGAAAGCAAAACCGATTCTCCTTCTGATACAAACCAGCATGCAGTAGATGTCTTATGGCTGAGTTGATTCAATCGATCACAAGAAACCTCTTCAGTTTCTTCAATATTGCCAAAATGCTCTGGCTTGTTTTCTTGATCATCATCAAAGTCCATATTTTCATCACATTGAAGTTGGGGTTCATTACAATCAGGTCCAGTGCCTATTGCAGAGCTCTGGACATCCAATCCAATATTGGAACTACCATACCCGTTCCCATTAGAGATTGTAAATCCTGCTTCTGGCTTTAATTCGGTAAGTTCAAGAGCACTAGAACTGGATTCAGTTGATTTAGACTTGGTATAGTTGTCCTCTAATTTGTATTCCGATACAACACTATACTTGTGCTTCAATGCAGACAGAAATTCTGCAGCAATGGGATCTTCATCTATGGGGATTATGGATCTGCCCTCAAAAGCATCCCGAATATATGATTCATTTTTATTCAACTGATCATGCAAATCCACCCTCGTCTTCAGCACAGCAAGTTGAACTGAAGGCCGGTTTTTCAGCAATTTATGGTGGGGGTAAAGCCTGTCTTCCAGATCTTGACTATTTAAGTGTTTAATTGGCTTTTTCAGAGACCTGACCATAGAATCAAATGAATCCCGCGAATCCTGCGAAATAATAAACAATAGTAAGGCCATTATTTATTGGTTTGAAATAATAAACAACATGCAACAAACCTGCATAATTAGTAAATTATTTAAAGACAATGTACTTGGCAATATGTTTCCTGTATCCTATTATATGATTGTCCTTGATGGCAAGATCTGTATTTAATGGAGAATCGATATAAGTAAGGACGAGTTAATTCATGTGTGAACATATGTATGCATCCTGATGAAGGATAATTGACATCCGTAAGAAACCCTGTGCTCTGTATGTTGATCGAGGAACCGATGTTAATACGGTTGACAGTGTATCCAAAATGGTAGACAGTGGAGTTATATATATTCATTAAATATATGATGGAAGGGTCTACTCTATTAGTAAGGAGCTGACTGGCTTTCATGGAGAAAGGAACGAGGAGCGAGAGCAAACCAGTTATAACGCAAAAGAACTAAAACAGAGTATTTGGCATTGAACTTTCGGTGGAACACGGACTAACCCTTTGGAATCATGAACGGAACCTGGAAGGAAAGAGGTGGAACATAACAAACGGAAGCGCGACGGAACCCTGCGTGGAAGAGCGGAACCGTGACCGTGCAATAATCCAAGTAAAGAATTAACAACATAATAAGATCTCTGCTGAAAATTTTTCAGTCAGCCCTAAATATTGATTCACCCCCCTCTTAGTATTTTTCCCAACAGACAATAATTCCTACATATTAAAATATAAAGTTATAACATACCAGCTCATACTCGAACATAACATCTGTATCAATATTCTTCTGTATCTTCTTGATCTTCATCCAACTGATCGACATCTATATCAACATCTGATTCAGAAACGATGTTGAAATGATCGACCATGTCATCATCATCATCAATTATGTCATTTTCAATAATATCCTCATCGACATCATCATCAATAATTGTTGCCTCATCTCCGGAGCCTGGTTCATCTTCTAAGATATCTTCTTCATCTGTCCATGCATCTTCCTGCTCATCTGCCACTGCATCATCTTCTTCTTGATCAATATCATCTTCTTCCTCTACAGTATACTCTATTGGCCTTCCTCTTGGATCATATCTAATAGCAAATGACCATTCCTTCTCACCTGGAACCTCTGAGTAAAAGACTTGTTCGCATTGGCTTGGAAAAACATAGCGATCTTTTCCTGCTTCAAACTGCGATGTTTTAACCATTGGAAATCCATTGTCATGTTGAATAATTGTTCTATCATCATCACGTACATTCATTCGTAGCCTATACCATTTGACGTCGAACAAAACTATTTTGAAGGAATTAAATTCACACTCAACTATATCATCTAAGAACCCATAATATCTATTTTCAGATTCTTGAGGATGTCTGTCACTCCTGGAGGAAACATTAGTGACCTGAAATACTACAGTTATCCCACTATCAGAAGTTTTCCTATTATCATCCAACTGTTTAACGCAAAATTGACGACCATTGCACCACATAGCCTTGTGGTGTTTCAACTACAATATGCCAAACATGAAAAAGATGCATTCTCAATTAATAATTAAACATATAATTTACACAACATGAAAATTAACTGAAAAATCAAACTTCTTGTCACATTATAAATAGGTGAATTAATTGCTTACCTTTCTATCTTTCAAACCATATGCTAAATCGATTTCCCTGTCCGTAACGTTCCCATCTCCACTACGATACGCTTCTCTAATCAATTCAGACAGTAGTTGCCATGTTAACCTACCGTCATTATGTGCTTTACATGTTTCAATCCATTCACTCATCCACTCAAGATTGTTTGCAATGTATAAAAGTAGCGCCTCATAATCTTGAGCACCTGAATAAAAAAACAATAATTCACCAATATTAATAAATATTACTTATAACCATGTTAAATTATATTAATTAATAAACTATGAAAGAATAAAAACTGAATGAATATAATGATCATATACATGATGTAAAAAAATGAAACATTATATGTATTATACATAATAAATCTTTTACCTCTCACTTTCTTCATTCTACCTTTTCCCAACAGGTGCTCCACTTCAAATTTTTTGATGGAGTTCACATCCCAAATGAAATCCACCGCCTTCATGGCTGGCGCAGCTAATATAGGAAGATAATGACTAATATACACCATGGATTGATATACCACATATCCCTCCACCATAGAACCCTCAAGTCGTGCTCTTTGTCTAACCAAAGCCTTCAAGGATTTCAGATGCCTCTCGACCATCCATATTGACCTTGTGTGTACTGGTCCACACATTTCAATCTCCTCAACTTGGTGTATCAAGTAGTGTTCTTGTGCATTGAAAAATGTTGGAGGTAGATACTTTTGCATTTCACACATTAGTCGAGGAATTTCTCTCTTCCAATACTTTATTTCATCTTGCTGGATTTCTTTCAATGACAACCATCTGCAAATCATTACGCAAGGTTATTTCAATGAAACATAATATATATTTCATTACAAGTAAATTAATACATCATTTCATCAAGTACAAAAATAAATTGTAGCAATTAGATTTTGCGTATAAATCAAAACTAATTACCTCATGTATTTACTAAGACCATATATAACTTGTTTGACATTGTTGTCGAAGTCGTTTGGGAGAGATACGGGTAGAACATACTATAACAATAAAAAATGAATTGTTATTGGTTTCCAAATTAAACAGAAAAAAGGAAAATTTAAAATATGTATTCAAGCAATAACATACAAAAACGTATACCAAAAAAATTACCTTAATAAAGGTATGCCAATCATGTGTTTTCACCCCACTAAAGTCACCTTTCTTCGTTAAGATATTATTTATGTTTGAAGCAAAACCTGTTGGAAATTTAATTCTTCTAACGACCTCTTTTACATCATTGCTTTGTTGTTATGTTAATAACCATGGAATATTATTATAATTTTGACCTCCATTGTTATTTGATCCGTCGATCACACTTTTCATTGCATGATTTGATTTCTCAATGTCAGCACAAATTTTGTCAATTTTATCTCTCTCATGTGCACCATCTATGGTTCGCCATAACATTTTTGTCACATTCTTCCCGACATGCATTGTATCAAACAAATGAGCTATTTTTAGGTCCTCATAGTAGGGCAACCTCGCGAATTGAGAAGGATAACATTTCATTCCAGGTGGAAGTACAATATTAGTACCTTCATCGTGACGATGACCTTGATATCAAAGAATAAAATAAATCAGAACAATATTAATTATAAAATACAATAAAATAAATTCATTAGTTAAAACAAAAATTCCAAACATTACATAAACAAATAATATAGATATATATATATATATATACACACACACATTACGTACCAGCTGCTCGACGATTATTAATTCTGTTATATTCCAACATCCACAACTGAGGTGTCATTCTTCGTGGTTTTAATCTAGTTTCTTCTTTATCATTGAAAAGATTTTTTTCAGTAGTACGATACTTATGGTTCCTAGGGAGGAAGTGCCTAAACTCATCAAACACCATCTTTTTTAAGTCTGCTGAATGAAAATACTTCATCTTAGGGCCACAAACTGGACATGCAAATCTACCCTTTGTTTGAAGACCTGCAATAGATGGATCAATAAAAATTAATATACTATGAGATCATTTTTAAAACATGCAATATGGTATATCTAATTTAGATAATTATGTATCATATTAAAGTGCAATGAAATATTACATACCACAAAAATGTGTTAGTCCTGGGGCATCATGAATTGTCCATACAAGCATTCCACGACATTGAAATCTCTTCTGCTTGATTGGCTTAGTGATGTCATACATAGTGATGCCATGCCATAAATGTATTAGCTCATCGATAAGAGGCTCAATATATACATTCATATCTTTGACCTGGTACTTACCTAATTGTTCAAAATTACGGAACATAATAATTACTCCCATGATATATGTATATATAAGTAAGTAAATAAATCAAATATATATTTATTCAAACAACGAGAGAAATGAAAATGTTACATTCAAAGAAATAATGTATCAAATACCTGGAATAATCATAGTCAACATTATGTGCTCCATCTTTATTGGCATCCAAGGAGGAATGTTATTGTTGATAACGAAAATAGGCCACACTGAGTAAGTAGATCTAAGCTCTCCGAATGGATTAACACCATCGACTGCCAATGAAAGCCTGACATTACGAGGTTCATTTTTAAAATCTACATATTTTTCCTCGATTTCTCTAAATACAGAACCATCTGCAGGCATTCGAAGAACACCATCTCCACTTCTATTCTTTGCATGGAAATCCATAAACTGTGCTATGCTGTTACACCTGAACATTCGCTGCAAACATGGAATTATGGGAATATGACGAAGAACCTTTTGAGGCACCTTTTTGGTTAGTTGATCTGTTCGATATCTACTGGTACCACATTTCGGACATTTTGTTTTCAACGCATGTTCTCCATAATATATAATATGATCTTTAGGACATGCATCTATAGTGTTATATTCCATTCCAAAGTGTTTCATAATAGCACGTAGATCTCGATATGTTCGAGGTAAAGTATTTAGCGATGGTAACAAATATTCACCCAACAATCTACAACAGAAACAAAAAGTAGTGTCTTGTAAAGATTATTAATCATATATATATATATATATATATATATAATAGTTATTAAAACCAGAACCGGTGACCGGATCGGTGGAGCTAATGAACCGGGTTTCGAACCGGAACCGGTCTAGCCGGTAGCGATCAGATCTCAATGAACCGGTTTTAAAAAAAATACATTAAATAATTATTTTTTAATAAAATGAAAAATAAATAAATAAATAAAAACTATTTTTAAGATTTGCAACCATGATTTCAAGCCAATAGAGACAAAATATGAAAAGTTTGCTCATTTATATACCATGCAAAGGTGAATATATCAAAATGGCAGCAAATGCAATACATATCATCGAAAAATACATAAGCAAACTTGTTGAAGTAATGTATCAGGTTTCTCTTATATTATTCACTGTGTTTTATTGTTGAGTTAATATTATAATATACAATCTGTCCCTGCTCAGATCTGTTGTCAATTCATTGTATCAGCCTTAAAGACAATTCTGGGTTCAGTATATATATATATATATATATATATATAGATATAGATATAGATATAGATATAGATATAGATATAGATATAGATATAGATATATATATATATATATCAGACCAACATTTTGAAGATCTTGTATTCTTCATTATCTATGTTTGCTTGCCAATAAATTTCTAGAAAAACATCTACAACACTTAGAGGTATTGAATTGGTTTATGAAACCCACTATTAGTGCTATTTGTAACAAGTTGAGAGAGCATCACAACTTCAGCAGTCTGCTCACAATGTGTTTGACAAAATTTATCACTGAAAAGATTCATTAAAACCCAGAAAACTCAGTAGCCAGTTTAGTGCATTTCCAATCGGGAATTTTCTAGTGATCAATTTATTATTGCCAGTCACATTTTCATTAGGTTGTATGTTGTTGTCCCTTGAGTGGCGTCAGACCATTTGCATCAGTCTTGATGCCATGATCGAATTGCTTGTATGCTGTGTGAAAGGTTTTGTATTTATGCTGCTGCTATGTGTGAGCAGAGAGAGAGGGTCTGACAGTTCCTAGATGAGTGTGAAATAAGGTTGCTGCTAATTGTTTTGAGAACATAAATTGTCATCAAGTACAGTTGATGAGTTGCATGCTGCCAGGGATTTTATGCTAGCCAGCCTTGTATTTATCAGTCATCATGTGTATTGTTGCTACTATAAGGTGTTGAGTATGAGTTATTAGAGAAGTTTTTTGCTAGTATAATAGAGGAATTTGCAGCTCATGGAGGAGACACTGAGGAATTTGCAACTCATGGAGGAGCACCTAACCGGCCGGTTAAGTACGAAACTGACCGGTTTATGCATAAACTGGCCGGTTCCTTACTTAACCGGCCGGTTAGGTCTGGTTAACCGGCCAAAACAGGTGAGAATAGGCTATTGACCGGGTTGCAAGGCCGGTTCCAACCGGCAGCTGTCCTGACTGGCCGGTTTTGATAACTATGATATATATATATATATAACTTATTATTTTACACATTTATTACAATTAAAAAAAAGGGAAAATAATCAACATTTACATATATGTGATCATATATACATATTGCATATCTTAGGAGTTGTGTCATACATCTGTTCGACAAATTATTCATAACCTTTAAGTTCACCAGGAACAATAGCAGAGAGCTGGTGAACTTAAAGGTTATGAATAATTTGTCGAACAGATGTATGACACAACTCCTAAGGTATGCAATATGTATATATGATCACATATATGTAAATGTTGATTATTTTTCCTTTTTTTAGTTGTAATAAATGTGTAAAATAATAACTTATATAATATATATAAGTTATTATTTTACACATTTATTACAACTAAAAAAAGGGAAAATAATCAACATTTACATATATGTGATCATATATACATATTTCATACCTTAGGAGTTGTGTCATACATATGTTCGACAAATTATTCATAACCTTTAAGTTCACCAGCAACAATGTAGCAGAGAGAAGAGTTGCATTTGAGTGTTCAAAAAGTCGTTCACTTGACCTTTCAATCAGAGGTACATCATAAATACCATCACTGCTATCTCCACCATCATCATCTGACTCACCATACAAGTCTTGGAGCATTTGATTTGTCCCATCACTAATGTGAACTGTCTCATTACTGTCATCATGATCTACCTCCATGGGATCATTAAAATTACCTTCATCATTCGCTTCATGTTCTTTACCTTGTACAACATCATTTCCAATACTAATATTTGCTGCAATATTCTCTTGTACTGGTGCAACATCATCTAATCTACTACTATTTTGCTGTGGAAGCTGGTTGATCATCTGTAAAAAGTTGGGGGGCAACTGTGCCTTTATGAAAATTACAAACATTAATAATTAAACATTAGTGTGCATATAAAAAATATTAAAATAATATAAAATTTTACAATATAATCAAAATGAAGATAGATAATTAATTACCATGGGACGATAGTCATTCGATCCACCATCAATGTGCCCATATTTCCTACAATGCACTATTGCTGTTGCTATTAAAACTCTAACATTATTTCTCATACAACATTTTTTACAAGGGCAATAAACTCTGCCATCACCCCTTTCACCCTTTTGAATTGTTTTTCCAACTCCAATGTTTTCTTCCATTTTTGCAAATTATCCTATAAAGAAAACAATAAATCTCTCTCAATGGTGTAGAAAACCCAAGACTTGTTGAACTCAATGGGAGCTCAATATATAAGCAAAAAGAAAATAAAAGTGGGCATTTTACAAATTGTGAGCTTTTTACAAAATGTGGTCTTTTTACAAAATTGTGGGCTTTTTACAAATTGTGGGCTTTTTTTATTCTTAATGCATTTTCTGTAGAATACTAAACAGATTTGTCCAAAATTTCAGATGCAAACTGTAGTCTCTACTACGTTTGGAAAATTGGAGGTTTAGAAAAGATAAACTGTGAACAAAATTGTACCACTATGATAAGAAGCTGTCAGAAGCATTCCTTCTGCTTCACAAAAGTGGAACTACCTTAAGAATGCTTATGGTTGATATAAATATTAGAGCATGGCAGTTAAATGTAGTAGTTATGCTAAAATACTGAATAACAGCTTGAGAGTGCTCTTCAGATATTGTACGAATGCACCAAATTAAGGCTGTACCATTCCTAAAGGTAAATGGCCAAAAATAGTCAATTTTGATATCGTGAAGTTATGTCTTTCTCGGTAGAAAACTGGGTATAGGATGGCAAATATGAGAGAACTAAGTTCAAGGACTAAAAAACCAAGGCCAACATAGTTCTGCCTTGAATCAGAGACAAAACAAAGCTGCCCAAAAAAGTGTTTGAGAGCACCCATTGAAGCTCCTATATATAGCAGAGTCAACATTTTCCTATTGAACAAGTTTGTATAGTCAAAGCCATAGCAAGATCAGATAGCCACGATCCTAAATGAGAACCAGAGCCAAAGCTAAGACAGATCCACGTTTAGCAGAACAAGACAGCCATAGCAAAGGATTTGACCACAGAACCAGATCATGAGAGATAGCAAGATTCTTGCTTCCACTCTGGAAATGTAGAAACTGTACAAGGGCTTTGCTTCCAGCAGATTTCATTGTGACAGTAATTGCTATGGTGTTGTAAGCGCTCATTAGTAGAATCTTAAAGCCATTCCGGAATTCTTTTAACCTGGAGAGGGTTTTCTGTGGTTATAAATCCTCATTTTCAAATTCCATTGTCGATTGGTTGTGTTTGATATTATGGTTTTACTGTCCGCAGTTGAATTTTCGCACAGAAAATTATCAGTCTAAAGCGGAGCAATTTTGCGATGTTTCTTTTGCTTCCTATTGTGAAGTATTTCGCTCAGAACTCTACTCGTTGTAACAAAGGTCTTGGGCATAGAACAGGGGACTTGGGTTTTTTGGAATCAAACTTCAGGTTAAGATGCTCATCTGAAGAATGGCACAGTGAGCCTTAGCATGGATTTGGGAGTACCAATTTGAAGTGTAGGTAGGGCATTGTACAATAGACCAGTTAGATTTCTGGACCCTAATACAAAAGTTTCTTCTTCTTTCAAAACGTGTTTCTCCTTTTCTGTAACCAATGTGGGTTCTGTTCTTGTTTCAATTGGGGATGGATGAGCATATGTTATTGCTCCAGATGATCACACTCTGGGTAGCCCTGGAGGCTATTTGGGGGTGATGAGTCCAATAGGTCTCAATGAACTGTTGCCCTCGCTGGGGAATACTATTGCAGTGGAATTTGATACTATTTTGGATGTTGAATTCCACGATCCTAATGGAAACCAGTACCTTCAGCTCCAGTACCTGTTCACAAAAGAGGGTGCCATAGTCATTCATGCGTGCAGAGAGGGTGAATTGCAGGCATTGCAACATGAGGTGTTGTTGTTGTTGCATTGGCCACTAGATTGTTTGTCTGGTTCTATTACAAGCGCAGAGTATTGAAAAGGACAGAAAAATTTAGTTCAGATATTGTGAAATTGCCTCGGAAATTCACCTACAAAGAGCTCAGCAATGCTACGAAAGACTTTTTTGAATGTGATTGATAATCGATAATTGCAAGCAAGGGTAATCCCCTTGTGAAACCCAAATTTCTGAGCATTTTCTAAAACCTGATGACGGAGACATTGTAATGAACAAGCGCCTAGGTCCATATTATGTCCAAATCTACCAAGCACCAAGATCTATAAAAAAAAATCCACAGTATCTGCGAACTAAGAAGAAGAGGCAAAAAATGTGTTCTGCTTACCTGTTCGAATAGTCGTTGGGGTTTACCACGGCAAAAATTTGACAGAGCCCATGTACAATTTCGTATCATTGAAATTCTGGCAATATCATTCAACTGGGCAAGCACCTGCCTCGGAGCTCCATGACTGAGGGCAAGATCCCTAAATGATGCAGAGTCTCCAACAATATTTCCCAAAGCCCAAATAGCCTTACACGAACACCAGTTGAACTCAAAGTTGGGTAGTAGTTTTTTAAATCAAATTCCAAAATTACAGACGTATAAAGATAGTTGGGAAGAATAATTTTATGCCTCTAAAATGAACGTGCTACTTGTTATTGAACATTATCATTCCCAGAGGTAAGAAGTTCCACAAATATAGGCAATGCCCTGTAATCAATCACAACCTTTGTATTCTCAGAGGCTCCAAAAAAACCCAAATAGGGTCAACCCTACTACAGGAGGAAGGGCCTGCAGTAAGAACTTACCATTTTGCAAGAACTGAGGGTGAATGCTGTTCTGCAAGAGCTGAGGGCGAATTCTGTTCTGCAAGAGCTGAGGGTGAATGCGCGCGTGATATCAGACATTAATGTAGTTTTTTAAAAAATCATTTTTTTGTAGCCCGCATTTGAATTTTCTGTTTTCCTTATTTTATTGGGCTGAACTGGATAAAATTGAATATGAATAGTGAGTTAATTGTAAGATCAATGGGCCAAGGCCATACATCAACATTGACCATAGTGGGGAAGTATAAAATCATGGATATTCATGCAAGTATAGTTATTAATGTAAGATCTAGCATCAACTGAAATTCACGTGAAAAAGTACATGAAAAATGTAAAATCATCCATTGGAGAGGTAATCTATAATTATCCAGTAAGACTCTTGGCTACGCCTTGAGACTAAACTAATTCTCAATATTTTTGAATAATGATCCATTGGAATTTAGTAGGAAAACCATAGTAAATCATTGTTCAATGGCCATGCAAAAATATAAAAAAAATAATATCAATGGTAACATCAACTTTCATACATGAGAACCCGGATGCGGGTGAAGTTGGTAGTGTTTAACGTGATGGGATGGGGGAGGGGAAGCCACTGGCCCACCCGCAAGAGTGCTGTCATTCAGTTCTTAATGTCGACTGATCGGCGTTTAATTCCATTTACTCGCTCGAATAAACCGTAGTCCCGCTCCTCGATACACATTCGCATGCCGCGACATGACTCAGCCTCCAGTTCATACTTATGGTGGTTTATTGCAGTTGATTTACAGTTGCACTGTAGACTGGGTTGTTATTATGGAACGTCCCTCTAGTCTGAACAGAATTCCCCCGCCTGTGAATCTGTGGTGCGCTCCAGGAGCAGGGCTTTCTAATGTTCGCACTGTAACTGGTAAGAGGAGCTGTCTCAATTGTTGTTTGGATTTTGGAGAAAATCTCCACTTCTGCCACGCTGGTTCCTGCAAGCTTGCTTCTATCGCCCTGTTGCCCCTCTTGCCTCAGTCTTCTGTCCATCTTTTGCCTCCCTGCCCTGCTGTCTCGAGTGCGACTATGCCGCGCCTCAGGCAGAGAATGCGCTGCCGAAGAGGCTCCACGAGGCGCCAAATTCGACGCTCTCCCTCCACCTCTGGCACCTCCTCTGCGTCTATCTCCCACTCTGACAGTCAACCTAGAGGGCGCCTTCTCCGCTCGGGCCGTCGCCTTGCTTCCCCCACTCCTTCCGCTCCTCCTGCTCAAACCCACACCGAGCATTTTTCCTTTAACAGCACTCTCAATCAACCCAGGGTGACTGCCTCAATTACGGTCGTCTTTCATGAAGAGCCTCAGGAAATTGTTCCCAGTTCTCGCCCGGCGGAATGCAGCCTCTCGGCGGCTCAGGATTCGGCGCAGTTTGTTGGGCTGAAGCAACCTGATAGTGCGAACGTGCAGGGTCAGATGGGCAAGGCCACGCAGGACCAGGCGAACAAGGAAGCGGTGGGTCAACCTACTGAGCGGCAGGACGCAGTGCAAGCGAGCGAGGCGCAGATTACTCCTCCTCCTTGCGGGAAGGTGATCCATTCTGTTGCTGACCTGTATAATTCTGACGGGGAACCAGATGAATTCTGGTGCAGAGTTGTCTACGAACCTGATCCTGATGAATAGTTCCTCCTCTTCACTCTGGTTTTTTGCTCTATTTCTGCCCATTCTCACAGGCCTGTTCATGTGTTTCCTGTTGTTTCTGAAAATGCATCTGTTTTTTTTGCTTCGATATGGTCTCCAGTACTACAATTCTCTGGTTCCCCTGTGCGGGATTTTTCAAATGAACTATTTCAGACTGGTTTCCCTCTTGCAGGGCAGTCTTCAAACTATGGTTTTTTGTTTCAAATGCCACAGCACTCGGCAATGATCAGGCTTCGGCCCGCTGTACTGTACTCCTTTTGTTAATATAATTACTTTTACTTAGAAAAAAAAAAAACTTTCATACATGAGAAAATATATACTGACAAATGGTACATCATGGCCTGATTAATTTCGCTCAGCAATTTCAAATGGTATAACATTTAGTCAACAGTAATCATCAATTTCTGCACACAGAGACTAATTTCTCTGGAAGCCTCAGATTTCTTTGGCTTGTTATTCTTAAAACTACATAGACATAATTAATAGAGAGATTGAGGACAGAAAAAAATCTAGGGCTTAGTCTCCACTACTCAACATGTTTTGTGAGAAATAATACATAGATTGATTTCTCTGAGTGCCTTAGCGTTCTTTGGCTCATTTTTTTAATCACAACAACAATAAAAAATGCACTGAGGATTTGTTCTTAGTCCGATTGTGCAATTTTTATAAGACAGATTATGCAATATTAATAATAAACATAAATTTATTGCAATTTAGGGAAAGCTCGTTCATGTTTTTTTCTTTATATTGGAAGGTTTACTTGATTTTTGAAGTAATTTTTAGTAGATCATAGTGTTGGAATATTTAAAATTCCAGAACAACAATGGAGAATAAAACTCCCCTCTTCAATACAGAGAAAATATAAAAAAAAATTTCTTCACTGGAAACAGAGTTTTCACTGTAAAAACTATTTCATTAAACTTCAAAACTTTGGTTACAAAATCTCCTCTGATTGAGGGAATAAAAAAACTTTTTCTGCTTCAAAACACAGTTCAACACAAATCTCACACTCTAAAATTTCACTCTATCTGTGCATTTACAACTAACTGCTTTGAATTGTGCATATGATGTATATATTATATATATATGGACCTGTACGCACGACATTTTTAAAACAAACATTAAAGAAATTTGACCACCGGACGTCAACCAAAAATTAAACTCTCCTTCAATCAATTTCGGGTGCCAAAAAAATTTGTTGACGTCATAAAAAATGTGACGCGAAATTTCTATTCAATCTGCTTTATGAATTTTTCGCGTCCGATTTTGGGCACTCGTACGGACGGCTGAGTGTGATGCGAAATTTCTATTAAATCCGCCTCAGTGAGATTTCAAATCCGGAAATTTCAATTTCGGGTGCCAATAAAATTTGCTGACATCATCAAAAATGTGACGCGAAATTTCTATTCAATCTTCTTTATGAATTTTTCGCGTCCGATTTTGGGCACTCGTACAGACGGCTGAGTGTGATGTGAAATTTCTATTAAATCCGCCTCAGTGAGATTTCAAATCCGGAAATTTCAGTTCTGGGACCACTGTCCTTCAATTTTTTAAACTCTGATCAATCAAAAAGAAATATTATACTGCGATCTTGACTGATCGCTGGAAGTGGAATGTGGCTGCCTGTACATCAGCTGTAAGTAATTTCAACACATAGCATATATTGAGGAAATATTAGTTTGACAAGAATCAGTTATTTCTCTTGAAACTTTAGGTATTAAAAGTCCATGACACAGATATATCACACTCCAAAATCCAAAGAAAATGGAAGAGCGTTCAATTTTTTTAATCAAACTTTTATTGGTGAAGGGTTAATTTATTACGAGAGCATCATTAATGAAGTGCAAAATTTTAAACGTAGCGTTTATTGACTAGAAAAATAATGACCAAAACGTCAAAAAAAATTGTGTGACGGGTAAAGAGAAATCCAAATTCCAACCCTGCCTGCCACTTGTTGGTGAGTGGAGGTTATTCACTTTTGGTGAGTGGAGGTTATTCACTTTTCATTTACAACTTACCAGGTTACTCATGTTACCAATATTTTCACATGGCTCGCTTTTAGGTGACTACTTATTGTACTTCTTCTTCTTTATAAAGAACAATTGGTAGATAATTGTATATATTATTTGAAATCTATAACAAATCCAGGCAACAAAATTACAACAAATAGAAAATTATGCAAAAAATTCACCAGGGCACTACTAATGTGTAGATACCCTATAGATCCTCATAACTTACCAACACCTACTATATTGGTATACACATAATATGGCATTTACCTGAAGTATTTCATATGTATCTAGAAGTAAATAAGTTGTATGAAAATTGTTATGGCAGATATAAGATGTGTATTATAGTTTATATTTCAATTTTTCTAGCATGCATGTGCGGTCCATATAGTGACTACAATTACCAATATATTTCAGTGAAGATGTGAAGATGATCTCTAATTAAGTCCTAATTACTTAAAGCATCATTAATTAGCTTTCCAAATGAATAAAATATGTTAACAAATTATTAAAAACTAGGAAAACAAATCACGCTTTAAAAAAATATGGCACAATGAGTCACACTCTTAGATTTATTTAATTACTCATCAAGTGTCGCTACAACATATATATGATCACCATTACCATAGAAATGGGACATGTGACCATCATTTTGGTTTCGCCAATGACATTCTAGATCATGAGCATTTTTTAGGGTTGATTGTGTTGATTTTTTTAAAACAAATCATTTATACATTTTATGGAAATTATAGACACAATTTATAATCACATTACAAGATCATGATGTATGGATATTTCTTATCATTTCTTAGATACTCAAAACTTACCAACACCTAATAGATTGATATACACATCATATAGAATTTACCCCTAGAATGCCACATGTATCCTAAAACAAATTAGTTGTATGGTAATTGTTATGGTGCATATATAATGTGTATTACAGTTTATCCTTACCAACACCTAATAGATTGATATACACATCATATAGAATTTACCCCTAGAATGCCACATGTATCCTAAAACAAATTAGTTGTATGGCAATTGTTATGGTGCATATATAATGTGTATTACAGTTTATCTTATAATTTTGTTGAAGTAGCATACAACAATTTACTTGGTGATATGAGAACCACTCTCTAGAGTATACATTGATTTTGTACACATGGATTTTCAGTTGATTTTTAAGATATATCATTGGTGATGCTCACATGATTATATAATGAACCATTAAGTTGAACTATGAAATTATTCCTCACAACACACATATTGATGAATTAATAATTTTTCTCATATAATTTTTTTAATCTATTTTGAAAAAAAAAGAAAAATTATATATAATTATTTCTAAGAAGAACAAGAGAGAGTTACTTACCATATCTTCGTAAAACATATAATAGCGACGTTTGGAGGAAGCCGTCTAACGACGCTTTGGGGCATAGTGTCGCAATTGCGACACTTTTTATAAGTGTCGGTAGTGCAACACATTTCTCTAAATGTCGGTATAGCGACGGTTTCCCAAGATCAATGACCCAAAGTGAACGATAACTTACCTTTTACTTTTCGGTAAGCGTCGCTCTTCTGACGTTTTGAACGATTTCCATTTTCGTCGGTCTTGTGACACTTTTGCAATAGTATCGCACTGAACCCGATAACTTACCTTTTCCCCGCACCTTTCCTTTTCATTGTGGCCGTTCGCTCGTTGAATCCAGATCCGACGGCGCTAATACATTTCCGCGCTCATAAAGTAATCGTTTGATGTTTTGGCAAAGCCACGCGAAATGGGTGGTTTTTCCAAACCACCCGCGCTTACGTGTCGCCACCACGTTGTATCGCGTTCGAAAAGCTAGTTTCCGCTTACCACCATTTACCCTCACGAATACCAATGGCGGTATTCCCTAAACCTCACCCGTTTAGCCCGAGTTTAATGTCATTTAACTATGGTTATACCATCGAAGGATAACATTAAAATTATTATTTGCATTCAAATTTTCACCTTTTCGCTTTAAACCTGTAAAAACATTGCAGAACCGTTTTCCTCAAAATCACGCCGTTTGAACCCTGAGAAACTTTGCAAAGCCATTTTCAACCTACCAGTACCATTTTTCGACGCCCATTGCCCTGAATTTCCATTACAAAGTACTACATTGTCCTCTGCGAAGCCATTTTCAAAAAATTGAAGACTGAGCACCTCTGCAACGTCTTCAACCGAATTCCGCTGGTTCTCCAGGTACTTTTATTCGAAGTTGCCCTCTGAGATTTCAAAATTCTTGTCGATTTCAAATAATTACCAAAGTTACTGCAAAAAAGTGTCCATTTTTCATGGAAAACTCTGTCAAAATTTCCCTGGAATCCCTAATTGCCCTTTCTCGCAGTTTTTTCCATACCCTGGTCCGTTTTGCTGTTGAAATCGATTTTAAATACACGTCCTGAACTTTAAATTCCTTGCATTTCCTAAAAACCCTGCTCAGAAACCCCATTTTCAGTAGAAATTCGCCAAGAAACCCCTGTTTCTCGTAAAGGAACTTAGCAAACCGTTTAAGCTTGCTTCGTTCATTATTAAAAATGACCAAGAAACAGGTAACCCCAAAGAATGGAGGCTCAAAATCTGAAAAGAAGTCTTCTGCAAATATTCCTCAGCTTATGTCCTTCAAAATCGACAAACCAACTCCTGCACTCACTGCTGATTCTACAGAAGTGGTCAGACCAGTCCAGCCTCCAGTCATTTCTCCAGAGAAGAGCCCTTTAGTTGATTTGGACTGTCTAATACTAGACCCTAATGTAGAATTTAACCCGCTTGATGTCTATAATTGGTGCTATGGCAAATCAGTGGAAAAGGGTGACAAAGATATTCCAATTTGGGAATCCAATATGCCTAGATATATTGTCCCTCTCACTCATTCTGTTCTTGACTTTATCAGATTATGTGAAGCCTATTATATGCCAGAAAAAAGATGTATTGTAAACAAAGAAAAAGAAACCCTGTTTTACATCACTGAAGAGTCGATAAATTCCATGCTGCAAATGAATCATGACCCCAATTCTCTTTCCCTAACAAAAGAAGATTTAACCCAACTATATCTTGACTTGGATTTCAATGCTAGATTCAAAATATACCAGAATTTTTGTCCAAATCAAGTTGATATGCCTAAGTTAGATCCTCCTTTCGACACCGTTGATTTCCCAGATGAAACTAGACAGATTGTCTCAATGCTCTCCTTCATACTAGGATACGCCAGTGATGAATTCACTGATGTGGCTATCCTAGGTTTTCTGACTCTAAACCCTGGTCAATCACCATCCATTCAGTTCAATTTTGCTAGATGTATTGCTGATAATATGCATTATCAGTTATCCAAATTATCAGAAGAAGGAGTTTTCAGATACTCCTCTTATCTACTACACCTCTTCCTATATTATCAAACATATAAGTTTCCAATTGAATGTCAGAAAGTGGATGCAGAAGGAAAAGTTCTATCGGTAGTATCTTGTTCATCTATTCTAAGGAAATGGAACAAAGAGTATAGTTTTGCAGATTTCAATGACTCATTTATAGCCCCTGCTATGTATCTCTTGGAAAAAGAGGAGATCCCTAGGATCAATGATGAGACAAGAAGAATTCTGTAGTTATCAGAGAGCTACAAAACTGGAGATTGGTATTTATATAAAAATCATACAGAAATCAGAGTGTATGGCTCATCCCTGGCCCCATATAAGTTACCCAGATTTGTAACTACAAGAATATTTGCTTTAGAATATATGAGACAACTATTGAATGTAGATGAAATCCACTTCATAGCTTTCAAGAAAAAGACCCAATTTAAGCTGAAAAATCAAATTGGGCCATTCATTGTGAATAACAGAGAAGCTGCCAATGAGATAAATGTCAAACTTAAAGAGTATAAATTCCCATGCACTTTTACATGGAAGTATGACCCACAAGGTATTTTGAGTGCAATAAGGGTAAAATGTAAGTTGCTTGTTTACTTGCATGATCCTAAGCCCCATATTGAAAGATATGTAAATAAAATTGAATGGGAGCCAAACACCCTATCTGATGATGATTCACAGGCAGTACAGGTAATACAGGTAGACAGTGGCAAAGGCAAACAGATTGAACAGACAGTACAAGTGGCTTCTACAAGCAAAGATACTTATAATGTACATAAAAGAGACAGAGAAGGAGATAGTTTCATAGCTGAGACTATTGAGGACATAAAATTCAGAACTCCTTATAGTAAAAGAAGCAAGTCAACAGAAAAAGAAAAGGATAAGGCTGTAAATATTGATATAAATGATGAAGCAACAAGAATAGTCACTCAAACATTAAAAGAGCTTCAAAATGTAAAAATTGGAACACAACAAAAAGATACAGTCATGAAGGAAAACTAGGCTACTGTCGATTTGCCTCCTTCTTCTCGGGAAACTGACAATACAGAGTCAGAGATTCAGATCAGATTCAGACATATTAAAGAGAAGAATGAAGAGCTCAAGAATCAAGCTCATTCTAGATTTCTTAAGGAAAATCCTGGAAACAAAGACAGGCTTCTTTCAGCATTTGATTATTCATCCAATAAATTGGTAATGTCATTCTTGAAGCCTACAGTGGCTGAGCCTAAATCAGTGGCAGATTATTCCAAAACAGATCTTGAACTGGATGCAGATGCCATTCATGAATTAGATCAAATTGAATTTCATAGGAGCAATACTGAAATGCTATATTCCAAAATTGTCAGTAAAACTATGAAATCAATTAGGCTTGAGAAAACAGTGCTCAACCTCCAAAATCAAATGAGGTTGGACAAAGCCTCACTGTATGCTAATAATTTAAGAATAAAAGCACTAGAAGATATAGTGATTGAAGCAGGGGGTGACCCAGCCAACATTGAAGGGGCAAAAGTCTTAATTAAACAAAAAAATGAGGATATAGCTGCTCTTAGAAAACAGTTGAAGTTGCCTCAGAGTGAAAACTCTCAAGCAAAAGAAATTCTACAGCAAAAAACAGAGAATGATGATTTAAAGCAGATTGTACATCAAATGACAGGTCAGATAAAAACAATGGAAAGTCAAATAGAAGCTCTAATGAAAGAGAATGAAGAACTAATAAAAGCACAACCAATGGTCATTCCTACAGTGATCCCCACTGTAAACACTGCTATACCATCTACTTTGGCAGAACACTTGGCACCGAACGGAGTACTGCCAACTGCAGTGCCAATTACTTCTCTAATCTCTGCCTCTTCTTCTTCATCCTCATAGAGGACCACACCACAAGACCAAGATAAAGAGATTCTTAGTTTGAGAGGCACTATTAAAAATTTGGAAAAATCCAAAAATGATGCCTTGATTACTTCTAGAGGAAATGAGCAAAGGGCTGATCGACTACAAGAACAGGTAAAGATTCTGCAAGCACAAGTAAATCTTACAGATCAAGTGGCCTTTATAAAAAGTCATTTATGGACCAAAATTATTGAGGGCATTCATTCTCAATGGCCTTCAATTCGGATCATTTATGAACAGAGGGAGTTACTTCAAGTTGCTAGTGCAGAGATTGACAAGACTAAGAGGGAAATTGAAAAAAAACCAGCCCAAGAAATCCAAATCATAGCTTTTTTAAATAGTAAAACCAGGGAAGAGTTGGAAGAATTGAAAATTGTTGATAGAACAGAAACCATTCTTCAAATGAAAAAGGTCCTGAACAAAAGAAACATAATGAGTACTCTAGAGGACTGGTGTAAAGACATGAATTTATCCATCTCAAGATTTTTAGCCAAATACAAAACATTGTCAGAAGCAGGTTTGCCTGATATTCACGCATTGAATGACAAGTTAATGCCTCGGAAAGAGTATGATCTAAAAATCAGAAATCATGCAAAAGAGCAAGCCAGACAACAACTGCCTCAAGGATCACCAACAGGCAGAATACTTCTTCAGTATTTTGAAAATCTGTTCTTTTTAGATAATGAGATCAGGCATATGTTCACTATAAAGCCTAACTTTGCCAAGTATACAGAGGCAGATGAAAGTTATAGAAAATTGAAGACTATGAAGATCCCCTCTGCAGAAAAGTGGCAAGAATTCACAGATCTGCTGTGAATTTAATGGATAAAAAACAGGAAATTCACTTGCAAATTCATTTTTTACTGTTACCTCAAATGTTAAAAATACAGGGTTAAAGTGCAGTACAACAACAATCAGTTCAAATTAGAATAATCAGTTCTATTTTTGCTTGTAAAAAGGTAACAGCTTGCAAACTGTTTTGCAGCTGTCCCTCTTTTTAAGTTTTCTTTCCTATTTTTGATTAAAACATCATCTCAATTCCTGAGATATTTTGTAAGCATTTTTTTGTATAAATACTTCACAATTCAAAGTATTCAGTGTGAATAAAATTTCTCAAGACAACTATAGTTCGTGCTCTCTACTTGGCATTTTAATGTTTTCTACTTTGTTCGTGCTCTCTACTTGGCCATTGGCATGTGGGTGATATGGAGTTGTAATTTTGTGCTGAATGTGGTAGTTTTGCAATGTTTCAGCTAATTTATTACCTACAAATTGTGGTCCTCCATCTGTGATTATGTCCCTTGGGAGACCATAGCACACAAAGATTTGGAAAAGAAACTGTACTACAGAGTCCTCTGTAGCTTTTGAAACTGCCTCTGCTTCGACCCACTTAGTGACATATTCGGTTGCAACTAGGATGTATGTATTTTGGTTTGAGGGAGGACTAATAGGGCCAACAAAATCAAGTGCCCAGCGTTCAAATGGTTCAATCACTAGTTGAGGGTTCAAAGGCATTTCATCAGACTGCCCAGGGCGTCCTGCCTTTGGCAGCTATCACAGGCCTGCATGAATTTTTTGGCATCCTTAAAGATGGTAGGCCAGTAATAGCCTGTTCGTAAAACCTTATGGGTAGTTCTACGGTTCCCAGTTAGATCCCCTTCTTCAATCTTCTTATCTGTAGCTTAAGGATTCTTAAGTGCCCTTTTGCTCAGATTCCATCCACTCCATCAAATCAAGCCTATACATAGCCCTAGAAGGTCACCTATCTTGCCCTTAGCACATTTGCATCTCTGAGCCTTATTTCTTAGTTCTGCTTGCCTAGAGAGTTGACTCCATTTCCCAATATTCTGGTAGATCCTTCTCGTTTACCTTGAAATCTCTTTATTCCCACCAATCTTTTAACATCAAACCCAAATACACAATCATAGCTAGCCTAATATCTGTTACTAAAACAAAGCTAAATCATACGGAGAGATCCCTCTCTAGAGTTCAAGAAGGCTAGATCTTGAATTCCCAAAGTGGTTCTTGGTTACCCTTGGTGTTCTTAACTACAAAAATCCCTATCCCACAACCTGAGAATTACTAGGGTGATAACAAGCCTTGGGGGTATTATGATCCTTGAAGGAAACTCCCACAGCTAGAAGAGTTGACAGAGAAAATTGGATCGAGTACAAAGGTGTGGCAGGTGGGTTTTACCCTGTACCAATTGTTATGGTGCATATATGATGTGTATTACAGTTTATTTTATAATTTTGTTGAAGTAGCATACAACAATTTACATAGTGATATGAGAACCACTCTCTAGAGTATACATCGATTTTGTACACATGGCTTTTCAGTTGCTTTTTAAGATATATCATTGGTGACGATCACATGATTATATATTGAACCATTAAGTTGAACTATATAATTATTTCTCACAACACACATACACACAAGCGTATGTTACGTAGGATGCCTCTAAGTGTCTGTGTTGTGTGTGTACAAAATCAACTGATATGCTTTTCAGTTGCTTTTTAAGATATGCCTCTAAGATATATAGGGTCGCCATTGCGACGTCTTCCTTCAGACGTCGCCACTGCGACACTTTCTCTAAGTGTCGGTATTACGACCAATTTCTCCAAACGTCGGTATAGCGACAGATTCGGGCGGGATTGAAAAAATTTGTGGAAATTTCCGACATTTGGTCAAAAGCGTCGGAAGCAAGTGTCGGAATTTCCGCCAAAATGTAGTACTTTAGCGACGCTTTGGGCGATGGTGTCGCAATTGCGACGTCTTCCTCCAAACGTTGCAATCGCGACACAGTCTAGGTGTCGGTATTGCGACCAATTTCTATAGACGTCGGTATAGCGACGGTTACAGGCGGGATGGAAAAAATTTGGGAAAATTTCCGAAATTTGGTCAAAAGCGTCGGAAGCAAGTGTCGGAATTTCCGCCAAATGTAGTAGTTTAGCGACGCTTTGGGCCATGGTGTTGAAATTGCGATGTCTTCCTCCAAACGTCGCAATTGCGACAGGTTTTAGGTGTCGGTATTGCGACAGATTTCTATAGACGTCGCTATAGCGACGGTTCCGGGCGGGATGGAAAAAATTTGGGAAAATCTCCGACATTTGGTCAAAAGCGTCGGAACCAAGTGTCGGAATTTCCGCAAAATGTACTAGTGGATAAACCTCCTAGTCGCGATAGGCTAGGGTATTCCTTTTTCATAAATAATCTATCCCAACCCAAAAAAGGGGTAAACGTATACTGGGTAGATGTTGTTTCGCAGCCAATTTAATGAGATCGAAATGACAAGCGACTCGGCAATATTTTCATGTTTAGAGAGTCTGAAAAGAGCTGAAAGATGACTCCTCCTGGAGGAATGAGCGGTATAAAGGGAAGCAACTGGCTCCGGTGATGGTGGAACTGCTTTGAAAAAATAAAGGTCAAGAGGCTGGCTAACAATACCACTTATCGTAGCGGTTCCTCAGGAATGGGTAAAACAACCAAGTGAAGGCATATGATCGGCCAAGAAGATAATGACGATGGATTGAGAAAACCAAGGCTCATATGGCAAAAACATGCTGATAAAATGGAAATCACGAAAGGTAAAATGGGAATGGTTTCATTTTTACACAAGCTTGAAATCAGAAAACTCTGCTTGAATTTGGTTTCATTTTTACACAAGCTTGAAACAAAGATAAACTATGCTTGGAACTGGTTTCATTTTTACACAATCTTGAAACGGAAACAAACTATGCTTGAAAAAGTAAGCATGCCCCCAACATGGTGACTCAATCTGAGGTACATGCCCACCAAGCTTCAATCCATATGAAAGGCAGATGGAGTGAAGGTTCAAAAACAAGATCAAGAGAAAGACTCGACTGGGATTTTACGAGATCTTACAAAGACTCGAATTGAATGGGAAGATGTTTCATTGTTTTAACGAGGTTGACACATCAAAAGAAATATCCTTAGAATACCTTGTTTCATTTTCAAGGAGCTTGACACAAGAAAAATGAACTCTGCTCTGATGACCTTGTTTAATTTTTTAAGGAGCTTGACACAAGAAAACGAACTGTGCTCCGAAGAGCTTGTTTCATTTTTTAAGGAGCTTGACACAAAAAAATGAACTGTGCTTCGAGGACTTGGTTTCATTTTTTAAAGAGCTTGACACAGGAAAGGAACCATGCTCCGACCAACATCATCATAATGAACAAGAAATCATTGCTTCCAAGAGTTCCACGTCCGATCGAAGGAAAACATCTTGGAAGTCAAGACCATATGCCCCCAGCATACTATGCATGATGGCATCATCATTGAGTATAGGCACGGGGTAGGTAGCCACATAGTTAACCTGCGGTGGGGAAGATACAACGGGTGGATAAAAACCAGGAAGGGATGATGGCGGGCTAGCTGCCACATCAGGACAAGCAGGCGATCGTGGTGCGATCCGTCCTTCATGCGGAAAACAGACCACACGAAAAAGGGAGGAGACAAGTGCTCCCATGGCATAGGTGTAATCACACCCCAAGAGCAGATTGAAATCCAAGGGGCCTGGAACAACCATCACGTCCATATGGATGGTTTTTCCTCCCAAAGTAACAGGTAACCTTGGAAGGATCCCTAACGGTTGACTAGTTCTTCTGTTAAATGCCAACAGATTCTACGTAACAGGCATAAGCAGCGGCGAACCGAAAGCTTGCCAGGTAGTTGAGGATAAAATACTAACAGATGTGCCTTCATCTGTAATGGTGCTGGGTACAACCAGACCAAAGGCCTGTACCATTATCTCAAAAGGCACATAAGACGGAAGGCGGTATCCTGAAAATCGACTCCAATCAAAGGAAGGGACCAAACTACTCCGAGGGGCTACCATCAAACCGAGATGGTCTTCCCCTGGTGTTACAGAAGAAGAAGGAGCACCCTCCACGACCTCCATCTCGAAGGTGGGAGGGGTATCCTCTGGGACCTCCATCACGGGAGGCAGAGGAGCAGCTTCTTGTGGTATGGGGACAAGAGAATCTTTCTCCAAGTCCGAAGAATCTGAAGAAACAAGAAGAACATGAGGGGTGCGAGATACACTCTCAATGGAAAAGACCTGGTGCACCGCAGACGGGGCCAGCTCAACCGATCCCACGACCAATGGTTGGTCAGGAATGGATTCCTGAATTTGAATTTCCGAGGGAGCGGGATCGAACAAGGATGACTCTTGACCAATTTTAGGATCAGCTGGTGAAGGAATCAAATAAATTTGTTTGTAACCAGCCGAAAGGCACGGTGCAGAAACAATCGAGTTGTCCAAAACTCGCTTGGCTTCATCCATATACAGACAAAGTTGAATGGCATGGTGCCCTTCACACAACTTATAGGGATTGGCAAGCTTACCCTGCTTCTTAAGAGTTTTACCAACACTAGTTTAAGATGTGCCCTCAACCTAACTCCCAGAAGCCAAAGGCAACGGCGGACGACCGTTGGACCATGCTTCGAGCACCTTGGGAATGCCAGGGAAATCTCGAAGAAGATGGTTTCCCTGGCATATCATGCAAGGGAACTTAACTTTCCACAGAGGGTTGGAAGGTTTATCAAGAGCGGACGTTTTAGGAGCATTAGCTGCACCTTTAGCCTCTCTCTTATCAGACTTCTTCTTCTTTTTCTTCTTCTTCTTCTTCTTAGCCACCTGGTTACTCGAATCCAGAATTTCACCAGGTGAAGTAGAAGAGGAGGATGCAGAAACAGGCGAAGAAGGGGAGAGGTCCACCTTGGAATCAACATGACGTTGTTCAGGCGGAGGAACTGATTGAATAGTAGCCGGGACATTCGGGACCACCGAGGTTGAAAACAACCAAACAGGCAACCCAACAGTTAAACGAGGAAGGGACAACGTTGCCATATAAGGAGTGCCAACATTTCCAAAAGGAGGAAAAGGACCAGGATTCCCTTCAGAGGGGATTCCTTGGTTGGTGAACTCTGGAAAAGTTTCCATTAGAAACAACTCAAAATAACACCCCAAGGAAACTAAATTTAACCAGGAATATTTCGTGGGCAGTTAATTTTTAAAACATTGAAACAAAACTCTGCTGTTTCATCTTTTAAGAGTCGAGAAACAGGAAAAAGGTGACTCTATCACTTTCAGATTGGAAACAAGCATGAAAGGACAAGCGCTTGATGATCCTTTCAAATTTAAAGAGTCAGAAAAGATCGAAATGACTACTCTAGTAATCTAGGCAAAGGGTGTACCAGATATCTGTGAACTGCAATATACACCTTGGTTTCAAAATGAAAGAGAAATCAACCAAGGACTTGACGTACGTGTAGGCAATCTCCCCGAATGCTGTGTCCGGTGTATCACGGGTATAAGGCGGCAGACTTGGCTTCCTACGGATAAAGGATAGCAACCTAGTGGGGTCTCCATTTATATACGTGATGGTACGGGGAGCACAAGTCTGTACTAGTGCTGCCTAAAGCCAAGAGGCGAACGACAGCTACTAGGTTTAGTGATGCTGGAACACGTCACTAGCCTAGACCTCTAAATATTTCGTTAATGTTCCAATGCTTCCTTAGGTTGATTGAATAAATTTTATGGTTTATCTTCAATTATGTCTCTATTTCAAGGCCCTACCGTATGTCATCTGACAATCTCCTATATGCAGCTATATGAGAAAAGAAAATTTTTCAATTCGATGAATGCTATCTAGTTAAGGGAAGAGCTTCAAAGAACGATGTAACAAACATCAATACTAAAAACGAAACTTTTTCCAAACTAGATGGCTTTCACTATCCAAAAATAATTTCAAACATTCAACGATGTGAATAATGCAATGTAATCTATGAAAAATCCTCTTTTTTGAAAACTATGCAATTGTAATCTATGCACAATTTCCCTTCTTTTTTTGAAATGATAAGAATGCACTCAATGCATTTTCGATGAAATGAGAATCTACTCAATGCATGCTTTTAATGAAAGAGAATGCACTCGATGCGATTTTTAGCTTTCAATCATTAAACAATGTAATCTAAGTTCAATGATAAATCTCAAAAATACTTTTCAATACAATGTGATCTAATGCATTCTAACGAAAATAAAATTTTGAGACGAAAACTAAATAAACGCAAATCTCCTTAATGAAAGGATGAAGGAAAAAGGAATGCAAACAAACAGTAAGAATGCAATCGTTGTTTCAAACACTTTGTAACGAAATTCCTCAAAAGGCGACAAGACATATAAGTTCAGACACAAAGAGGACTTCCAAAGCATGAGATTAAAAGAAGACATGCATTCCCTTTTACATCAAGCAATCATGGAAAGAATACATTTCAGCTGAACAATGAGCAATGTAATCTATGCTCATACAGAGAAAAGACTGGAAGGGAAAGACACACTAGTGAAGGATTAAGGGAAAAAATCTCAATTTTCACACACCCTGAAATTGGCACAACTTTTGTAGGTGAAACTAGCGCCAACTGGCGTGACTTGCTCACTGACAACTAGCTCCAATGGCCAATTGGCGCGGGTTTCTAACTAACAACAAGTGCCAACGCCTAAAAATTAAAAAACAAAGAATTTATCCCAACCAAGACCAAACTCACCACTTCAAGAAAAATCTAAAAAAAACCTAGAAGCAAAGTACTGACCAAAAGAAACTTCCGAACAAGGGAAAAACCTAGCACCTACATGAAATGGCATGACTTTCTGGTTGTAATTTGTGCCAGATAGGAAATGGCGCGAGTGATGAACTGGAAACCCGCGCCAATGGGCGCGACTGTCAGGGTTGAAACCGTGCCAATCAAGCCAACCATGAAAAGATGAAAATTTCATAAAAGCAGAGGTCAGATCTGATCCTCTGGGGCTGAACAGAGGTTTTACATTAGAAAAAGGCGAGCCAGAATAGTTGATCAAGCATACAAAGACCAAAATCAACCGAAAAGACAAGACAAACTCCAATCAATGTTTCCCCAGCAGAGTCGCCAGTTTTTTGGAGAGGTAAATCACTTCTGCGGACAGAGGCGATTCCTACTAGCCTAGATCAGGTCTAGCAACAACCGAGTCACGCTAAGACACAAGTTCCTAATTGCAAAAGAGAAATATGCGATAAGAGGACTACCTTAAGTCCTACGTTGTCGTCGTTTGCGGAGAAGATGGCGCTTCCGTCCCTTGCTTTGGCAGATCACAATTCTCTCACTCAATGCGATCGAACACCTGCACATACAAGAAGAAACAACAAACGAACAAGCGTAAAACCTAATACATGCAATTATGTATCAGTCAGAGAAGATACAACTCATAACATAAAACATGAACATCTGAGTGGAACCATAATTTAAGTTGCTTATTATTAATCAGAACAAAGAAAGATACAACTTGAGCTCTGACGCTGGATCTTCCTTCGGCGGGTCGACAGAGGAGTACGTCTTGGTAAAGTTCGTCGGGACAAGGAAAAGTCTCTCTCTCTTCGGTTGTCTGACGATAATCTCCTTACAATCGATTCAGCTCAATTTGGGCTACTAAGGCTCAACCATTCAGCCCCTTCATCAATGGAAGATGGCTATATTTATAGAGGAGAGGAGGAGGTTTGGATCCCTACAATAGTGGAAGGGAGGCCTTATCCCTTGGGAGGTTCCCCATAAGGTGGAAACAAGAGGCCAAAGGAGGAAGGCCGTGGTTATTCAGTCGAAACCACTCCTCATGACTCACCCACAAAGTTCTTGTAATCGAAACTTCGCCTCTTTTTTTAAAAAACTTTCCATAAGCAGATTGGCACGGGTGCTTAACTAGAACAGAGTGCCAACTGGCGCGGGCTCAATGTTAATTTTCCTCATTGGTTCGAGGACATAACGGGCTACCAGCACCAAGGCAAAAACAGGTGTTTTTAGGGGTCTGCTCAAGAAATGATCAACAGAAGGAAATTGTCCTCATGGCAAGGGATGCAATGATGGTATTTGCAAGGCATGACACTACTTATTGATCACATAAATGACCCTCCAATGGGTGAGATGGGGATTGCAGGGACGGTGACAAATTACTATGTAACACACAAATAGACTCAAGAATTATTTTCATCTAGCTAGACAACTCAATACATCAAAATCCTAGTCAATTGTATACTTTAAGGCTTGGTCATTAACGTGGAGTAAGTCCTTCAAGTGAGATCGAAGTCTTTCTTATATATAGGTCTTTCTCTAGGTGGAATTGCTAGCTTTAGGCCGACTTATCCTCCCATAGAGGTTGACTTGTTCTTTGCACTATGACGAGGCCTTGGAGGGTCTTTGACTCTAGATTTGACTGAAATAATTTTTCTTTACAATATGTAACATGCCCAAAAGAGTCTTCCATACATGAAAATAAATCAACTGACTTGTAGACCAAATGACAAGTCCTAGAAGCACTCAACGGGTGCTTGACCTAAAAATAAATTTCCCTTGAGCATGAAACCCATGCCTCAAGAATTTAATAATAATAAATTTATGTTTCTCTTTACATCAAATACATAAAATCATGATTACATATGTCATTATGAAGACCGAACCTAGTTACATATTTCAACATGGTTTACCCCCCTCCCCTGCGTCATCATGCATCGTATATATATGTGAGAATTTAAACATCTTTATTACATTACCCATCATTATAACCATGCAATTTCATAATAATATACTCTAACAAAACATGATTAGGTATCCTCACATCAAATGTTGTTGAGACCCAACAAGATAATAAACAAATACATACATTGGCATACATCATAATATAGTTCTACTCATCTAAGGGCCTCAATGTGGAGCATTAAAATGAGTTGAACATTGTAAGTTTTATCCTAGGATGTTTTTGTTGACATTTTGAGATATTGCCTCCATAAACATTTTGGGATATTTCCTCTATAAACATGTTGAAAGCTCCACACCTTGTCTACATCAACCCTTATAGGCAAAGGGAAATGATTAACTTATGTTCCTCTTTATGAGTGTCGTGCACTTTAAAGGCTAATTTGATATTTCTCATCCATGTATGCATTCCAACGTCACCTTCAAAATCATAGGGATTGCATTTTGTCTTTCTATCATTTTCTCGAGTTGACTTAGTCTTGCAAGTTGTCATGTGAAAAAATGTCATTTAGAATCACCAAGTGATTATTTTTCGTGATTCTTTGTATTTATCAACATTTCAAGTTTGATTACTTTTTGCCAAAATCTCAACCTTGTAGCTCGTAAACCAATTTTTATGCATACAAATCTGCACGACTATTGCAACTACAATAGTACAAGAAGAAATAAAATAACAATAAACCCCAAATAAGTAGAAAATGACAACAGGAAAAACAATGTTTAGAGGCATCCAAATAATATCGAGGAAGAGCTCTGCAATGTAGGCTGTTAATTGTATTGATCATGTAATGAGTTACAATTAAGTAACTATTATTACATGAAAGTGGCCTTTTACAATTATTGAAATAAGACATGAGACCTAATACTAGAACATTAATACAGACTATGAGCTTATGAAAGTGGCTTGTTATAATTATTGAAATTAAAAACCATGAGACCTAATACTAAAATATTAATAAATGTACAAGTCTACATACAAGATATCTCATATTCATACATTTTAATACATAATAAATATGGAATGGTTAGATGCACAACCTTTTACCCATACATACATATATGGTGTAGTGGAGTTATGTATAAGCTATCTTAGCTTAGCTAGGAGATGGCATGGCAGCTATAAACTACACAAAACATCACAGACTTAATCATGGAATTTTTATAGTAGATTGAGCATGCAGTTCAGGCTAACTACAATAAATAACCATCCTCTCCTTCATGCTCATGTTTCATGGGTAAGAATAAAAATAGAAAGGCCTACTCCGGAAAGAAGAAACCATCACTACTTATTTCTAGGCCATTTTTTATGAAGAGTAGAACAATGTGATTAGATATTACAATTAGAATTTTCTACTTTACCGATTTGTGCCCTTAGCCATTGCTATCCCTTTCCCTCTTTTAACCATTCATATTGAATTTTTTTCCCACCCACTCACTGAAATATTCATAAAGTAATGAATTCTCACTTTTCATGTCTCAAAATCCAGACCAAATACATTTAATGATTTTTCTATATTCAAATACATTATTGTTGGCCCTTCCTCAATGCTTGCCCACTTGAAGTTGCACCTTGAAAACAAACACGTGGAATTTCATTACATAGTAGTCTTGTAAAAAGTTCACGTAGAAGTAGATCTATTATGGAAAGTCTCAGAAAACTATGGAGTAGATTCAAATTAACAATTCAATCAACTAGTTAATAAGACCAATAAAAACTACACTGTACAAATATGAATAATTTTGTTCTAACTTCTAAATTTATGAAATTTATTGCAGTATATAATTGGATCTACTTACAACATTAGACAGTTGGTCTCTTATGCAGTACATAGATCTCAACATGGCCTCCAAGGTGTCTTTCATTAACTGAAATTTGACATCAGTTTCTCCAAATGAAGATTGTGTAGTTTCCTTAAGCTGCATGTGTGGAGAAAATATAAATGAATTTTAGAAAGCATGCTAGTGTAGAACATTTCTCTTAAACATAACCAATAATCAATCACATTTCGAGCATTTTTTTCATATGAAACTCTCCTCTATCATGAATTTTAAGCCATTCTTTGATGAGCATCAAAGATCTAAGTGTCTTTGACATCCACACATTTGACCCAAAATAAAAGGCATTTTATCTTATGTTCCAAAGACATTGAAAAAAAAAGATGATGTCCTGCTTTGCTTGAATACGATGACATACAATACATATATTAGTATGGAAAAAGAATGAATTATACAAAGTTGTAAAAACAAAATTGCATGAAGCAAAAATACATATAAAACATAAATTTTCACTCTTTTTTTCCAATGCCAGTTTTGTACATATATATGTGAGTTATTTCACAGCCACTGCCTGACAAAGTTACAAAATCTGAAATTTCCAGTTCTCTCAAAAATAGACAGATAGCATGTAATTGTCAGTTATACAGTAAATTTTTGAAGGTCTAATAATCAATCTCACTGCCTACAATAGAAATAAAAAATCTTGCCCCAAGTGGCCTCTTATTATTCATAAATTCTAGAGAATATTAGCCATCATTCTTGTGAAAAAACACTAGTCTTAAAGTGAGTCCATAGCACTCTCTCATGTCCAGAACCTTTATGTTTGATAGTTGATCAAATTCTACGGGAAGGTCCTTCAAAGAGCTGCACAGTGAAATATCAAGAAATTCTAGTTGCTGAAGTCTGCAAATGGAAGGAGGAAGCATTGAAAAACTTGGACTTGCAGACAATCTCAACAATCTAAGTGACCTTAAATTTACCAAGTCATCAGGTAACTTTTGGATAAGATGACAATCCGTGACAAACATCCTTTCCACAGAAATTAAACTACATACGTTTGCTGGCAATTCCTCCAAATCACTACAGTGATCAAAGATAATTTCTACAAACTTAGGAAACTCTAGGACTTGCCCCTTGTCAAATAGATTCATATTTCCCAAGTCGTCACAAAGGCATACAGAGAATTTTTCCAAGTTTTCCTAGGATCTACAGTACTCGTAAAGAGGAGGTAGTATCAACTTCTCAAGGAATACAAACTTAAGCTAGGTAACTGAAAAAGTACTGACAGGCCTTTAAGTATCGCATGCTTTGAATTGTAATTGTACATGATAAGAACCTAAAGTTTTGGCATGGTATGTAAAAATGTTGGAAGACAGTATTGACTTGCATCAAAGAACAAAGCCAGAGCTTTCACCTCAGAAAAATCTATTTGAGACCAGTCTTGTTCTTCCATTGAACCTATAATAATGTCCCAGAAATGCAAAAGTTAGAAAGTTGAGATATTATACTGATAAAAATGCTTATTAAATTTGAAAAATTAGTAAATTGAAAAAATAATTATTCAATGCTTATGCAAGGAAAAGAAAACAAGTTTTAGGGATGACCTGTATGAATTGAAACAAATTTAACCTGAGATGTATGCTCTAGTGCCAACCAGTTTGTGGGAATACCATCCTCTTTAGCAAGCATGAAATTCCTCTTATGAAAGACACTATCCTGGCTAGCCAGACACAAGGCTAAATCATGCATCACATCATGTTGAGTAAATAAAAGTTCACTAGCACAATCAAATGAGATTCCTAGACTCTTGATACATCAAAACTTGTATTAACCAAAGGTAGTGATCTGAAAAAAACCTTTATCTTTACCAACTAACACATTGATTTATCCTACCTTATTGATTTCTTATTTTTTTTTGCCTCAATTTTTTTTCAAAGTTGGTGCTCATAAAATACTTTAAAATTAAGTTGAGATACAAATATGAAGAATGAGAAGAACAAAACAATCAACAAATTTATTGAAGGCAGCAAATCTAAGCAAGTTCCTCACCTTGAATCACTTGTGAGATTTAGGATATTTCAACTTGCAAGTTCTAACAAGACTACAAAAGCATCTTTCCTATCCATTCCATGGGCATATACCCAAATATCTAGCAATTAATATACACAAATATTTCTACCCTTGGTAAATTCCCCCAAGTCCATAAAGTAGTCCTTTGTTTCATCATCAAGGACATCAATACTCATTTCCAAGTAATGGAGCAGATCCTCTCTGTGATGTTTCGATATAGATTCTGCTCTTAAAAGTTTCTACTTAGCCTTTTCCCAAACTGGCTGTGGCTCATTGCGCAAAGAGCTTCCAATCACCTTGAGGGCAAGTGGTAAACCCATACAAACTGCTTCAACCAACAAATATTTTAGCAGTTAAACATGTTAATCTTCTGCAGAAATATAGAGCATTAAATTTTTTTTTGTAGTTGTTAACTCTCCGATTTTAGACCTATAAAACCATTTCTCTGTCAAAGGGACATGAAATCAATCAGAGTTTGAAAATTTTATAATAGGATGCAAAGCATTCGAGCAGGATAGAGAAACAAGAAGCTAGGGTATGAGATTTTGAATAGTATGTCATATTCATACCCATTTAACAACAACTTCGTCATTTCTTGTTGGAATCGAAGTCTGTCCAAAGGCCCAGAAACAAAAATGAGATAGGGAAACAACCTTCTGCAACATGGGCATGTTATACACGTGACTGCTATCTGTATGTGGAATAGCGAGATCCTACCTGATTTTGATAACCGTTTTGCAACCCTCTGCTTCAAACAACAACTATTCCACATCTGATTTTGACCAAACATCATCCAAAATCACCAACGTCTGTGGATTTCCTTTTAAACTGAGTTTCTTATGTAGTTGGTTGTGCACATCCTTGATGCTTTGAAAAATAGGCCTTGGACCTCTCATTATTTTATCCCACATAATCTCCAAAAAGCCCATTACATTTGGAGACAGTGCAACTGTTATGAAAACTATATTGTTTTGGAAGAAATCTGATAAACATAATGAGAATAAGCACTAAAAAAACCAAAAGGGAAGCAATAAAATGGAAGCTTGGTGTGATGATTAAAACAAGGGAGTTTTTCTTACCTTTGACTTCAGGATCGTTGCAAGCGGCTAATGAAACAATAGTTTTTCCGCTTCCACCCATCCCTTCAACCCCAATGATACTAGCTCCCTTCTTGAATAGGATATGTTTGACATCCCTGACAATATTATTCAAACCCACTACAAATTTTGGCATACTCGGGACTTGGGAGCTGTCGTTTTCAGTGAACTGCTCAGATTGTTCAGACATTTTGGTATCATGCGACCCATCAATTGCGCTCTGAAATAGCTCATTTGTGCTCATTTGATGAAGCATGAATGACTTGGAGCTGGCATCATTATTCATCTTAACATTAACCCTTTCCCTTATAAGCCGACCCATTTCTTCAATAAGTTCATATTGTTCGATAAAACCTTTGAAATCCACATTTGAGTTGTGGACATCAAGGGTACGCAAGAATTTGTTGACATTATTTTCTATCTTTTGGATCTTCTTTCCATAGTGATACCTTCTGTATAAATTAAAGCTACTCATATGCTCTAACTTTTTTACTATGTGAAGGCCATCTTGCAGTTGCGCTTGAAAGTATTTGAATGGGTGGCCTCTCTCAGGCGTGGGGCTTGACTGAGAAGATAGCTTGGAAATTTCATCAATGCTAGGCTTGAGGAGGAAAAGGTTTTGTTTGAGTTCCTCACAGGAAGATTTGTTAGAAACCATACTATTCAGGATGGTTCTGGTTACTATGAAGAACTTTCCGATGATTGATTGAGAAACAGAATCCATAACTATACTGAAAAAATCGATACCAATCACTTAAATCATAATGTCAAAGAATGCTTATATTTCAAGTAGATAGACAAAAGAAATGGCAAAATTCAAGCAGATATTGTGATCAAATAATTATCTACGAGAATCGATACCATTGAAAAGCCATGCCCAAATTTTTAGCAGCATTCCCAACAGCTTGCAGCGGTTCAATGATTTTGGTTCTCCTCACCCCTTCCTCGCAGAATACTAATTCAGTTTCATTCGGATCTTGCCTGAGCAATTCCATCCATAAAGAAAGGTTGTTCACCCAACACCGGTCTGTCAATGGAGGGGTTTGTCTCTCCTTTCTCTCGGTGATCCCTCCTCCTACATCTCACATCTGGCCGCTCAGTACCAAGCAGGTTCAAATGCTCAGATCTGCACAAGAAATTTTTAGTCGGCCAAACCTAACCGAGCTTGGTCCAATGGTGCCTCACACAATATTGGTCGGTGCTCTTTTTCTTTTTCCCAAAAAAAAACCCATTTGGCCTAAAAAATAAATAAAAAATAGCTTAAAGTATTTATATTCCATATGTAATAAAAAAACCCACTAACCCTTAGTTATATATCCAATATAATTTTTTGGGTTTTTCTAAAAAAAATACCCCAATATGAATGCATGTGATATAATATTGCTTTGTCAGTGACGCCCCCGTAGTTTCTGCCAAATAGAAAAGCATAGCCAAAAGTGCTTTTTTGATCATCAATACATCCTGCATAATCACTATATGTATAACCAACAAGCTTACTATCTGAAGAGGCTGCATACGATAAAACATAAGTAGATGTACCTGCAATGTATCTTAACACCCTTTTTCCAGCCTTCCAATGATAGTCTTTAGGGGATTCCATAAACCTAGAAATATAACTAGCTGCAAATGCTATATCAAGTCTAGTAGCAGTAAGATACATAATACTACCAACAAGTTGCTTATATAAAGTCGCATTAACAATAGTACCCACATCATCTTTACTCAATTTTGTACCAGCTTCAATAGGAGTATCCATCGGTTTACACCTGTCCATCTTAAAATTTTTCAAAATGTCAGTAGCATACTTCTGTTGACTCATAAACATACCATCTGTTAGGCCTCTGTAATTTTAGCAGATTGGTAAGACTATAGCTGCAGAGACAACATTATGAACCACTTCGGGATTCTAGGATCTAGCCCTCCTGAATACAGAGAGGGATCTCTCTATAAGTGCAAAGATTGATTTATACTTAAGGCTTGTAGTATGATATTAGGCTAGTTATTAAGAACAAGGGTTTTTTGTTTGTTTGGATGGTTGAGCATGATTTTTAATTGAGTGGAAAGTCCGAAAAATGAAAGAGTTTCAAAGGGGTGAAGGTGTGAACAATCAGAACAAGATTTAGCTGATAGGATAGACATGAAACAACACTTAATACATTGGGCTATGGAGTCATAAAAGGGTTTAATTGTGCAACAATTTCAAGAGTGATCCAAGGGGCAAGTCATATATATCGAAAGATCCTTTAGATTAAATGATGAATGGAACATTAAAAGTGTTGAGAAGGTGGAAAAAGTCAATAATTTCAACAAGGATTTATCAAATTTCCAAACAAGAAAAGTCTTTTAAGCAAATGTTTGAAACCAACCAAAGACAGGGCTAACCTTAAACTTATTTGGACAAGCCTGTATTAAAGCTAACTTATCAGACAAACAATCCAACAATCCACATGACTACTTTCAGAAGGGATGAAAACAGATAAGAAAACAAAGTGCAACTTAAGATAGAGCAAGATACATTAAAATCTAAACCTGCTTTTAGCATACTCTTAGGGAAACCTTCAAAACAACCTTTGGAGAAAGAACTAGAAAACAGGGCAAACCATAAAATTTTCTAGTTTAACTCTACTTAGCATGTAATGAAAATATCATTCAAGAACTTCCTTTCAAGTTTAGCACATCAAGACATGGAAAAACCAACATTCCTCGATAATTTTTACACTTAAGTCATTCTTAAATACACAATTGGAGGAAAACATAAAGATAAAGCTTATCAATGAGAGTAGGGTACTTTTGACAGTAAATCCTAACTCTATATTTGTCGTTCTTTATCAGAGAAAAGTGAACAAAATGGCATACATGAAAGGAAAACAATAACACAGTAAGAAGTACTTCACCAATGATATAGACCAGGATCTGATGGCAGGTCGCCCTGCCTTTACCCACATTCTCTCCAATGCTATGCATATACCCAAATCAATTCATTTTCTGGGCAAACTCAAAATTTTGTGGAAGCTTATAAATAAATCTTCAAGGAAGATTTCTTCAGTTTTTAATACAACCCAAATTTCTATTCTTTCATGCAGAAGCTCCTTTTAAAAATCTTTCACTATGGTTATAAAACCATTACATAAGTGGAAGCTCTCTTTTAATTATAATCTTATGGTTATGAAACCATACACAACCTAGATTTCAATTTGCATTTAAAACCTAAAATTAATCACAACCCTCACTTAATGGCTTTCGAATTTCAATGATCCATGTGGATATTGGTGGCCACTCGCCTATTCCACTTGGGGCCCCACCATTGTCTCTTTCAGTTTTTCAGTTTCGGCACTACTTACTATTTTTAGCAGTTTTTCGGGTCCTGAACTTCCGGAGCCTTTTTGAGGCCCTAAACGACATTTTTTGGGCATCGCGCCTCCATCGGATATCATTCCATTTCGGAATGGATATTCGTGGCGAAATTTCTGACCAAAATAATTTTTCTCTCGCTCCTCCCTTGGTGACTTGACTCAAGGGCCAAGTAATATGAGAGAATCCCAACACGAACCTCCGGTAGAAATTAGCAAGACCCAGAAAGTTGCGAAGCTCTGTTATAGTAGTCGGGTCTGGCCAATCCCGAATGACTTGGATCTTGGATGGATCCACATGCACCCCCCTTTCATCAATAATGTATCCCAGATATTGAACTTGGGTCATGCCAAAAGTGCACTTCTCTAGATTGGCACACAACTTGTGTTGCCGCAGTGTTTGGAGGACTTGTCGGATGTGGTGAAGGTGCTCTTCCAAAGTCTGGATGAAGATCAAAATGTCATCCAAGTACACCACTACAAATGAGTTGGTGAATGGTCGCAAGATGTCATCCATCATCCTCATGAAGGTTGCGGGAGCATTCGTCAACCCGAAAGGCATGACCAGCCATTCGAAAATGCCTTCCTTGGCTTTGAAGCCAGTATTCCACACATCAGAGGGTTCAATCGGTACCTGGTGGTACCCCGACTTCAAGTCAATCTTGCTGAAATATTTTGCACCTTTGATTTGGTCCAAAAGGTCATCAATCCATGGGATCGAGTACCTATTGCAGACAGTGATCTTGTTCAGCACCCGATAGTCAATACAGAGTCTCCATGTCCCATCCTTCTTCTGTACCAACACGATCGAGCTCCCACAGGGTGATGAACTTGGCCGGATGTGACCTTTCTGCAGCAGCTCTTGAATCTACCTCTTGATTTCATTTTTCTCCAGAACAGAGCGCCGATAGATCGGTCCATTGGGTAGCGGCGCACCTGGGGTCAGATCAATCAGGTGCTTGACTTGACAGTGCAGAGGAACCCCTGTGGGTGAGGTGAAGATGTCCCCGTACTCCTCCACAACCTTATCCATTTGTTGTTGTCGTGCAGAGCAGCCTTGTCTCGAGGTCGTGGCCACAATATTATTCTTGCCCTGGGGGCGGATCATCAGGAAAACGAATTTCCTGGTTTGGGAAATGAGCTTACTGCATTGTTTTGAAATAACCAAAGAGATAGCCGCAGGAGGTGGTACCTCTGGTATCCTATACAACTTATTTCCCAAAGTAACAATAACAACGCGAGGCCGAGACTCATACACAACATGACGCTTCCACAAGTATGGTTGTCCTAATAATACATCAGAAACATCAATAGGAGAAACGTCATATAATACCTCATCCATGAAGGGCTTGATGCTATAGGGAAGGTGACACTGCTGGCTGACGTGGAGATCTCGTCCTTGGTGAAGCCACCCGATGGTGTATGGATGTGGGTGATCTGTGGTCGGCAAGCCCAACCGCTTCACGGCGTCTGCCAAAATGAGGTTCTTTTGGCTCCCATTGTCGACAATGAACTGTACCGGGGAGCCCTTTACCCACATCTGGGAGTGGAAGAGACGTTCCTTCTCCTCCAGATCTTCCGGTTCCTCCTTCTGGATCTTCGTAGTGGCAACAATGGCATTGGGCTCCACATCAATAATATTTTTCCCTTTGTCATTCCCCTTGTCAGGTTCTAATTCAGAGTCAGAGCATGCATCTGACTCAGCAGCTCGCATCTCGGCCACCAGCGACTGCTTGGCCCGACACTCACTTGTGTTGTGAGTGGAGCTCTTATGGAACTTGTTACACAGCAATTTGTCACCGTCCCTGCAATCCCCGTCTCGCACATTGGAGGGCTCATTTTGTGACCTATGAGAAGTGACATAACTTGAAAATACTTTCATGGCATTCCCCTGAACATGTAATTTCATCCCCCTGAAGACATCTCCTGCTGAAAAACCCTAAAAACACCCATTTTTGCATTGGCGCGGGCAGCCAGTTCATCACCCGTGCCAATGGGGAAAATCCTGCAAAGAGGTCGTGCCAATTGGCACTCTGTCCCAGAGTCGCACTCGCGCCAACCAATTTAAGGAGTGTTTTTTAAAAATAAATGGCAGATGTTTCGTCCTAACAAATTCTTGGACTGCTATCTATCTTGAGTTGGGAGGTTTGGCTACGGATTTCCATAGAGAGGAAGTGGTTTTCCACCTCTCATGGAAGCTTCCTTAATGATAGGGCCAATCCCATGATTATAGGGATCCTAACTCCTCTTCCTCCATCTATAAAAGCTTGCCCATCTCCATGGCAAGCTAGTCTTCAAGTTCCCAAATTCCTAAGAGCCTTATGCTGCAAGAGCCTCCATAACTTCCTTAAGGCCAAATCCAAGCAAGGAGACTATTGTCAAGATCCGAAGAGAGAGAGTTTGTCCCATCCTTGACAGGTTTTTCGAGACGTGTTCTGCTAGCGACCCTCCGAAGGAGAATTCAGCATCAGAACTATGGTTGTATTCTTCTTTTGATTGATTAATGATAAACGACTATTGGTTATGGTTCCACTCTTGTTGTTGTCTATAATGATGAGTTATGTCCTTTCTGACTGACATATAGTTGCATCTACTAGATTTTACGCTTGTGTTTGTTTTGTTTCTCGCATGTGCAGGTGTCCATCACGGAGATCTTGGGGATCGTGATCTGCCAGGGCTAAGGAATGGGAGCGCTACCTCTTCTACAAGCAACAGTGTTGGATTCCAGGCAAGCCTTCATCGCTAGTTGGTTTATTTGCAATTAGGAACCTGCACTATATCGTGAACGATTGTTGCTAGACCCGGTCTGGGCTAGTAGGGATCACCTCTGTCCGTAGAGGGGATTTACCTCCACAACAAATTGGCGACTCCACTAGGGATCGTTAGCTTGTTGTCGTTCGTTTTATGAGCTATAGACGGAGCCTGAAGTTGGCCAGATAGCCTTCGAAACGCTTTTGCTCTGCAATTGAAAAGTAGATCAAAGCTGCTTCAGTCAATCTCCGGTTTAGTTTGTAAACTGAACACTTGGAGCACTGTCTTGTCTCTTCGGTTGATTCTTGATTCTTCTTGCTTGATCAGCTCTTTTGGGCTGGTTCTTTCTGTGAATTTGGGGTTTTGAAAACTCCAAACATCACTGGTTTGATCTTGGATTGCTTATTTTTTATTTTAGCATAAAAAACTTGACTGGCGCGTTTTTTAGCGTGACAGTCGCGCCAATTGGCGCTAGTTTTCCGTGTATTACCTGGGCCAATTCTGATATGGTGCTAGTTTCAGCCTAACAGTCGCGCCAGTGCTGGAGACTGCTAGGGTTTGCTGGATTTTGAGCTTTCTGAGCTTGATCTCTGATTTTGGTTGCTTTTTTTCAACTGCTTGAGTGTTTTGGAGCCTTGATTGACTGACTCTTACCTTCGTCCTTTGGTTGTTTTCCCATTTCCATCGATTTTGCATTCTAGCCCTAGGTCATCTAGGTGATATGGTGTGTCGAGCCTTCCTTGGGAGTTTTTGGTTTCTATTAGTTCAGTCAACCTTGTGATTGCTTCCCTGTATTCGTTTGACAGTTGTTTATCGTTTTATTACACTATTTGAGTGATTGATTCCTCCTTCATTCGAGTTCCGCTTTGTCTCGTTTTGGGCCTAGATTACACGGCTCATTTGTGTCCTTAGGACTTTCTTGGTTTTGAGGGACTATTGGTCGATTTGAGGTGTGATTGTGTTTGCTATTGAGTGAAATTTGTTTGTTTTTGCTCTCTTATCACCATTTCTCGAATCGCCTTTGCATTAGTTTTCATTTTTTAGCGCATTTTGCTCTGAAATATTGAAAATATAAAAAAAATCTCTTTTTCTCTTCATTAGTTAATGTGAATTAGATCTTTTCGGTGTTATTAATGATTGGTAACTCTGAACAAAAAGATTTTTAGTTTTCATTAGCTACATTAGAGACATCATTGGTTGTTTTCTGTTCATTTCGTTATTGTGTGAAAAGCTTTCAAATCTCTCATAAATAGCTTTCATCGAATGAAATGATATACTGTGGCATATAGAGTGCATTTAGGAGATTTTGAGACATCACATTCGCTAGGGCCTCAAAACTGAAACGTAATTGAAGATAAACCTTAAAATTTACTCAATTTACACTAAGGCAGCATTGAAACATTAACGCAACATTTAGAGGTCTAGGCTAGAGACGTGTTCCGGCGTCTTTAAACCTAGTAGCTGTCATTCGCCTCTTGGCTTTAGACAGCGCTAGTACGGACTTGTGATCTCCGTACCGTTGTGTATATAAAGGGAGACCCCACTAGGTTGTTATCCTTTATCCGTAGGAAGTCGAGTCTGCCACCTTATACCCATGATAAACCGGACACAACATTCAGGGAGACTGCCTGCATGTACGGAAAATCCTTGGTTGATTTCTTTTTCATTTTGAAACCAAGGTGTATATTGCAGTTCACAGTTATTTGGTACACCCTTTGCCTAGTATTCCTAAGTAGTCATTTGATATTTTCTGACTCTTTAAATTTGAAAGGATCACCAATCGCTTGTCCTTTCATGCTTGTTTCCAATCTGAAAGTGATAGAGTCACCTTTTTCCTATTTCTTGACTCTTAAAATATGAAACGATAGAGTTTTGTTTCAATGTTTTAAAAATTAACTGCCCACGAAATATTCCTGGTTAAAGTTAGTTTCCTTAGGGTGTTGTTCTGAATATTGTTTCTAATGGCAACTTTTCTGGAGTTCACCAACCAAGGAGTCCCCTCCGATGGGAATCCTGGTCCTTTTCCTCCTTTTGGAAATGTTGGTGCTCCTTATATGGCAACGTTGTCCCTTCCTAGGTTAACTGTTGGGTTGCCTGTTTGGTTGTTTTCAACCTCTGTGGTCCCAAATGTCTCAGCTTCTGTTCAATCAGTTCCTTCGCCTGAACGACGTCATGTTGATTCGAAGGTGGACCTCTCCCCTTCTTCGCCTGTTTCTGTGTCCTCCTCTTCTACTTCTCCTGGTGAAAGTCTGGATTCGAGTAACCAGGTGGATAAGAAGAAGAAGAATAAGACAAAGAAGAAGAAGTCCGATAAAGGAGAGGCTAGCTCTGCGGCTATTGCGCCTAAGAATTATCCTCTTGATAAACCTTCCAACCCTCCATGGAAAGTCAAGTTCCCTTGCATGTTGTTCATGGGAGACCATCTTCTTCGAGACTGCCCTGGAATTCCCAAGGTACTCGAAGTATGGTCCAACAGTCGCCCGTCGTTTCCTTTGGCTTCCGAGAGTCAGGTTGGGGGCACGTCTTCAGCTGTTGCTGGTAAGGCTCCTAAGAAGCAGGGTAAGATTACCAATCCCTGTAAGTTGTGTGAAAGGCACCATGCCATTCACCTTTGTCCATATATGGATGAAGCCAGGCGAGTTTTGGACAACTCGACTGTTTCTACACCATGCCTCCCGGCTGGTTATAAACACCTTTCTTTGAGTCCTCCACCAGTTGATTCCATGATTGGTCAAGAGTCATCCTTGGTCGATCCCGCTCCCTCAAAAATTCAAATTCAGGAATCCATTCCCGACCAACCATTGGTCGTGGGATCGGTTGAGCTGGTCCCTTCTACAGTGCACCAGGACTTTTCCATGGAGAGTGAATCTCACATCCCTCAGGTTCTTCTTGTTTCTTCAGATTCCTCGGACTTGGAGAAAGATTCTCCTGTCCCTATACCTCAAGAAGTTGCTCCTCCACCTCCCGTGATGGAGGTCCCGGAGGATTCTCCTCCCACCTTCGAGATGGAGGTTGTGGAGGATACTCCTTCTTTCGTAACACAAGGGGAAGACCATCTTGGTTCGATGGTAGCCCCTCCGAGTAGTTTGGTCGCTTCCTTTGATTGGAATCGATTTGCGGGATACCACCTTCCGTCTTATGTGCCTTTCGAGATCATAGTACAGGCTTTTGGTCTGGTTGTATCCAGCACAATTATAGACGAAGGTGCGTCTGTTAGTATTCTATCCTCAACTACTTGGCAAGCTTTCGGTTCGCCACCGCTTGTGCATGTTACCCAGAATCTGTTGGCGTTTAACAGAAGAACGAGTCAGCCATTAGGGATCCTCCCAAGGTTACCTGTTACTTTGGGAGGTAAAACCGTCCATATGGACGTGATGGTTGTTCCAGGCCCCTTGGATTTTAATCTACTCTTGGGGCGCGATTATACCTATGCCATGGGAGCACTTGTCTCCTCCCTTTTTCGTGTGGTCTGTTTTCCACATGAAGGACGGATTGTGACCATTGATCAGCTTTTGTTCTTTGGTCCTGATGTGGCAGCTGGCCCGCCATCATCCCTTCCTGGTTTTATCCACCTGTTGTATCTGCCCCACCGCAAGTCAACTATGTGGCCACCTACCCCGTGCCTGTACTCAGTGATAGTGCCGTCGTGCATCAGGTGTTGGGAGCATTGGGTCCTGACTTCCAGGATGTTTTCATTCCATCGGGAGTGGAACTCTTGGAAGCGATGACTTCTTGTTCATTATGATGAGGTTGTTGGAGCACATTTTGTTTTCTTGTGTCAAGCTCCTTAAAAAATGAAACAAGCTAGTCAGAGCACAGTTCGTTTTCTTGTGTCAAGATCCTTAAAAAATGAAACAAGCTAGTCAGAGCACAGTTCGTTTTCTTGTGTCAAGCTCCTTAAAAAATGAAACAAGGTCGTCAGAGCACAGTTCGTTTTCTTGTGTCAAGCTCCTTAAAAAATGAAACAAGCTCATCGAAGCGGAGTTCCTTTTCTTGTGTCAAGCTCCTTAAAAAATGAAACAAGTTCTTCGGAGCAGAGTTCGTTTTCTTGTGTCAAGCTCCTTAAACCATGAAACAAGGTGTCCTGAGGATAGTTCTTTTAATGTGTCAACCTCGTTAAAACAATGAAACACTTTCCTGTTCAATTCGAGTCTCTGATTAGATCTCGTAAAATCCCAGTCGAGTCTTTCTTAGATCTCATAACTTGAACCTTCACTCCATCTGCCTCTCATAGGGATTGAAGCTTGGGGGGCATGTACTTCGAATTGAGTCACCATGATGGGGGCATGCTTAATTTTTCAAGCATAGTTTGTTTCCGTTTCAAGATTGTGTAAAAATGAAACCGGTTTCAAGCATAGTTTATCTTTTTTTCAAGCTTGTGTAAAAATGAAACCTTTCCCATTTTACCTCCTGTGATTGCCATTTTATCAACCTGTCTTTGCCAGATGAGCCTTGGTTTTCTCATTCCATCATCACTATCTGCTTGGCTAATCATATGCCTTCACTTGGTTTTTTTACCCGTTCCTGAGGAACCGCTGCGATGAGTGGTCTTGTTAGCCAGCCTCTTGACCTTTAGTTGTTTTGAGCAGTTCCGCCATTACCGGAACCAGTTGCTACCCTTAATACCACTCGTTCCTTCAGGAGGAGTCAACTTTCAGCTCTTTTCCGACTCTCTACACATGAAAATATTGTCGAGTTCTTTGTCGTTTTGATCTCGTTAAAGTTGTTACGAAACGACATCTACCCAGTATACGTTTACCCATTTTTCGGGCTGGGATAGATTATTTACAAAAAAGGAATACCCTAGCCTATCACGACTAGGAGGTTTTCTCAGACATAGTTTTCTACCTTTTCGGATCTGAGGAACTATTTACGAAAAGGGCATTGGAAGTTTAACACTCGGTGTATTTTCAAACTCTCTAAGCTTGTGAAAAGGCAAGGTTCTACCTTTGTCCAGGACTCGTTAAGGCTGCAGTGACATCGGTTCGATGCATTGATGACGCTACTCGGTACGCTCCTTCCTGGGGCTCATTCAATGTACTCTAGGATGGATTAGTCAAGAAGAAACAGGACTTATGTGATAGGCATATGCTATCCCCTTCAAGCTTGTTATCAAAAATAATTGGGGTACTCGCTAGAAATGGTGGGGAAAAAATGGAACCAGCATCATTGTCGTGTCGGCAGTATGTCGCTCTTGAACATGGCACTTGTCTACATTCGTGTCGGGTTGGGGACATCTCATCTCGTTTTTTGCTTGCCTCCGTGGGTTTGGGTGATCCTTTTGACCTCTCATCTTCTCTTTGCCTCGTCGCCATGACCTCTGATCCGTTGATGTCAAATGTTGCCAAACTCACTGTCGTGCCGTTCATATGTTCAAGAGAAGTTGACCTCTGCAAAGTACCAACCTTCCTCTGATTCTCATCTGATCGTGATTCACAAAAACACTATGTTCCTCTATCTCGTGTCGATGATGTGGGAAACATTATGGCCCACCTTCAATCAAGGTCACTTCTTTTCGACTTCGGCTCATTATCCAGGAAGCTGATCTAGAGACTCCCTTCTGGTGCCTTGGAGCCTGCATGCCTCAATGGCAGGTTCTTGGCATTCGACGCGAGGTTTTCATCATTGGCCTCCGGTCGAGTGATTCTATGGGTGTTCGACGCCAGCTCATTGATTCACATGCCGTAGATTGTACTTGTAGTACCTTGAGGTCCATTGTCATTATTGGTGGTACCTCTCGCATCTGTTAACAACTTTCGTTATTGGCTGGTAATTAGACGATGTTCTTGCATGTTCAACTCCAGCCCATTTATTCACATGGTTGGACTTGTACTGTGTTCAGGTCGAGATGGAGCGCAATACCCTGGATTGTGTCTGTTGTAATCCAGGCTGCGAGTTTGTGGATTATTATGATTATTTACATGACTCACTTACTGGATGGCTACGACCATACTTGAGTCTATTCATCGATCCTCACTGGATGGCTGCGTCCATGCCTTGGATCTGGATTATTGTATACTCTGTTATGGATGGCTGCGCCCATACCACATATATATCGTGTATTTGAGACATCAATTGTAATTCTTCACGCAGGTTTTCCGACGGCAGAGTTCTCAGTTGGACACGTTCTCGTAAAGCATTTCACCCCTCTCTCTCTCTCTCTTGGGCCTCATGCTTTAGGGGGAATTTGTTACACAACAATTTGTCACCGTCCCTGCAATCCCCGTCTTACACATTGGAGGGCTCATTTTTTGACCTGCGAGTAGTGACATAACTTGAAAATACTTTTATGGCATTCCCCTGAACATGTACTTTCATCCCCCTGAAGACATCTCCTGCTAAAAAACCCTAAAAAAACCCCTTTTTGCATTGGCGCGGGCAGCCAATTCATCACCCGCGCCAATGGGGAAAATCCTGCAAAGAGGTCGCGCCAATTGGCACTCTGTCCCAGAGTCGCACTCGCGCCAACCAATTTAAAGAGTTTTTTTTTTAAATAAATGGTGGAAGTTTCATCCTAACAAATTCCTGGACTGCTATCTATCTTGAGTTGAGAAGTTTGGCTACGGATTTCCATAGAGAGGAAGTGGTTTGCCACCTCTCATGGAAGCTTTCTTAATGATAGGGCCAATCCCATGATTATAGGGATCCCAACTTTTCTTCATCAATAAAATCTGTCCCATCTCCATGGCAAGCTAGTCTTCAAGTTTCCAAATTCCTAAGAGCCTTATGCTGTAAGAGCCTCCATAACTTCCTTAAGGCCAAATCCAAGAAAGGAGACTATTGTCAAGATCCGAAGAGAGAGAGTTTGTCCCATCCTTGACAAGTTTTTTGAGACGTGTTCTGCTGGTGACCCTCCGAAGGAGAATTCAGCGTCAGAACTATGGTTGTATTCTTCTTTTGATTGATTAATGATAAACGACTATTGGTTATGGTTCCATTCTTGTTGTTGTCTATAATGATGAGTTATGTCCTTTTTGAATGACATATAGTTGCATCTACTGGATTTTATGCTTGTGTTTTTTTTGTTTCTCGCATGTGCAGGTGTCCATCACGGAGATCGTGGGGATCGTGATCTGCCAGGGCTAAGGAACGGGAGCACTACCTCTTCTACAAGCAACAACGTTGGATTCCAGGCAAGCCTTCATCGCTAGTTGGTTTATTTGCAATTAGAAACCTACAGTATAGCGTGAACGATTGTTTCTAGACTCGGTTTGGGCTAGTAGGGATCGCCTCTGTCCATAGAGGGGATTTACCTCCACAACAGAACTCACACCACTTTCTCGTGTCCTTCTTTGGCTTTGCAGTGTTGTTCTTTGCTTGTGACTTCGACAGGTTGTCTTGAGTCGCCATGCCTTGGCTCTGTCCTTTGTTCTGCGGTTTGGGAGCACATTTCCCTTGCTTTTGATTCGCAGATCCATATTCTACCGCGCTTCTTGTTTGGTTGCTCAATCTTGGCGACATCTTTGGTATGTCGTACCAGACGAGGAGAATGTCGAAGACACCATTTCCTCTGAATGTCATCATCCCAACATTGCGATGGCACTAGATCAAACCCAATATTTGATATAACAGGTAATACGGAATGTCGACAGATTCGTCAGCTCATGCACATCTTGATCCCTTTATTGCCGCAGCGTGGTCCATTGTATGTACTTGTCCTCATAGCTCCCCACGGGATAGTACTGTTCCTTGACGGCGTCTCGGAAACAATTCCAAGTGGGTACGACCGAGAACAGAGAGGGTTCTGTCTCTTCCTTTTTCTCACAGTGGGTTTCCCACCAGTCCTTGACATGGGGGGCAGCTTTGAGGAGTGCAAACTCCCCATCGAAAAAGTCGTGAACCGAGAAAATCCTTCTAATAGATTCAACCATCTATCTACGGCATCTGCATCTATTTGACCCTCAAATATGGGAATTTCAAAATTTACTTGTACCTTAAAAGGAGTCGCACCTCTAGCGTGGCTGTTGGATGCAGATGCGCCGTCAGTGGGCAGTTGTTGAAGGATCTGGGCAAAGTTATCCATCATCGCGTTCCTTTGTTTTTCGAGGGCCTCCTCGAGCAATATTTTAATAGGATCTCCTGCTCCCTCATCTTTCTTTTCGTCTCCCATGGGCGTCCGTCAGGGTTTGCGAGGCTGATCTTGCAAAGGTTCCACCAAATCGAGCCCTAACTCCTTATACCCCGACCTCGTTGGGGACATGCAAAGAAGGATCGAGAAAAAGCAGACCGCTCTGATACCAATGATTCAGATTTATGCATGAATGCAACAGAATAAACACATAACCATAAATATAGATATTCAGCGGAAATAACACTTCATTTCATTAATATCAAAGAACTGAAATTTGCTTACAGACAGAATGGAAATAAAACTAGCTAGGGTGCTGGTAGCTATCTCTGAGAAGAGATGTTGCGGCTACAGACCTCTGAACTGAGTTAAAATGAGGTTCGAGGGCCTATTTATTATTGAGAAACAATGGAGAACTCTAAACATCTAAAAACCTAACCCTAGGAGACGAAACACCAAAATTATGGGCCGCGTTTGGGTGAATTGGTGTTTCAACTTCCCAGGGACGTAACTTTGGCATACTATCTCCGTTTGACGCACATGATACATCATTAGAAAGATCTATCTAAGGAATAAAACTTTCTCCATGAATATCCATTCCAGAACAAAATGGTATTTTCTAAAAGCGCGATGCCCAAAAAACATCGTTTAGGGCCTCAAAACGGCTCTGAAAGTTCAGGACCCGAAAAACTGCTAAAAATAGTAATTTGTGCCGAAACTGAAAAACTGAAAGAGACAATGGTGGGGCCCGAAGTGGAATAGGCAGGTTGCCACCAATATTCACTTGGATCAAAATTCCATCGCATATTTGGCCTTCAACCATAAAATGGATATCGATTTATACAAATCGAAACCAACAAGTTCTTACAAAGAGACTAATATCTTAATTCATATGCACACTCTCAGTTCAAACCCCAATTACAGAAATTAAGCACGCAATTGCTCAATCAATCAACCCATATAATTATGAAAACACACTTTCATATAAACAAATGAAATTACTTACGGAATTCCCTGTTTCTGGCCTGATTTTCGAATCATTGGCCCTTCTTACAATTGCCCGAAGGCTTGACAAACAAAACTCTGTTTGTCCTCTTCAACTCCTGTCTCCTACCACTCTCTATTCTCTTCTGCCTTTTTCCTTTTAGGCTTATTATATTTATATAATTTTGGATGAACCAATTTAGGTTCAAATCCCTTTAATAACTCAACAAAGTCCTCAAATATCTCAACAGCCCCACAATCTAGATTTATCCCTAAAATCTTGAAACCAAATCTAATTTAGGCTTCATAATTAATTCTTAGATATCTCAAATCTAATTTCTCTCATGTTCTCCAAATCATTTGAGAACATTAACAAATCCTCACAATAATTAATTAAAATCACTCAAAAATTTCATTAATATTTACATAAAATTAATATTTTCTCAAAAACATAAGACCCCCTATGTTTAATAAAATACAAAGTATTTTTCGAATTTAATGCCCCTGCATCGGGATCCCAAAAATCAACTTGTATATTGATGTCAATCTAGTTACATACTTCAAGTCCAATTTTTAAGTACATCATTCATCTTCTCTTCTCAGCCTAACTTCTTTGATCACAAACAAAGCTTTAAGAACCTCTAAAAGTTATTTACATGTAGAAAGTTTCGAGCACAAGTATTACATCAAAGTTCAGCAACCAACCCCTATCTCATCTTCTTCAGAATTATTTATAGAAGAAATGAGGAGGTGGAATAAAATAAAATATCTTTAGTTCAATTAATACAAGTTAAATGCTTCTCGGCCTTTGAGGGGATCAAAGGAGAATTTTTCTGATATTTTCGTATTAATTGATTTTCATTAAGTATTTTTAGCCGCTAGGCAGTTTTTGTTGACTTGAAAACTCTTTAAGCATGTTTGCAATAACTCTGGCTGCTTTAAGCAAAATATCACTGACTAAGGCAATAACTACGCCTTTCTTTTGATTTATTGATACTGTAGGTGGCGCTTTGGTAGCTGGAGAGGATTCAATTTGCCTCGGATGTGGTAGTGGAGGCTTTTCAGACTGATAGATTTCTTTGTTTTATTCTAAAACACCTTAATTTTATCTTTGCTCTGTGTTTTAGGCCTAATTAGGCTTAATTTTTGTCTTCAGGTCTTCATACTGTGTGGATTAGGCCTTTGATAATCAAATTTATGCCTTAATCCCTCAAGACTGTGTTAAAACCTTTAATTCTTCATCTCTGCTACAATCCCACCCTCTGACACTGATACTCTTTGTTTGATTGAGGTTCACTGTGTTTTTGTTGCTTTTGCAGGTGTGCAGAGGGTTTTATAATGTTACCAATGCTCATGAGGCACGATAAAATCATATTTGGAACCCTGCAGATTCTTTGTCTTCATGGATAATGACCTAGGGATCGTCATCCCCGACCTTTGATTTATTTTTAGAACTGTGGGAAAAAAAATTAAAACCTACACATAATAAGCGAAATTAAGAAAAACCATGAAGAATAGGTTCAAAGGCTACTTTGGAAATCTTGGGTGCGAGATTAAATCATGGTCGTTGGATGAAAACAACCAACGGTCCAGATCAAACGGTCACTAGTAGAAAATGATGAAATTAGTGACTAGGTGACTAAAAAAGTTAGTCACCACAATTATTTCAAGTGAATTACTACTAAATTTGAGAAATTTTAAGTGACAGAACTAAAAATGACTAACTTAAACGACTAATTTAGTTTAGGGATAAAATATATGACTATATAATAAGTGACCAAACTAAAAGCGACTAACTAAAATGACTAATTTAGTCCACGACTAAAATATATGACTAGATAATAAGTGACCAAACTAAAAACGACTAACTAAAATGACTAATTTAATCTAGGACTAAATATATGACCAAATAATAAGTACAACAAGTGTATGAATTAGTCATTTATGTTAGTAATTGTTAATTGTGTCACTCTAGAAATGAAATATTGCAATTTTGATATTGAAGTGTGATTTGGTCGAATTTTATTGGTTGCAGTGTATTTTGGTGGCCCAATGGAAAGCTTCCACGTGGCCCAACTAGAGGCCACCACGTGGCTCTTCCACATTGGCTAAAAAATTGTTAAAGTTTGAAAGGCCTTGGCAGGAATCAAACCTGACCTGCCATAACAAACTCCAAAGCCTTACCATCTCACCTATAGGTGGTTCTCAACCATAATGTCTGCCACTTATATTTGAACGACATGTATGGGCGCGTTGGGAGGAAGGGTCGAGCGGTGAGCCCTGACCCCAACTAGTCGTATCACACCCACAGGACCTGTCACGGAGGCGGACTAAGGAAAGAAGCATGGACCAACCCTAAGTCCTAGTCATTTTCATAAGCCATGTTCACTTAGTCATGTTCACAAACCCACATATTTTAACTATAAGAAACTTTTTATTATTAATATTATCTCTCTCTCTCTCTCTATATATATAATTCGTGGATATGGTTGCAATATTCATTCATGATTTCAAAATATATTTTCACTGATCTTTTATTCTTAAGATTTGTAAAAAAATTATTTAAAAATAAAATCTTTGAAGATAGCTTATACTCTAGTTAATAACATATTTATCATAGTTTAATTTCCAGTATAATTTGAGTAAATCTTTGCATAAAAAATGGATATGAATACTTAACTAGGATTACTTCCATAATTATTTATGTGGTCCTTAACACTTGTGTAAAAGTACAACTATAAATGTATAGTTTTATTAGTGGTTACTACCCATCAAGTAAATAATTTGTCCACTTCACTTCTCATTTTTTTTTTTTAAATTTCCAAAACAAATCTATATAGAACTGTAATTTTTTTTTTAAATTTCCAAAACAAATCTATATAGAACTGTAAACATATCTATATAAAATTATATTTTACTATTGAGTATTATTAATTTAAAATATATGAAAATAATTATAAATATTCAATTTCCTAACTATCTAAAAATAGTAACCTTCCAATCAATATAAAATTATATTTTTCAATTAAGTATTTTCAATTTAATCTATATAGAATTCTATTTTCAATTTAATCTATAAAGAATTCTATTTTCCAATTAAGTATTATTAATTTAAAATAAAATATATGTAAAAAATCATAAATATTTAATTTGGTAATTCACTAAAAATAAAATTAACGTTCAAATCTATATAAGATTCTATTTTTCTTATTAATTAATGTTATTAATTTAAAATATTTTTAAATAATAATAAATATTCAAATGTGTAACTATGGCGCCATAATGAATATCTTATGTGTAACATTAATTTAAAATATTTTAAAATAATAATAAATATTCAAATGTGTAACTATGGCGCCATAATGAATATCCTATCAATTGTGTAACTATATGAAAATAAAAAGGGCGCCATAGTGAATATCATTTCAGAAAAACAGAGTTGTGCGCCCCATTCGACCTCTTCAATCATCTAGGGCAAAAAGTGATGAAAAACCCGAGCAAGATGTCAGATCACGCCGGAGGAAAAGGAAAATTTACAGCAAAAGGAAGCAGAGTACTCATCCCTCGGCACCACTGCAAATACATGGTTGCAACCTAACCTAAGTGGCGAAGGACTAGCAGCTCGTGAGGGGGACAATGATTTCAGAAAAACAGTGTTGTCCGCCCCATTCGACCTCTTCAATCATCTAGGGCAAACAGTGATGAAAACTCCGAGCAAGATGTTAGATCACGCGGGAGGAAAAGGAAAATTTACAGCAGAAGGAAGCGGAGTACTCATCCCTGGGCACCACTGCAAATACATGGTTGCAACCATGGTTTGTAGAGCAAGTCAAGGCGGCAAGAGAGGATGAAGTCTAGATATAGAGGACAGTCTTATTCACATTGTTAGGATCCAGACAGAAGTGAATAAGACTGTCCTCTATGGATGCCCAAGATCATGGTAAGATGACTGTGGAATAGTTTTGCATTTCTGTAGAGTCTATACTCATTGTTGACAAATGAAGAAGTATGAGTGGGCATGTAGCTATGTATTTTATCCTGATGCAGACAAATTGGAACATCACTTTGTAGGTAATCCTGTGGCAACAAGGCGAACTTCTCCACTCCCATCCAGAACACCACCACCTCCACCTACATTGAAAGACCAAGATCGTCAGTCACCGCCTATGGTACAACTAGATTCAAAGGCAATGCAAGGTGGTGTTGGTAGTGGGAGCTCTTTAGGAGCATTTTGGTCAAGTCAGTATGCACAGGAATCTGTGCCTGTGGATGACAAAGGCCCTGTGTTTGATAAGGATCCTGGGAGTGAAAGTGTATTCAAGCGGAGGTCACAAAGCCCTGAAACTCATCCAAAACAAGGCATTTTAAGTTCACCAAAGGGAAACCAGCCCAGAGCTGGACACATTTTGAAAAGTGGTATGTCAAACTTTAAGAAGAAGGTGCATGCCTCACCACAACCTACAACTCGGCAGGGATATGATGAAATGAATTCAGATATAAGCCAGATAAGGCTTAGCTCTGAAGATACTGACCACGGGGATGAAAACACACTCGACTCTGGTGTATCTCCAGTGAAGGCTTCAGCTTCAGAATTTGGTGGGCCATTTCATGACGATTCATTTAATGCATTTGTTGCAGATTTCGATAACCATAAGCCCACCACTGGAACTAGTGTGTTTGGCAAAGAAAGCTTACAAGTAGAAGTGGATAGATTGAAAGAAGAGCTGGAGCAGGTGCGCTTAGAAAAGGCAGAAATCACATCAAAGTATGAAAAATTGACAGCTATCTGCCGTTCTCAAAGGTAAGAGATCCAAGAGTTAAAACAGACCTTGTCTACAGCATCTGCTCCGAACTTCCCCACATTCAGTAAAGAAGGTAGCACAAAACCAGTCATATCCCAACAGACACAAGTGCAACAGCTGAAACAACAGCAAAAACAACGGTTGGTCCCTGGAAGCTGGCACTCAGGCAACAAGGTTTGTTCCTATTGCAATAATTTCTGATGCTGGTTGTGTAGTGTGCTTGATATTTCTGCATCTTAAAAATCTTTTTAGAAATATGTTATCTCTAGAAATCCTTTCTTCTCGACCAAAAAAAATGTAATTTTATTTCATATAGAGTGAAATTACATACAGCAGATGATAAAAGCATTCATAATAACCTTAACACAGGTCAACAGTAAGATATAGATATGTCCATCATATACTGTCCTTATAGTAAACACTTTATATCATCCTACATATTTCTACAAAAATGGAGATCAACGGTAATCAAAATAATATAGAATATAACTGTTGCCATTTGTCCATCAAAAAATATTTCTGCACAGTTCTCTTATACAAATTCAGTCATTAAAAACATGCTATTTATTGCCTTGTCAACAGAAAATGAAAACCGTAGTAGAAAGAAGCATGAGTAAACTGTGAGCACAGTTCAGCCTGATCTTCCATGATGACCCAGCCACTTCTAGCTAGACTGAGATGCTCCTTTGACAATCCATCAGCCATATGATTCCTTTTTGTGTAGATGTAGGATAAAGAGATAGAATGATTGCTGATAAGTGATCCAATCTAGCTGAAAAAATTGGTACTTCCGCTTCCTTGGAACTTTGACAATTTGAGTGCAACAAGATTTATTGACCATGCCAATTGATCTTCCTCATTCTTTAACCTCACAAAATTGGATCTAAGTTTGTCAATATACAAATCCCATATAATATATATCTGCATCTTCTTCCCCAAGATCCAGATCCCTCCCAGTACTTGATGCCAAATAGTGGTTCTGTTCACATTGGCAATTTGTGATAGATCAAAGAAGCCCCTGGATAGCAAATACAGAGTGATATGGTTTGGAATCCTATAATCATTACCACAACCTACCCAGGAATCCACCCCAAATTTTACCCTTGTTCGCCTCATCACTCCAAACAAGTCTGTTACCTACTAATCGAAAAGTGAAGACAACCATCCATTAGTTAGGCTCTTTACAGGATTTCTTATTAGCCATCCATTGCTTCATAGGAAATATACTTTTCTTTTATCACTTGGGCATGTGAGCCATCACTCCAAGTATCCATGCACTTTTTGCTTATAAAGCTTTGGAAAATAAGAAAATGTTCTAAAGTCCCTATCTACCCTGGGCTTCTGGAACTGATATCCTCTTCCAATTAACTAGTGGTATACACTCTCTATCTTTGCACTTAGACCGAATAAATCTGTAGTATAACCTTCTAATTACCTCCAAAATTCCCTTTTGTATCCAGGATAAAGACATCTAGCTCTCTAACACTGCTTTGACCAGGACCAAATGACCCCCTCTAGACAACCAATGATTGCACCATAAGTTTAATTTTTTTCTCCACTTTTGTGATAAGACATTGCTGACATGTTTCCTGATATTTATTTGGGTAAATTATAAAGTCCAGGTACTCCATATCACTCTCCATATCAAACAGTTGATAAGGAAACAGAGCAGACATAAAAGACTTGCTCCTTATCAGTGATGCCACAAGGAACGGGTATTTATTGTCATTGTTCCACATCCCTGTTGCCAAGCAGAAAAGATCTATAATATCTTTCAGTCTATCTGCACTTCTCTTAGAGCTATCACAGAAATTTAGTAACAAAAAGAAGATATGGCAAAGTACAAGTATTTGCAACTTTGATTTCTTTAAAATATCCAGCCCTAAGAGCTTCCTTCAAGCCCCACTAAGGCCTTCTGCTACAATAGGAAACAATAGTGGAGAAATGAGGAAACAGAGGAGACAGAAAGACTTAATCCTCGTCAGTGATACCACAAAAGGAAATGGTGCTGGTCCAAATCGATCTGCATACCTGTTGCCAAGCATAAAAGATCTATAATATGTTTGAGTCTAGCTGCATCCCTTCTAGAGTCATCGCAGAAAATTAGTGACAAGTATGTCACCAACAAAAAGATTTGACAAAGTACAAGTATTTATAACTTTGATTCCCTAAGAATTTTGAACCCTAAGAGTTTCCTTCAAAGCACCAGTAAGGCATTCTGCTACAATAAGAAACAATAATGGAGAAAGGGGGCATCCCTGTCTCACTTTCAGGTCTAAAAAACTGAGCTGCAGCTCCATTTATAATAAGTGGAGAAAGATACACAAGTGACACAATTCATCACAAATGTAACAATCTGTGCAGAGCATTCCAAATGTATTATCATTAATCACAGGTAGAGCCAGCTGACTGTCATATGCCTTTGAAATTTCCATCTTCACCACCATAGCCTTGAGCTTCTCCACTTTAATAGAATGTAATTCTTCTTATGCCACCCCCACATTCTCATGGATCGACCTCACTTCCAGGAAACTAAATTGCTCACCAGAAATCTGATTTGGAAAAATCTCCTTTTACCTACAGGAAGTTATCTTGGAGATGATTTTATAAATGAAATTACAGAATGAAGTCGGCCTGAATTTTAGAAATGAACTGGGGTTATCAGTCTTTGGAATCAGTGCACTGTGTAGTAAAGGTAGCATTATAGGATGCCAGGATTTTTCCAGAGAATCTGGACTTCTCATTAACTTTCCACCAGTCTTCTTCTATGAAATGAAAACATCCTCATAAGAATTCCACAGGCAGCCCATCAGGTCTGTGGCTCTTATATTTTGGAAACTTTGAAGAATCCATTACATTTTGGTTGTCTTCAGGATTTGCAAAACTAGGGAAGAATGTAGACATTCTTAAAACCTAAGCTATTGTTGCTCTTCGCTCACCCTTATAAATAGATCCTAAATAACTCACACCCTCTTGCACTATATCTTTGAAGCTAGTTGCCAGTAATCCGTCTGATTTTTCTACCCTCCACAGTGTATTTTTTTCCTTTAGGTTGCAAATGATGAAAAAACTGACGACTTTTCAACCCAAGCTTGTAGCCACGATGCCCTACTTTTTAGACTCCAGGAATTTTCTTTATCCAAAAGCAGTAAACTCTTCTTTGCAGTGTTGCAAACATCTCGATAACATCCCGATTTTATCTCAAAATCACGACTTTTTGGCGTGGCCAATTTTTGCCTATTTTTACTGATATTTTCCTGATTTTTACGATTTTTTGGTTTTCTAGACCCTTGCCGATTGTCTCCTGATGTTGAAGTTCGCAACATTTCTTCTTTGTTTCCAGCTCATTCACCTCTAATTTTGTGACTCAATTAAGAAACCAAAACCATCACTTGTGTACAGGGAATCTAGTTTTGCCTCCACTTCCTAGAGCAACCTCTCCTTGTGTATTTTTTAAGTTGCCAACTCAATGGACCTGTTTAGCCCTTTTGAGGTTCTACTCAAATTGTAGAGCAGCTGATCCCTGAGAAGAACCATCAAATGAAATCCAGACATCCTTTAGTTTCTTGACATATTTCTCCTCCTTAACCATTCAGGATCTAGGTTGAAGGGACGAGGGCTTTTTTCTTAGTAGGAGCCAATTCTAGTATTACAGGGGAGTGGCCAGAGTCCCCTACACACAAGACTGACTATTTGATCTGATAGCTTCATCTAAAAAGAGGTTTGATATAAGAAAATGGTCCAGCCTTTTCACAATTCTATCTACTCCGGCCCTCTTATTTCTCTATGTAGGGGAGAACTTTATTACCTCAATATCTATCAGCTCTAATTCATCTGTTTTTCAAAACTATACTTTGATAGATAATCCACATGAGCAGGTCCCTATATCTCTGAAGCACCCAAGGAGAAATTGAGATTCCCACCCAAAATTGTCAAACCTTGGTTAAGCCATCCCCGGTGGAAGACTCTGTCCCAACACTCAACTTTGTCAGTATATGGGCCATATATGTTCAGGAGAGAAAGTTCTCTTGGCAGGTCTTGGCAGTATAGTTAGCACCCAAATCTGAAGAGAATGACCAACAATTAGAGTAGGTGAAGGATTGTTTTCTCCACCCAAAGATTAGTCCTCCCACCTCCCTAGCATCAATAAACGTAAATTTCCATCCCATAAAAAGCCATTCCAAGTCACTTACGATTCTACCCCATACATTAATAGTTCAATGTAGCGCATAACATCTGGTGTGTGCACATTAACTAGCCCCTTAAGAACAATTTTTTTGAGGGATTGAATAAATCCTTGTTTAGGGTTAGGGCAATAATTTAAAACTGACTAGCAGGGCATTTGTTCCTCTTGGAACTCCTTCCAGCAACAGTTATTTACTACCAAACAATATCTCATTACAAGTGTGTTTTTGTGCTAATGACATACAGGATTTTTTTCCCTTAATACTAATTTAGTGAGCTTTTTTCATCCACAAATGCTAAGCCACCTTCAACATCATTAACAAAAATAAAACCCTCTTTTTATAGGATGGAGATTATATTTTCAGGCATCAACATTTTATCCTCATATATGGACATGAACTCCTTATCATCACTCAAGTTCACAGTATTAATGGAAGAAGTGGGTTCCTTATCAGGCCAATCAAATAATTTTGATATTAAAAACTGAAAAGAAGATTCATCAAAAATTAAATTCAAGGAGGCCTTTGGGTTGGGGACATACTAAATTAGTAAGTTCTTTAATTGGATATCCTACTTCTATGAGCTTAAACTGTGGATATTTCTATGGAGTATGCTTAGTCTCCAACTTGACTACTTTTTGTGGACACTCCAAGGGAGTCAATGGCAACTGAAGTTTTTCCTATACACCCTCCACAACACCATCAGAGCCTGTGTCCATTAAAGAAGTCCGAGTCTACCCCTTTTTACTTGGTGTCTACCTTTTCCAACTTTTCTCTAGAATCCTCAGCTTGAGACTCTTTTCAGGGCCAATTCTGTTTCTAGTTAGGCATGCTTCATTCCACTGCAAGTTGGCAATAGGAATGGCATCTCATGCGCTGAAAATGAATGCCTTCATATTCCATAATTTATTCAAACTATAGGTTACCTTTTTTAGAGCAATTGCCTCTGCCAAGCCCTCCCTTAAATCCACACCCACTAATATGTAAGCCATATTCATAACTACTGTACTCCTGAAGGATAGATCTGCTTATAAAAATGCCAAGGGAGTTTCTGATTTCCCTGAAGACATCATTGGGCCAAAAGGTTACAGGAATACTTGGTTAATTTACCCAGATTGGAACACAGTCCATTCTTTTCATCTTTGCATCAAACACAGGTGACTAATGTTTGAAGAGTAATGGTTGGAAGCCCCATTTCGACTAACTATTTAGAACCTTCTTTGCAACTTGGTGAGATCAAAGTACAAAAGCCAATCATTCTTGAGTTAGCGCAAAACAATTTGGTAGATAGTCCAAGAACGGCACCAATTTTCCCACCAACCACTACTTTAGAATCTTCTCCGCCTTTCTCCTTCCCTGAAACTTCCCAACGATTGCTGATCCCACCATATCTAAAATTCCATCCATCTTTACAACTTTTTCCAACACCCAAGTTTACTGGATCCTTTCTCCTCTCGACACACTTTCGGCTCTGCCAAAACCCATTCACCTGACCATCTGATATAGGATTCATAACTTAACTACCCCTCTCCAAGTGGAGACTAGGATCCAAATTTTCCGGCGTCAGTTGATCACTGGTAAACCCATGGTAATTACTACTTATCATGAAATCCAGACATGAATCCACTTGTAGAATTCCGAAACCCTACCACAATCCAAAGAGAGATTCCTGGATACCTTTCTAAAACCTAAGGGATGAGTAACCTGTGAACACGAGCCTTCAATACACTTGGACTTCTGGATAGTTGTGTCTCTGAGCTCCACACACGCATGAGTAAAGGCACCAGATTGAGATCTGCCTTAGATACAACCACCCAAGCTTTGTATGGATGAAAAGGTATCCTCTTCTGACATCACCTGCTGCAAACCCACTGCCCCAGGGTACAAAACTGTCTTGAATACTGGTGAGCTGTTTAGGTAGACCTAGCACACTAGGGCAGGACCAGATTGGAAGACCCTCAGATGATTCATCTGAAAATCCCAAAAATTCTTTGTCCATCAGTTCGCCCCCTTCATCCATCAGTCCATCCCCAATTGGCCTATTGTATTCCAAGGATAAAGCTCTTATTTGATGGACCACCTGAAAGTATAAAATTTCTGTATCCTCTAAAATCATTTGATTCCTAGCTAGCCACAATCCCAAACATATCCAAACTCTAGAAATCGGAAATCCTATGCTGTTCTTTAAAGGAAAAAATAGAAAGAAGTTTTATTTTTATATAAAACTGGTTATTATATTAGTGGGTCTACAAACCTGCAATTTCAGGAATATATGTAACTATACTTTAGAAACCGCCATCCCAAAACTGGTCCATACCTAAAATATGAAACTGCCATGACCCAAAAAATATTTGCTATAATTTAAATCACCTGGCTAAACCTTATCCACTATACAATTTTGTGAGATATTATGTAGTAGCTTGACCTATTCCTAAAGCATAGGTGAGTCTAACTTCCCCTCTCATCCTCAAGAACTCCTCTATCCTTACCTAGGTAGCTTATTATTGGCTGCTCTGTCAAATTTTAGACATATCCACACTTCAAGGATTGTGTACAAACTTAAAAGCGAAGACTCTGGTTTACCAGTCATTTATTCCATATTATAACATTTCTGCGTCCCTTTTGTGTAGACTCTGTCCATTACCTCCTTCAAGTTCCAACATTGATTATATTATTTTCCCCTCAAGTAGGCAACCTCATCTTGGTTTGCAGGGTTTCCCTGACTGAAATGGTGACACCTCCATATGGTTCCTTCTCTACTGACTATATCCTCACAAGTCCAAACAATGATAAAAGTAAACTTCCAAAAAGCTGATTTTTTCAACAAATACGCAACAATGCCTTTGCAAAATTTATGATACACTGTTCTGCAATCTCCATTCATATATTCTCCTTTATGTAACTATAAGCTCATGTATCTATTAGTCTTGCTTGTATCAACAGATGGTTGAGCATCTTCACAACGTCTCTTCAGCCCATGAAAGCCTCTCTTCTCAAGATTATTATGGGTTAGAATCTTATCATGGCGTGTGCCATGTAAAGGCAATGATTTGGATTGTCAAATGTTATCCCACAACCTTTTTCTTACCTCTAGGTCTCTCTGTCTAAGTAGGGGTATTTGATAGCTCTATTTGACTATATATTGTTTATTTATGTCTGGATCCTAACAATGTGAATAAGACTGTTCTCATGCTTCCTCCAAAACTCTAGCTATAAATTTTAAAATTGCAATATGTTAAAACATATTAACATGACTGTTTATTTTGTTTAAGATTACGCAAATTCACAACATATATATGTATTATGTAAAGGGAGAAAAACAGAAAAGGAAAAAAGAAGAACCTATGTTTTCATTTAAAACAAAAATCCAATACATATTCATATTAAGCTTAGATCCAAACAGAAAAGGTTGAAACATCTAGCCCCATTGGAAAATTTTCCACATAAAAAGACACCAAATACTGCCTGAAACATGGATGCTGAGTGAGCTATTATCAAATGGCTATCATATAAACCACAAAATTGAAATTTTGTGTTTGTTATTATTCAAGTTCGAGTTTATTTCAAGACTGCTACAGTCTATGGTCATGTGCGATTATGAATTATATGTTGAGAATTTAAGGGCTATAGATTAATACAAATTCTCTTCTTAATAACTACTTGTGAGCTTGCTGAGTTAATCCTTCATCAAGTCAATTATCAAAGTGCTTATACAAATGTAGAGACAAAATTGATCTTTCTTGTAAAAGAGTATTTTGCAATATAGTTAGGAAGGTAAATCTTTGATTTACCTTCCTTACTTGAGGTTTCTGACTTTTACAATTCTTTCTTCAGAGATAACTTAATCATATCCTTTAGTCAATATCTCAATCTTTCAGTTACTTCAACAATTACTAACCTTTAGCTGCTTCTGTAGAATACGTCCTTTAGTTACCTTGGAAGTTGTATCATTCAGTTCTTCCTTTAGATAGGTCTGCAATCAAAACTGTTCTTGTATTTACTATCTTTCAAACGATGTCACCTTCAGAATTATACGTAGACAATCTTGTCCTTATATATTATTTGTTATACCTTCAAACTAGTTCTTTCTTTTAGTTGGTTCTTGCATTGTCAAATTCATAGGAAAGAATTCAGATTCTTTCAAACTCAATGTAAGTGCCAGGGCGAAAACGCGAAGTTGGGAAACACTTTTTGGCATGAGATAGAATTCGGGAGAAATTTTTAATTTCTCGGCCGAGAAAAAAAGTCAACTAAATTTCTCGGCCGAGAGTTTTCAAAACTCTCGTCCGAGAGATTTTAAATATTTTGTATTTTCTCGGACAAGAGTTTTGAAAACTCTCGGCCGAGAGTTTTGGTCACAAAATTCTCGGTCGCAAACTCTCGACCGAGAGTTAGAAAAACTCTCGGCCGAGAGTTTTCAAAACTCTCGTCCGAGAGATTTTAAATATTTTGTATTTTCTCGGACAAGAGTTTTGCAAACTCTCGGCTGAGAGTTTTTAAAAATTTCGGCCGAGATTTTTCCCGCGCGTTAAATTGGTTTAAAACTCTCGGCCGAGAGTTTTAAAAATTTCTCGACCGAGAGTTTTTCTCGGCCGAGAGTTTCTGGTCAACGAAAAACTCAAAAAACTCTGCAGTTTTGAGAAACCTGCAACTTTGGAGGGACATAACACCTACAAAAACAAAATGTTATATGTCGGACCAAGTACCATTAGATTCGTCTCTAAATCTAGTTTTTGATGATGTGAGATTTATGGAGTTTCATTAAAAAATTCAATTTTTTATTAATTTTTTACTAAACTGTGTTAGTGTGGAATTTCATTGTTCGAAAAATTGCACTGAATAAAAATTCAATAACTTTCAAATGAGGACACCAAAAAATTCAAAAAAATCATAGTGCACTTCCTCTCCCTGTCTACTTCAAAAGGGTACTCTCATTTTTCTTATTGACGATCACATTGAAAAGAAAATCAAAGGATAATAAAATGTACTGAAACATCACTGTTTTTTTGTCTTTGTCCATTTCAAAAAATAATAAAAAATAGTGATTTGATCCGAAAATTACCAAAAAATAGTTTGTGCACCAGTGCAATATATGCAGATTATGATGCTATGGTTTTTTTCCAAAAAATGAATAACCTTCCATAAAAAAGGTTAAGGATAATAAAGTGACTATTTATGTTTGCCTGAAAATTTCAAGTATATGCAGTTAGTAAACAACATTTACCCCTCTATATGTCAATATTTTTTTTTGTTTTAAATATCGGTATGGAGGTAAGACAATTCTCTACAATTCTTGTTTTTATGTCAAAGCATAATTTGCAATAAAAATATGAGTTTAGTGGAGTTGAAGTTGAAAAACATAGAAAATTACAATTTTCAACGTCAAAAAAGGGCAAAAAGTGTTTCCCAACTTCACATTTTCACCCAGCAGCTATTCCGAGATCCTCGAATGTTCTATTTCACTGTGTATACGTATTACTGTTTTGACCTTATTTTGTGCTTCAATTGTAAATACTTCACTGTACATGTCTCTAACTTCTGTTGACCATTTCTGTGAGACCCTATGTCATGATACCATCAAATTGAAATGGCATACTTCTCATCAAGCTGTGATGGCACTGAACCAGTGAGACCTTTCTCACTGTGGTAGCACGAAACAGTGATAGATTTTTTACTGTGGTAGTTCCAAATTGTAGTGTCATACTTATCATGTGATTGATTATACCGAGACTGTAGTTGACCTGTGATTATAACACTGAATATCTTCACTGTAATACGGATTATACTGATATCTTTTTGTCACACCGAGCCTTAACTGTAAATACACCTTTATAACTCATTCTCCTCACTATTGTGGTATCGAAATAATCTTATAAGAGTAGTACTGAATTGAGGCAGAGGTAATTTCAACACTGTGATGTCATTGAGATTGACCTTTCTTGTGAACTTGCACTTAGTTTAATTATTGGATTGTCTTACTATGATTTGAGCCTTTTTGACATAGGTCCTTTTAGAATGTTTCGAGTCCTTTCAAACTGCCTTTGATCATAACCATAGCTCTGATACCATGTTGAGAATTTAAGGGCTATAGATTAATACAAATTCTGTTCTTGATAACTACTTGTGAGCTTGCTGAGTTAATCCTTCATCAAGTCAATTATCAAAGTGCTTATACAAATGTAGAGACAAAATTGATCTTTCTTGTAATTGAGTATTTTGCAATAAGTTAGGAAGGTAAATCTCTGATTTACCTTCCTTACTTGAGGTTTCTGACTTTTACAATTCTTTCCTCAGAGATAACTTAATCATATCCTTTAGTCAATATCTCAATCTTCCAGTTACTTCAACAATTACTAACCTTTAGTTGCTTCTGTAGAATACGTCCTTCAGTTACCTTGGAAGGTGTATCATTCAGTGCTTCCTTTAGATAATTCTGCAGTCTGCAATCAAAACTGTTCTTGTATTTGCTATCTTTCAAACGTTGTCACCTTCAGACTTATACGTAGACAATATCGTCCTTAGATCTGATTTGTTATACCTTCAAACTAATACGTAATTCCTGTTCTTTCTTCCACCTTTTGTTAACTTCAAACATGACTGTAATTGTTACTTAAATATCTGCAGTACCTCAGAGACAGATCTGCAAATCTGTTCTTTCTTTTAATGTGTTCTACCCCAAACGTTAACTTAATCTTTGCTCCCTTCTTTATGTTGTATTGCCTCAGTAGAATTTACAAAATTTTCTTCTTTTGCACGTTGTATAACCTCAGTATCATCCGCAGATATGTTCTCTTAACCATAGCATATGTAGGGTATATATAGTAGTTCTAGCCAAGTAATTAAGCCGACCTTATAGCCATTAAGTAGGCTGACTTTAACATTTGTTTGTAGGCCAACTTCATAGGCATATCTTCAACGTTTGTAAGCCATTCTTCTGCAACGTCTTTGAGGTTATTCTTCACGCCTTTTACATGACTCTTAATTACAATTATGTACCTAATAGACATCAAGAAGAAGTCTATAGACCTATACTAAGAATCTTGCTCATGAAACCCATGAAGCAAGTAAACCAAAAATTCATTTTATTATTATTGACTTCATCTTTACATAAGTACATAATTACGTAGTCATTATAAGGAAGACCTACCTAGTTACACTCTTCAACATTATAACTATATATAATTTTGATGTTTCTAGGTTGGAGATTGTACTATTTTCATTGGAGGATGCTACTATTGATGCGCACAAGGCTCTTGAGTTACTTGGTAGGATTCTCGCAAAATTGGTTGTTGAAGGGATATTCTTTATTCAAGATACAACAAGGCAAATCAAGGATGGAGGTACATAGCTAGGAATCTTATTAGAAACGAGGGGATTTTGAGGTATTTCTCAAGAAGAAAATTTCAAGGTAGTCTGCTCACAATTTTAATGCCTGATCAATTTTGTAGTTTATTTGTGATCTCTCATGTTGACAAGTGAATGGTTGGTTAGTTTTTAGCTGTGCTCACATTTGTTGGTTCCTGAAGCTCGAGCACTTTATAAAAGAAATAGGCAAAGTCAAACAACACAAATGGTCCACTAGCTCTCTTTTCATTTGCTAATATTATAATGAAGTTTTATTAGAGGCATTGTTTGTTTGTTTATTTTGGTTAGAAAAGGGTTTGCTCTTGGTTTTATGTGATTTTCAATTTATCGTATGTAGGATGTTGAGAAATGGGAAAGAATAACGTGACATTTATTTTGCAGAAATTGATGTTGAAAGAAAATTGCTTTGACATTGTTGATGTTAAGGTATATGTTGTATAAACTATTTATAGTCTAATTTATGTTATATTCTAGTGTTCATTGTCTTTCATTTCTTACAGTGCATTGTATTTTCTTTTGTGTTCAGAAAATGAAATTGGTATTGATGGTAAGAAGCATGAATTGAAAAAAGAGAAGATCAATAACATTGGAGCGACAAATGCAAAAAGAGAGAGGAGAACTGGTCTGGTGATACCCTTTGAACCAATATCTCGGATAAGACACACATATAAAGACTGATGATCAAGTCTTCAGAGTTGGTGAATTCACTTGTAATGCCTTGACAACACAACGATAATGTTTTGAAGTGATGAAACATCATTTCATGTGTAAATTGTAGTCCAACTAATATAAAGTTGGAAACTCATATTGTAATATTTTAACATTTCATACAATATAATTTATGTGGTTGAAATTATTTATAGTTGCACTTGATGTTGTTTAGTTTTGTAATTAAAATATGTGACTTTGTGTTTTCATATTAGATGAGCATGCACATTGTATGACATTTTTTAAATCATACAAATTAATTTATGTTGATTAATAATGAACACAAATAAAATGAATATGCGACTAAATTAGTCATTTATAATGATTATTAATGAAATGAATATAAACTACTAAATTAGTTGTTTATATAATGAATAAATGGCTACTGCAAATGATAAATTTGTGACTACAAATGATGACTAAATTTTGCATATATACGACTATTAGTAGCTAATTTATAGTATCTTATAACACTACTAAAATTTAGTCACATTTCTTCGGTCATTAATTGGTTTCAAACAATGACTAAAATTTGCATATATATGACTATTAGTAGCTAATTTAGAGTATCTTATAACACGACCAACATGTTGGTCATAGTTCTTTGGTCATTAATTGGTTTTCTCGGGTGATCATATAGTAATATATTTAGTCATTAATTGCGACATTTAATGACCAAATAAAAGACCAAATCAATGACTAAAATAATAACTAAATCAGTGACCAAATGAATGACTAAATGAATGACTAAATCAGTGACAAAATGAAAGACCAAATGAATTACTAAATTAGTGATCAAATCAGTGACTAAATCAATGACCAAATCAATGACCAAATATACAACTAGATAACAAAATTGAGATAACCAATTAATGACTAAGCTAAAAACGACCAAAAGTTGGTCGCGTTATAAGATACTGTAAATTAGCTACTATTGGTCACCGACCGAAAAATAGTCATTTATATGCAAATTTTAGTCGTTTTTTTAGTAACAAATTAGCCATTTTGTACTAGTGGGTGAGTTCAATTGGGAGGTCAGATGGTGAATGGTGGTAGGATTAAGTCCGGGCCGTTCGATCAAAAGAATAAACGGTGGAGATGAAGTGTTACACAGTAATTTGTCACCGTCCATGCAATCCCTGTCCCGCACATTGGAGGGCTCATTTTGTGACCTGTGAGCAGTAACATGGCTTGAAACCACTTCCATGACATCCCTCTGAACAAGAGCTTTCATTGCGCTGAAGACATCTCCTTGTGAAAAACCCTAAAAATGGCCCTTTTTGCATTGGCGCAGGTGGCCAGTTTAGTACCCGCGCCAATGGGGAAAATCCTTCAAAGAGGCTGCGCCAGTTGGCGCTCTGTCCTAGATTCGCACTCGCGCCAGCCAATTTAAGGAATTTTTTTTAAAATAAATGGCGGAAGTTTCGTCCTAACAAATTCCTGGACTGATGTCTATCTTGAGTTGGGAGGTTTGGCTACGGATTTCCATAGAGAGGAAGTGGTTTTCCACCTCTCATGGAAGCTTCCTTGATGATAGGGCCAATCCCACGATTATAGGGATCCCAACTCCCCTTCCTCCATCCATAAAAGCTTGCCCATCTCCATTGCAAGCTAGTCTTCAAGTTCCCAAATTTCCAAGAGCCTTATGCTGCAAGAGCCTCCATAATTCCCTTAAGGCCAATTTCAAGCAAGGAGACTATCGTCAAGAGCTGAAGAGAGAGGTTTGTCCCATCCTTGACAGGATTTTCGAGACGTGTTTTGCTGGCGACCCTCCGAAGGAGAATTCAGCGTCAGAACTATGGTTGTAATTTTCCTTTGATTGATTATTAATGAATGACTATTGGTTATGGTTTTACTCTTGTTGTTATTTACGATGATGAGTTATGTCCTTTCTTACTGACATATAGTTGCATCTACTGGATTTTACGCTTGCGTTTGTTTTGTTTCTTGCATGTGCAGGTGTCTCATCACGGAGATCTTGGGGATCGTGATCTGCCAGAGCTAAGGAACGGGAGCGCCACCTCTTCTACAACGACTACGTTGGATTCCAGGTAAGCCTTCATCGCTAGTTGGTTTATTTACAATTAGGAACCTGCACTATAGAATGATTGATTGTTGCTAGACCCGGTCTGGGCTAGTAGGGATCGCCTCTGTCCGCAGAGGGGATTTACCTCCACAACATGAAGCGATGAAGTTTTTTGGATAATATATGGGGACAAAAGACTTGGGGTTATAATGCAATGTAAACCGTCCGATTAGAGTAATCAGCGGCTAAGATTAAAAACTGAAGAGTTAATGTTGCGGAGATAAGTGGTAAGGTAGAAAACCGGCAGCGGTTTTCACGTAGCTCTCAAGTAGTTTTAGATTTTGGTGGAAAAAACACGATATGCGTGTCTTTTCAAAAACCGCTTATATCGCGTAAATTTTTGGTGTTAACGTTCAAGAGAAAAAATTACGCGATATAAAATTTGAGTCTTTGGATGATGGGTAGAAGATCCAACGACGCGGGTTGAGTACGATGGATGAAGAGTTGCAGGTTGAAAAGAAGAGGTGGGGCCCATGGTGGAGAAAGGTGCAATTATTTATAAAAACTAAGGTCTAAACTCATTATGTGCAATAAACATGGTTTCCAATGTAAAAACGTAAATCTTTATGAATGGAAAAATACATAGGAAAACAATGAAAATGAGGGGAAAAGAGGGTGCGGGTGGTGGGACCAAGAGTACGGATGAAGGAGATCTGGCAGATATTGGGAGCAACGTAGACCATTGATCTGCAAAGATCAACGGTGGATCTCCACCGAAGAATTATACTGTCAGGATTATGAAATAACAAAGGGAAGTCGGGTTAAGATCCTGGCTGTTAGATATTTGGAATGGACGGTCCAGATTTGATCACAAGATCGCATCGACGGAGGACAAAAGGTAAAGAAATAATGAAATATTCCGATGCGATTAAGCGTGGGCTGTTAGATCTAGGAGAGATCAACGGCTAGGATCAAATCAACGGGTTTATATTGGAGGGCTTATGACGGAGCACGATTAAATATGAGCCATTGGTTCTTATGGATTCAACGGCCGAGATTTAATCACAGGATCGCAATCGGAGGAGGGAAAGGGAATGGAAAAAAGGGATTTTTTCGATGCGATGAAGTATCGACCGTCAAATCAAAGGATGATCGACGGTCCGGATTGAATCAGAGATCGTATTGGGAGGAGGAAATATGAAGAATGGGCACGATGCGATGAGCCGATGGTCGTTGATCTGTAGAGATCAACGACCCAGATTTATTTCAATTCATACGTCGGGTTTATAAAAAAACAAAGGAAAAAGGGGTTTGGGGAAAGGTTTTTTAATGTTTTTAGTGCCCAATTGCGAGGTTGTGGTCCTGTGAAAAGGATGAGGAGATCGGGGTTTAAGAAGAAAAATGCTAATCGCAATCGGAGTTTTCAAAGTAAAAGGAAATAAGGAGATAGAAAACCCCGATTGCGATTGCACGATGGGGGTTAACTCCAGGTCATGGCTCCGGGTTTTATGCGGAGAAAAGGAGCTGGGTTTAGGCCAAAGGGGCTTAAGGCCTAAACGAAAAAAGACTATTTTTTAGGATTTTTGAAGGAATTTTTGAGGATTTTGAGAGTTCTGATAAGGTTAAAAAAGGAGTTTAAAACCTTATCAAAGGGAATTTATGAAGGGAATGAAGGAAAATGAGGGAAATGGAGGAATTTTATGAAGAAAGAAGGGGATGAAAATGCAGTTATTTATGAGTGAAGGAGGGGTAAAAATGATAGGAAAATGGGAGTTTTCAGCAGTCTTTTTCTTCAGGAAAACAACATATTTTTCAGGTTTATTAGGGAAACAGCAACGAAGATTAACTGAAGGATGGGTTATCTTCATAAGACTTTAAGAACTCACAATTTGGCCATGAAATTGTTTCTTGAAGTCTAAAAAATGATCTAGCCACCATTTGATATGACAAATTTTTATAGGTGGCTAATAGTGGCTCCATATGGGGATGGCACCTTCTTGAAGGTTTCAAGAACTTCAGATATGTCTTCTATGGAAGTTGATCAATGCCTCATCCATTGTGCTGCAATTTTCCTTCCTTTGTTGATCTTCTTTTTCTCTGACAGTGTTAGCAGCCATTAAAAACAATGGAATTCTATCAAAACAAGCTTTCTACATACCCAATCCTAATTATCTAACATTTTTTCTTCTTTCAGAGTGCACTTGGATTGGAAAACTCTTTTTACAAACATTTTATTCTTTGAAAGCATAAAACTAGTCTATTTCTACCTTTTTTTCTCCATGAACTCATATTAAGCAGTTGAGTTCATAAGCTTCTCTACCTAACTACTATCTGTCAGGATTAGAATGTTTGACATATTTTTATTCTCTAAATTCTAACACATAAATTTAAAAACAGACAAGCTAGGATTAAACAGTCTAACCTACTTTTGGTCTATGGCATAAAAGCAAGCTACACATAGACTGTTATTTGCAGAAAATTTAAAACAAAATGTGAAGGCTTAAGATCTAAAAGTTTTAAGAATGTCCTTCTCTTTTCTTCAACTCTGTTTTTGAATTTGTTTGAGTTGTTTTATCTTTGTTCTCTGGTTCAAGTTTTGGGCATATTAGAACTAGTTTGCTTCTATCCTTGGCTCAGGATTTGATCTAATTTGAGCCATTCATCTTTTGAAGTTCATAGGTTCAAATTTTGCGCTTGTTTGAACCTTTTTTCTTCTATCCTAATCTTACTAACTAATAAGCCAAGATTAAGTTGTTTGGAAAATCTATTACACTAACCTATCAGTAGTAAATTGAAAACTAATTAGTCATGATTAGGCAGTATGACTAACTAAGAGTGTGTTTTTTAGGAGTGGCATTTAAGCTTGCACACTTTCAGTTTTTTTTTTCTATTTTTTGGTATGGGGTTGTACCTTTCTTGTTTTTTACAATCTACCCTCTTTTTTCTTTCTATTGTTTTTGTATTTTTTCATTTTCTAACTTTGAATTCTATGATGAGTATGATATTCACAATGAGAAAAAATAAAAAGGCTTCCAAATAGATATGGTTAAGAGAAATAATTTTTGAGCATCCTGCCATTGACATGACCCCCAAACAGTTCAGCTCCACTCAATTCTTGTAGAAAATAGGCATTGTTACCAGCAGTAGAATGAATGAGATAAGGACTAAGCCATAAGTTATCAAATTTCTCATGCCTGCCCTTATCTTCTCTCCTTGAATCCCACTTTAAAACTTTGTCACCAATGCTGAAATCACTGGCCTTTGTCCTTCTATCAAAAAGCTTCTTGATGCTTTCTTGCTTTTGTAATGCTCTGTTGTAGATTTCTTCTCTGGTTTGTTGAAGATGTATGGTCTGATTAATTCTTCTGATCATATCATTATCTTCAGACTGTACTTCTTGGATCAGCTTCATAACTGGCACTCCTAGGCTGGTTGGAAAAATTGCATCTACTCCATAAACAAGCCGGTAGGGTGACATTCCAATTGATTTTTTAAGTGTTAATCTATCAGCCCAAAGTGCATGTACCAGCTTTGTGTGCCAAGATTTCTTATTGTCCTCCAAAAAATTCTTGATTATGTTCACCAAACTTTTGTTTGAGGATTCTGCTAACCCATTACCTTGAGGGTAATAAGTAGTAGAATGGCCCAATGTAATCTGATATTTGTCACAGAATTCAACCATCTTTTTGGATCCAAATGCAGCAGCATTGTTAGTGATAATCTTCCTAGGGAAGCCAAATCTAGATAGGATATGATTTTCAAGGAATTTTATAATGACAGAGTCATTGGCTTGCCTAGAAGGAATGGCTTCTATCCATTTGGTGAAGTAGTCTATTGCAGTGAGAATCCATCTATGTTGGGCAGATGATGGTGGATGGATTTATCCTATAAAGTCTAGACCCCACTGTTGAAAAGGAGCTTCAACAATGATTGGATGCAAAGATAAAGGAAGAAATTTTATTTTGCCTTCAAAGAGTTGGCATTTATGACAGGCAATAATCATTTTATGGACATCTTGAAAGAGGGTGGGCCAATAGTAACCAGCTCTAAGGATTTTGTTGGCAGTTGTCTTCCAATAGAGGTGGCCTCTACATTCTCATTTGTGGAACTCATGCTTGATTTTCTCTGCATCATTCTTAGGCAAACATTTAAGCAATAATCCACTAGCATTTTTCCAATAAAGACATGTATCTAAAATGCAGTAATGTATAGCTTTTAACTTTAAAAATCTTGCCTTTCAGGAGGTGTATTCAGATTGAGCAAAACATATAAAATATTAGCATACCAAGAAATGATATTCAATAATGGGAGTTGGAAACTCTTCCTGTTCATCCAATGCATTTATCATGTTTATATCAAGAGCTTCAAAATTAGACTTAGCCATTAATCTTGCTAGTCCTTGGCCTTTTATGAGTTTAGTGGGCTTGATTTCTAAATCATATTCGAGTATCACAGCTATCCACTTTCCTCTTTTGCCATCTGGGTCCTGTGTTAAAATGTCTTTTACAACTGAATTTGGAACAAAGACAATTATGTGGGAGTGTAAAATGTAAACTCTGAAGTCTTTTAAAGCTTTGACTAAGGAAAATGCTTGTTTTTCCATGATGTTGTACTTCAGAGGTGCATCTCTCAATGCCTTACTAAAGAATGCAATTGGCTGCTCTTGTCCCTCGGAATTTTTCTGTAATAGGACAACAGCCACTATGTGTTCTGATGCAAATCAAAAAATGCAAAAAGCTTTCGAAAAATCAGGACTAATAAGAACTGATGTTTTGGTTAATGCTTGTTTCACCAGTTCAAATGATCTCTTTGCTTCTAAGGTCCATTTAACTCCTTGTTCTTTCTTTAACATGTTTTTTATGTTTCTAAGGAGTTCAGCTAAGTTGGGTATGAACCTTCTCAAGAAATTAATCTTTCCAATGAAAGATTGAAGTTCCTTGATGTTTCTTGGATGGTTGATTTTCAAAATACCATCAATCGTTTTTGGGTCTATCTTTATTCCTTCTTCCAATATGATGTGTCCAAGTAGTTTACCTTCTTGGAGACCAAACATTGTTTTCTTTGGATTTAAAGATAACCCAAATTTTCTACATTTCTCAAAGATTGTTCTTAAGTGTTCTAGGTGTTCTTCATCTGTTTTGGAAAAAACAGTAATATCATCAAGGTAAATAATGATGAAGTAGCCTAATTATTCTGAGAATGCAATATCCATGGCTCTCTGAAAAGTAGCTGTTAGTATGAATTCTTTGTCGAAGCGTACGAAAAAGAACCACTTTAGCTACGCATAACTAATAGCCCTAACAACAATAATGGCTGCAAAACATCTTCAGATATGCAATTAGTAGTTAAAGTGCTGCAACAAGCAGATCTATAAATGGAAAGATATTAAGCAGTGAAGTAAAGAGTTTGCTCCATGCATCCAACAGACAAGACAAGAACACGATTTTTGAATGAATTTTTATATTACAGGGCACCTGGGAGGAAACAAGAAGGTGTATCCAGATCTCCTCAATGGGATGGGTTCTTTGTAGTCCTCAGCACTTCAGATTTAAGCTTTCTCTCTCTTGTAGATGTAGAAAACCCAATGCAGAAAATAGAGCTCAATGGGAGCAAAAATGGCAGAAAATGAGACCAAGTGTATAGATCCAGAGTGATCTCGTATGCAACAAAAGGTGAAGAATGAAGGGGAAAACCATCCTATTTATAACAAAATATTGGGTCTTTCTAGATCTTGGTGCATGATTAAAATAATGTTAATCACAACTAGATCCACCTCTATGGAATATTTTATTATTATTTTTTGGAGGGAAAGGGTGTTTGACTTGGGTCAAATCCCTTGATTAGTGAAAAATAAATAAATAAATGATTTATTTATCTTTTTAAGGAAGTAGTTGGGCTATAATCAAATAAATAATGATTTAGTTGATTAATGGTGGTTGATTTGGTCATATTTAACAAGGAATATTATTTAAATAATTATTCCTAGAAAATAATAAGATAACTATGGGTTTATCTCATTAATTTCTTTGTTTTTGGGTTAAACATGACTGAGAATAATAATTAAATTATGGTTTAATTAATTATTCCTTTTGGGGTTTCCTAATTAACATAGTGAAAGCAGTTTTACTTGGGGTAAAACTGGTCTTACATGGTGTACTTGGGTCCATCTAATGATGAAGAGTTAGATGACCAAAAAATGGTGTAACAGTAGCACCAGCATTCATTAAACCAAAGGGCATTTTCACATGCATGAAAGTACCCCAAGGTGTAGTAAAGGCGGGTTTGAGTTGATCATCAGGATGTACTAATATCTGATTGTATCCTGAGAAGCCATTTAGCAAAAAAATTATTTTAGAACCAACTACCCTTTGTAAAATATGATCCATCTTGGGTAAAGGGTAGTTGTCCTTTAATGAAGCTTTGTTTAAGTTCCTAAAGTCAATACAAAGCCTTATTTCTCTTGTTTTCTATCTACTTGACACTAGATTAGACACCCACTCTGAGTATCTAATTGGAACAATAATTCCAGCTTCATACATTTTCTTGATTTCTTTCTCAACCAAAGGTAATTGAACAGGGCTGATTCTGCACAATTTTTGTTTAAAGGGCTTTTGGTTTTCTTTGAGGGGTATATTGTGCTGAATTATTTCTGTGTCATAGGACTTTAAATCCTCACAACTCCATGTGAATACATCAGAAAATTCCTTAAACAGCTCAATGTATTTCAGCTTGATGTGAGCTGGCAAAGTTTTATACAGTTTGATCATTTTTTGTTTTAGTTCACTGCCTATGTTACACTCTTCTACTTCAGTTTCAACAGGCTCCAGCTTTGGTTTCTTGGCAACATCATTGAAATCAAACAACTCTTCTAAGGGGACCATACCTTTTGGAAAACTTTGAGTGTTAGATTGCAGCGTTTCTAAGTCTTATTTTCCTAAATCTGCACTAATTTCTGTGGTATTTTCAAGTTTATTAGCTAACAGATTTATATTAGCGATCTCAGGAGACTTTTCTTCTTCATCAAGTAGATTTTCTTCAATAGAATAGTCATCTTCATAATCTGAATCTGAACTTGGTAGTTCAAATTCATTTCTGGACTGTAGGAAGTCTTCTATTTGTTTGTCTCCATCAAAAACTTGCCAATATTTCTCATTATCAGGGACAACTGGTCTAAATTTGATTTGTGTAGTGCATTTTTTGGTTTCATAAGGTGTTAAAAATGTTCTAGCAGCAAAAGCTAAACTATGGGCGAGGATATTTTGGTCTCTTGGGACAAAGATAAGTTGGGATTCCTCAAATGTTCTTAGTAAGTCCATGGCATCATTTCTATAGGCTCTAAGTCTAGGGTGTTTGGCACTATATTCCCCATTCACTTGCCTAACAATCAACTCTTAATCCCCATGAAATTTTATCCTTTTGGATCCTAATTTCTTCAACAAGTGTAGGCCTATAAGGAGGGATTCATACTCAACTATGTTATTTGAACATTGAAAATTTAATCTGTAGGAATGACCTTCAGTGTGATTATTTTTCAGTTTTATGTATCCAAATGCCTACACCTGCATTGTTCTTAGTGCAAGACCCATAAAAATTCATACTCCAAAGAGGACTAGCTTCCGAATTACTAGTTTGGCTACCATCCTCCTTATCTTGGGTGTTTTCAGATTGTTCTTGACAATTAGTATTATTTTGAAACCGTTCTAGTTCCTCATGTTCTTCATTAAGTTGAGGATTCTTCTCTTGGTTCTCAAAGTTAACAAGTAATGGATAATTGTTCTGTAGCTCTAGACCTGTGATTATTTTACAGTGATTTTATGTTTTGACACACTGTTTTGACCTTTCTGTCAAGTCTCCTTCCTTTTCTATGTCTGCCACTACATTACAATGAGGAGTGGTCAGTAAATCAGTTAAGGTTTTCTGCTCATTAAATATTTCATGATTGAAGAGAATAAATGAGTCAAGGCATGTATGTATAGAATAGATAGGAGAATTTTCTAGTCTTTCTTGGCTACCTACCATGTATTGCATATGAGATTCCCTATAAAGTCTTCTTGTTTGATTAAAAACAGGGATGGTAGCATATGTCATATCCATTTTCATTGTTCCTTATAACTTAGCTCCCCAAGATCTTGATAACAGCATACCATACTTTGGGGGTACATCAACCACTACAATATCCATTACTAAATACTTGGCTGGAATCTGTGCTAAGTTTACACAAAGGTATTTGATCAAACCTAGGCATTTCACTCTACTGGAGTCAAAATAGTATAGATCTTTGTATGGTCTGGTAATTTCAAGGCCTAGGCTCTCCATCACTGATTTTGGCATTAATTTATGAGAGGCCCCTAAGTCATGCATAGCGTTGTGTAAATTTTTGTCATGAATCTTCAAATTAACATAAAAATGAGGAACTGGCCCTTCTTGATATCTTCCCTCAATCTTAGGACCAAATAAAAGCTCTGGTTGGTCATCATTAAGATTGATAGTGTCATTATTTTCAGTTATGTTAAAAGCCTTCAAAATTTGTGATCTATATACATCTTGGGTGGCTAATTCAGTAAGAGGAAAAGAGATTTTTATTTTGGAAATTTCCTGCTCCAAACTAAAAGGCAGCTGGTTTTTTACAATGTTTGTTTAAGCCTTATTAACCACCATTTTCTCCGCACAATCAGCTTGCTGATTTTCTCTATTTACACTGGTCAAGATTGTTTTAACAGGAGCACTAGCTGAGGTGCTAATGCTGCTAAGGTCTGCACTCTGTTTTTCATTAATTTGAGTGCCTTTCTCTTTGTTCTTATCAGAATTTACAGCCACTGTTTTGTCTTTCTGTGTTGTAACTTTGGGTTTACTTACAGGGCTGTTTTTTGTAGAATTGTCAGAGGTTTTAGTTTTGGGAGTTTCTTGATTCTTTTTATGCCTAAGGTCATACTCTTTTGGAGTTTCTATGATGACATTTTCCAGCTGTTGATAATAATATTCATCCTCTACTCTTTTATCATCATAGGGTGTGTAAAGACCTTGTTTTCCATTGTAATGAACCTCAAAAGTATCATTATCTACTCCCAACATGTTTAAGTCATCTTCCTCTGTTTGTTCAATTATTTCTTCAACCTCACTCACATAGTTTTGGTGAAAAGGAGGTGTAATTTGTTGATCATCCTCCCTTGGTCTTTTTTTGAGGTTGGTTTCTCCTAAAATTTTGATTTTGATTTTGATTTATGTTTTGAGGAGCTGACTGGTTTTGACTAGCTTATGCTCTCTCAAGTATGCTCATCTTTTTCATCATTTCTTCTATCATTCTCTCCTTTTTTGAGCTAGATGTGGAAGGGGTAGATTCCTCCCTAAATGATACTTTCTTCTTATTCCTCATTCTCGCTCTTTTCTCCATCAGAAAACTTCCACAGCTAAGGCTCCTTTCTGCATATCTTCTAGAGTCAGAGGGTCTCTTTCTATAAGTTGATAAGCTATTTCAGGATCAAATCCTTCAGGAAACTTGTTTAAAGCTGAGCCTTGTGGAGGTTTCAGATCTGGGGGAAGTGCATTATACACACTATTGAACCTAGTGCAATAAGCTTCAACACTTTCCCCAGTGTTTCTTTGGAGATTCTTGTAGTTCGAAAGTATTTGGAAAGGGTTTTTCTTAACTTCCCATTTGTTTAAGAATAACCGATGGAAGGCTTGGAGATCATTAATACTATGAGGGGTTAAGTCTTTAAACCATTTTCTTGCTTCTCCCCCTAAAATTTGAGCAAACAATCTAAGTTTGACAGATTCATCATCAATCTCATTTCTGTCAAAGTAGTCAATCATCTTGTCCACATGTTGTGAAGTAGTAGTAACACCACTGGCATCATACAATGGTATCTTGGACTGATAGTCCTGTGGAAGATTGAATAAAGGTAAAGGAAGGACTAGAGGGACATACCATGTTGCCATGATATGACGTTGTGGGAAAAATGGGGGGTTTACTTGTGGAGGATGTAAAATGGGAGGAAATTGATGGAATGATGTGGTTTGAATAGTGGGTGTAAGGGTAACAGATGTGGATGGACCAGCAAGATATTGTTGAGAAGATCTAGGATGAGAGAAACCAAAATTAAGTAGAAAATGTGAATCAGGTGGAGTAGTTTCTCTACTACCAAAATGTTCACCTCTATCTTGGGATGAAGGTGGAGACTATAAATCTATTTGATCTATATCATCAAGTGATCTAGTTCTAAATGGGTTTCTTAGGTCAACTTGTGGTTCTTGTAGAGCTGCAAGGTTTTCAGGGACAGAATTAGCTCTATGAAGTGGTCTGACAATAGTTGAAGTTTTAGCCATAGGATATTTCCTAAGTATTCTTTCAGGGTTATCAACTATCTCAGAAGGGTTTGGGTCAGGATAAGCTCTAGTATGAATCCTTCTAGGAGCCACTATGCTATGTTTTTCAGACCCAACTAAACAAGAAAATTTTGACCAAATATGACAATCTTTAAGAGGCTAACTGATCTTTAAACAAGAAAACTTTAGTCCTTAAAGTCTTCTTAACTGAGTTTAAATGATGTTATGTTGATAATGGGTTTCCCAGTGGAGTCTTAAGGTTTGTTTAGGATTTTGGAGTCACCAGGTGGAAATTTTTAGCTCTTTTGGAGGTAAAATGTTTTATGGTCCACCACCATGTTTATTTGAATACCAACCTGAAATATTTTTGGGTTTTCTGGGTTATTTTAGTCCTATGGGTTATAAGAGTGTCCTAAATCTGTTTCAACACTTAGCTAGGGTGATGAAACAAATAGAATCTACTCTTATGGCTAAGCTAGTTGGTTCCTTCAAGGTTTGATAAGCTCTTATGAGAATCCTAAGGGTTCCTTAGTTTGTCACTGATTCAAATAAGTTTTATCATGATTACCACTTGCTTGGTAATGCTTGAAGAGGGCTACTTATACTGCACTGAATAATGTTCTTGAATCAAGGGTTTTTATTGAGGTCTTAAGGGTATCTAAGATGAAATTCATTCAGAAATCCCCAGTGGAGTCGCCAGAAATGTTAAGCCTATGTAAGTTTAGCAGATTGGTAAGACTAAAGATGCAAAGACAACATTATGAACCACTTTGGGATTTTAGGATCTGGCCATCCTAAATCCAGCGAGGGATCTCTTTATAAGTGCAAAGCTTGATTTATCCTTAAGGCTTTTAGTATGATATTAGGCTAGTTATTAAGAACATGGGTTTTTTGTTTGTTTGGATTGTTGAGCATGATTTTTATTTGAGTGGAAATTCCTAAAAATGAAAGAGTTTCAAAGGGGTGAAGGTGTGAACAATCGGAACAAGATTTAATTGATAGGATAAATATGAAACAACACTTAATCCATTGGGCTATGGAGTCATAAAAGGGTTTAATTGTGCAACAATTTCAAGAGTGATCCAAGGGGCAAGTCATCTATATCAAAATATCCTTTAGATTAAATGATGAATGGAACATTAAAAGTGTTGAGAAGGTGGAAAAAGTCAATAATTTCAACAAGGATTTATCAAATTTCCAAACAAGAAAAGTCTTTTAAGCAACTGTTTGAAACCAACCAAAGACAGGGCTAACCTTAAACTTCTTTGGACAAGCTTGTATTAAAGCTAACTTATCAGACAAGCAATCCAGCAATCCACATGACTACTTTCAAAATGGATGAAAACAGATAAGAAAACAAAGTGCAGCTTAAGATCAAGCAAGATACATTAAAATCTAAATATGCTTTTAGCATACTCTTAGGGAAACCTTAAAAACAACCTTTGGAGAAAGAACTAGAAGACAGGGAAAACCATAAACTTTTCTAGTTTAACTCTACTTAGCATGTAATGAAAATATCATTCAATAACTTCCTTTCAAGTTTAGCACATCAAGACATGGACAAACCAACATTCCTTGATAATGTTTACACTTAACTTAAGTCATTCTTAAATACACAATTGGAAGAAAACATAAAGATAAAGCTTATAAGTGAGACTAGGGTACTTTTGACAGTAAATCCGAGCTCTATATTTGTTGTTCTTTATGAGAGAAAAGTGAAAAAATGGCATACATGAAAGGAAAACAATAACACAATAAAAAGTACGTCACCAATGATATAGACCAGGATCCCAAAAATCAGCTTGCATATTGATGTCAATCTAGTTACATACTTCAAGTCCAATGTTTCAGTACATCAATCATCTTCTCTTCTCAGCCTAACTTCTTTGATCATAAACAGAGCTTCAAGAACCTCTGAAAACTATTTACATGTAGAAAGTTTCGAGCAGAAGTATTACATCAAAGTTCAACAACCAACCCCAATCTCATCTTCTTCAGAAGTATTTACAGAAGAAATGAGAAGGTGGAATAAAATAAAAGATCTTTAGTTCAATTAATACAAGTTAAATTCTTCTCGGCCTTTGAGGGGCTCAAAGGAGAATTTTTTTGATATTTTCGTATTAATTGATTTTTATTAAGTATTTTTAGCCGCTAGGCAGTTTTTGTTGACTTGAAAACTCTTTAAGCAGGTTTGCAATAACTTTGGTTGCTTTAAGCAAAATATCACTGACTAAGGAAATAACTACGTCTTTCTTTTGATTTATTGATACTGTAGGTGGCGCTTTAGTAGCTGGAGAGGATTCAATTTGCCTCGGATGTGGCAGTGGAGGCTTTTCAGACTGACAAATTTCTTTATTTTATTCTAAAACACCTTAATTATGTTTGTGCTCTGTGTTTTAGGCCTAATTAGGCTTAATTTTTGTCTTCGGGTCTTCATACTGTGTGGATTAGGCCTTTGATAATCAAATTTATGCCTTAATGCTTCAAAACTGTGTTAAAACCTTTAATTCTTCATCTCTACTACGATCCCACCCTTTGACACTGATACTCTTTGTTTGATTGAGGTTCACTATGTTTTTGTTGCTTTTGCAGGTGCGCAGAGGGTTTTATAATGTTACCAGTGATCATGAGGCACGATAAAATCATATTTGGAACCCTGCAAATTCTTTGTCTTCATGGATAATGGCGTAGGGATAGTCATCCCCGGCCTTTGATTTATTTTTAGAACTGTGGGACAGAAAATTAAAACCTGCACATAACAAGCGAAATTAAGAAAAACCATGAATAATAGGCTCAAAGGTTGCTTTGGAAATCTTGGGTGCGAGATTAAATCGTGGTTGTTGGATGAAAACAACCAACGGTCCAGATCAAACGGTGAGTTCAATTGGGAGGTCAGATGGTGAATGGTGGTAGGATTAAGTCTGGGCTGTTCGATCAAAAGGATGAACGGTGGAGATGAAGCAATGAATTTTTTCGGAGAATATATGAGGACAAAAGACTTGGGGTTATAATGCAATGTAAACTGTCCGATTAGAGTAATCGACGGCCAGGATTAAAAACTGAAGAGTTAGTGTTGCGGAGATAAGTGGTAAGGCAGAAAACCAGCGGTGGTTTTCGCGCAGCGTTCAAGCAGTTTTAGATTTTGGTGGAAAAAATGCGATATAGGTTTGCGCTTGACGCGTGTCTTTTCAAAACCGCTTATATCGCGTAAATTTTTGGTGTTAACGTTCAAGAGAAAAAATTACGCGATATGCAGTTTGAGCCTTTGGATGATGGGTAGAAGATCCAACGGCGCGGGTTGAGCGCGATGGATGAAGATTTGCAGGTTGAAAAGAAGAGGTGGGGCCCATGGTGGAGAAAGGCGCAATTCTTTATAAAAACCAAGGTCTAAACTGATTATGCACAATATACATGGTTTCCAATGTAAAAACGTAAATCTTTATGAATGGACAAATACATAGGAAAACAATGAAAATGAGGGGAAAAGAGGGCGCGGGTTGTGGGACCGGGAGTACGGAGGAAGGAGATCTGGCGGATATTGGGAGCAACGTAGACTGTTGATCTACAAAGATCAACGGTTGATCTCCACCAAAGAATTATACTGTCCGGATTATGAAATAACAAAGGGAAGTCAGGTTAAGATCCTGGGCGTTAGATCTTTGAAATGGACGGTCCAGATTTGATCGCAGGATCGCATCGGCGGAGGACAAAAGGTAAATCAATAATGAAATACTCCAATGCGATTAAGCACAGGCCGTTAGATCTAGGAGAGATCAATGGCTAGGATCAAATCGTCGGGTTTATATCGAAGGGCTTATGATGTAGCGCGATTAAATCTGAGCCGCTGGTTCTTGTGGATTCAACAACCGAGATTTAATTGCAGGATCACAATCGGAGAAAGGAAAGGGAATGGAAAAAAGGGATTTTTGCGATGCGATGAAGTATCGACCGTCGGATCAAAGGATGATCGACAGTCCGGATTCAATCAGAGATCATATCTGGGGGAGGCAGTATGAAGAATGGGCGCGATGCGATGAACCGATGGTCGTTAATTTGCAGAGATCAACGACCCAGATTTCTTTCAATTCATACGTCGGGTATATGAAAAAACAAAGGAAAAATGGGTTTGGGGTAAGGTTTTTTAATGTTTTTAGCGCACGATTGCGGGGCTGTGGTCCCGTGAAAAGGATGAGGAGATCAGGTTTTAAGAAGAAAAAGGCTAATTGCAATCAGAGTTTTCAAAGTATGAGGAAATAAGGAGATAGAAAACCTCGATTGCGATTGCGCGATGGGGGTTAACTCCAGGTCATGGCTCCGGGTTTTATGTGGAGAAAAGGAGTTGGGTTTAGGCCAAAGGGGCTTAAGGCCTAAATGCAAAAAGAGTGTTTTTTAGGATTTTTGAAGGAATTTTTGAGGATTTTGAGAGTTCCGATAAGGTTAAAAAATGAGCTTAAAACCTTATCAAAGGGAATTTATGAAGGGAATGAAGGAAAATGAGGGAAATGGAGGAATTTTATGAAGAAAGAAGGGGATGAAAATGGGGTTATTTATGAGTGAAGGAGGGGTAAAAATGATAGGAAAATGGGGGTTTTCAGCAGTATTTTTCTTCAGGAAAACAGTAGATTTTTCAGGTTTATGATGGAAACAATAGCAAAGATTAACTGAAGGATGGGTTATTTTCATAAGACTTTAAGAACTCACAATTTGGCCATGAAATTGTTTCTTGAAGTCTGAAAAATGATCTAGCCACCATTTGATATGACAATTTTTTATAGGTGGCTAACACCATCTTGTGTTTGTTTCACTTCGATACCTAAGAAATATCTCATTAATCTAAGATCTGTCATTTCAAATTCATTATTCATTGCAGCTTTAAATTCATTTAACTGCATGTTACGTGTATAAATTATGTCATCAACATAAATACATAGTATCAAAATATTACCTTGATGATCATTCTTGATATACAAAGTGGGCTCATGGTCACTTCTTCTGAAACCATTATTCAGCAAGTAATGGTCTATTCGGCTGTACCAAGCTCTTGGAGCTTGCTTCAAGCCATACAATGCTTTCTTCAACTTGTACACCTTATGTTCTTGATTTTTTTATTTTGAAACCAGGTGGCTGATCAACATACACTTCTTTGTTCAAAACACCGTTCAGAAAAGAAGACTCTACATCCATTTGGTAAATTGGCCACTTTTTTTGTGCTGCAATAGCTAATACAAATCGAACAGTATCAATTTTTGCTATAGGTGCAAATGTTTCACCATAATCTATGCCAGGTTGCTGTGAAAAACCTTTGGCAACTAATATTTCTTTGTGCTTATCAACTTCACTTCTCTCATCTAACTGTGTTTTAAAAACCCATCTGACACCTCTAGAATTTTTATCATCGTGTAAATCAACCAAATCTCAAGTTTGATTTCTTTCAATAGCATCGATTTCATAATTCATTGCATTTACCCATTCTTTGTCCTTTATAGCCTCTTTAAAACAAGTAGGTTGAAATGAAAGAAACGCAAAATTTACAATATCATCAACATCATCTTGTGCATAAATATCACTTAAGTTTCTCATTTTAGGATTATTAGAATCAGACTCAAAAGATGATGAACTGCTACTACTTGATGAACTACTACTGGTTTTGTCTTGAACATGTAATCTTGGAGTGCTTGTTGCAGGTGCTTGATGTTCGTCTGACAGATTAAAAGGATTAGGACAAGTATTGTTCTCCATTTCATTCCAAAACTTGTCTTCCAGAAATTTCACATCTCGACTTATGACAAACTTCTTAGTTATAGGATTAAACAATCTGTATGTCTTAGATTTATCACTATATCCTATAAAAATATACTTTTTGCTCCTATCATCAAGCTTTTTTCTCAATTTTTATAGAACATGAGTGAAAGAAATACAACCAAATACACGAAAGTGTGAAACAATTACCTTTTCTCCACCCCATGCCTCTTCAGGTACAAAACATTGAACACTGGAAGTTGGCAATCTATTCAAAATATATACCAAACATGCAACTGCTTCAGCCCATAAATCTTTAGACAAATTTCGTGTTTTAAGAAAACTTCGAGCCATATTCATAATTGTTTGATTCTTTCTTTCTGCGACTCCATTCTGCTGCGGAGTATAACTGGTTGTCGTTTGTTTTTTAATACCATGTTGTTTGCAAAAATCAATGAATTCATTAGATTCATACTCACCTCATTTATCAGACCTCAGAACTTTAATAAACTTGCCACTCTGTTTTTCAGCCTCGGATTTGAACTCCTTAAACTTCGAAAATGTTTCTGATTTATATTTGATGAAATACACCCAAATTTTCCTGCTAAAATCATCAATGAAAGTAAGAAAATAGAGTCTGCCAGCAAATAATTTTTCTTGCATTGGACCGCACAAATATGTATGCACTAACTCTAGTTGTTATTTTTCTTTATGAGACGCTGAATCAAAACTATCTCACTTATGTTTACCCATTATACAACTTGTACAGGAAGAGATATGATCAGACAAAGAAGGCAAACCTTTCACCATAGACTATCTTTGCAACAAAATCATACTTTGGATAGGTAAATGACCATATCGCAAATGCCACAGATCAAAGTCAGTTGGCATTGAAACATTATGTGCATACAACTTCTCACTTTTCAACTGTAATTGATACAACCTGTTCTTTGTCATTGGAATCTTTGCAATAAGAGACTTATGTTTATCAAAAATCGTGCAAATAGTGTTGTGAAAGCTAACATCATAACCATGTGCATCTAACTGACCAATACTCAACAAATTATTCTTGAAATTGGGTACATAATAAACATCATAGATATTTTTCACAACATTTTGTTTGGTTAAGACAGGTACAACACCCTTTCCTGAAGCTTTAACTTGGCGATCATCACCCAAACCAATAGAGGAACTGAAAGATGTATCAAGATGTGAAAATAAATCACTGTGACCAGTCATATGATTACTACATCCGCTGTCTACCAATCAAACATCTTTATTAGGTAGTTGCAAAGTTACTTGGCATGTCAGAAATAAAGCATCTGATGTTTCGCATTCAGTGTTTGTTATATTGGCTTTGTTTTTACTTAAAACATATTGTAATTTTCGGCATTCAGAGTTATAATGGCCATATTTTTTTGCAATAGTGACATTGAATTTTTTATTTATCTATCAACTTACGACCATGATCACTTTGAGACTGCTCTGAATGTGCTTGAGTTACCTGTGATCTATCATCAGACTGAGACTGTCCTCTACCTTTTCCTCTCTTGCCATGAAAACCTCTGCCTCTAATTCTATCCATAGAAGCATTAAATTTGAAAGCATGCTCTAAATTACTGAAATCTAAATTAATTCTTGCTTCATGAGCCAACAAAGAACCAGTTAATTCTTCCATAAATAATTTTGTCAATTTTCTCGATTCAAAAACAGTAACGATCATATCAAATTTTTTAGGCAAACATCTAAGAACTTTTTCAACAATTCTTTGGTCATCAAGTTCTTCACCATTCATTCGACGCTGATTGACAACACCCATATCTTTTGTCATAAACTGATCAACGATTTCTGATTTAGTCATTTTAAATGTTTCACACTATGTTCTGAGAGTCTGTAATCTTACCATTTTTACTTTATCATTTCCTTGATAAGCAACCTTAATTATATCCCAAATTGATTTAGTAGTTTTAGCAGCATTGATTTTAGGAAAAATAGAGTCATCTAATGAATTTAAAATGCACGACTTCGCTCTACCTTCTTTCTGTTTGATTTCATCAGATTATTTTCTTTAGGCAGCAGTCATACTAGCAATTGTATTTGTGTCATGTTCTGTGAACCCCAACTCTATTGATTCCCAACACCCTAAGCCTTGTAAGCATGCTTGCATTTTAAAACTCCAAAAATCGTAATTTTTCCCACTAAATAATGGCGTAGGAATGGAAAACTGACTTTTCGAAGCCATGTTTGAAACAATAAGAAATCTGACACTTTTAAAAAAAAACCTGTACTCTCTTTTCCCCTCTACGAGAAGAAGAAAACAAGAGCATTTACACTGCTAAAGAAAGCCTCTACACTTTGTCTGCAAATATTATATCTTAACTTGATATTTTTCTGGCAGAATTATCCTTAAAAAAAATATACCCTTCTGTGAGCATACACCCTTATGGAAAATCAAGGCTGTAGAAAATATATTTAACAATGTCTTTTTACACTTAGAAAATATACGGTATGATAATCCTCAACACAGATTTAATTTTTTGAATTTAAAAATGATATTGTTGAATATCAGTAGATATTCTCTCTCTCTCTCTCTCTCTCTCTCTCTCTCTCTCTATATATATATATATATATATATATATTTGACATCAAAAGTCCAACAAAATGTATATTTCTAACAGCAAAAGTCCAGCAAAACGTTTTCTTTGGCAACAACAAAAATTTTTGCATGGCAGCCAAGATTTAACCCATCCCCTGGCAATTCAAAAATGCAGAACAAATACAATATTTTCTGCACATACCAAATCTAAGAACAAAGTCACAATCTTGAGGTAAGATCTGCAATTGGCGGTCAAGATTCTTTCTCTCGAACACAACAACAACAACGTCCCTTTCTCTCCAGCAGAGGAATAGAGTCACATAGGCAGCGACAACTATCTCCAACGAGCAAACAGCAAATAGAAAACCAGTCTCGCTCAAATGCCTCCTCACTGGCTTCACAAAAAACAAAATTCCTCCTCACTCGCTTCACAACTAACAAGGATCAACAAGATCAACTCTCGGCTTTGATACCATGACAAATTATAGCAAATAGACGTTGAATTTCTTAGAGCAACCACCACAGCATTTTTCATTTCATTGAGAAGATCTCTTGATATACAATTATTTGATGGTTATAACTAACTGAACTGTTAACTAACTATCTAAAACTAGCTTCTAAACTAAGATTTTAACCAGCAATTAATTCTTTAACATGGGCAGGTTAAGGTATCAGATCATCACTTACCTCAGCTTGCCTGGGCAAGTTAAGGTAGCTGAGCATGAACGCTGTGGGTAGTTGGCCATGAAAGTTACCTGAAACAAGAATTGTTTCAGGTAGCTAAGCATGAACACTGCAAGAAATTGAGCAACATGTCATTGCAAATGCACGATGATCAACAATTGAGGCAGTTGCATGTAGTAAAAGGATGAAGGGATGTAGCTGCGTGTAGCAAAGGATGAAGCGATATGGCGATACTTGTATAATGTAGATGGTAAAGTTTCTACAGTTTAAAGCGAACACACCAATAATTAATATTAACTAAATAATGCTAGCATTAATTTAACATTTATTGATTATGAAAAATATTTCTTCACTTTCTGTTATTTACTACTAAATTTTGTGTCTCCGGCCTTGGGAAAAGGCCAAGAACATATTAAACTAAACAAAATGACGAAATTTAATAAATAAGACAAAATTTTATTATAACAACTCCTTTTAAACTTTGAGTTTAAAGCTTTAATTTTTGTGCAACTTTTAATAAATAACGTCAAACCGATTACTATTCCCTGCAAGGGCAAGGACTAATAAAATAAAAACCGGTAAATATGTGTGAAATTTTACCCATTCTATCCTGGCAATAAAAGAGTCCTCGGCCGGAAAATAGAATAAAAATTGGGTTGTTGGAGATTCCCGGAAATCAATCCAATCATTAAAAGCAAGAAAGAGAAGATTCCTCTTAGTACTGAGAGTGAGAACACCTGAAGCGTAATAATTCTGCTTATACGCACCGGAAGCATCGCAGGTCAATGAAAACCTTGAGATTTTGGCGGTTATTACAGGGTTTCTGAGCTTCATTAACTTTGGCTTTGCAATCTTAATAATGTTCTCGAACAAGGAAATCTATACTATTTTCATTGCATGGACAACAATTGTCAGTGTGGGTCACTGGTTGTGATGCCGTTATAGTGGTGTGGTTATATATTTTATAGAAAGTCAGGCTTAAAATAAAGATTTTATTTTTTTAAATATTTAAATGTAGATTTTTTTTATCAAATTTAGATGATTAATACGTGTTTAATACATTCAATATATTCTTTAGATACAATTTATAGGTATAATTTTTAAAAAATAAACAAGTCTTTCTATATTTAATTTCTCTCTAACATAGTGCTTTGAGTATTTGTTGTTTTTAATTTTGTTTTGAAATTAGATTACCAAAACAGTTGGATTTTAACTTCTTTTATCTTTTGTTAAAGTCTAAATACTTTATCTCTTCTGGATTTGAACCTACTTTTATGGAGTGTTTTTACAAAATTATTCTAAGGTAATTAAGCAGTTTTATTGCATGTTTAATTAAATATTAAATAGTTTTATTGCATGTTTCACTACATATTCTTATACAAATATTTCATGGGATTTAAAAAAAAAAAAATTGGTAGGTTTCATTAAATGTTTTAATGCAAATATTACAACGGATTTTTAAAAATTCTTTCTTTAATCCATATATACATAAAACTTGCATGCACCAAGAGTTTGTGAGGTTTGAAATATGCTTCTTATTCTCTTAAACTTTTAGATGCAAATTAAACCCATATTAAAGATTTAGATCATCAATACAAGTATTTAGATTTAGTCTATTTTTTAAGATGTTTAAAAATAAACAAGTTAAGTCATATTAAACTTCTCTCTATGCAAAATGGTGTCCAAATTATTTGCTCTTTGCAAAACTCTAGGAAGGTGTCTTGACTTTTGAGAAGAATTTAATGCAAATATTCCAAAGGATTTTTAAAATTTCTTTTTTTAATATATATATATATATATATAAAACTTGCATGCACCAAGAGTTTATGAGGTTTGAAATATGCTTCTTATTCTTTTAAACATTTAGATGAAAATTAAATCCATATTAAAGATTTAGATTATCAATACAAGTATTTAGATTTAGTCTAATTTTTTTTTTAAGATGTTTAAAAATAAACAAGTTAAGTCATATTAAACTTCTCTCTATGCAAAATGGTGTCCAAAGTATTTTCTCCTTGCAAAACTCTAGGAAGGTGTCTTGACTTTTGAGAAGAATTTATATTCTTCTATGTAAATAAAGTGTATTTTCCAAGTTGAGATATTTTATGAGTTTTAGAACTAGATAAGTTATAGTTTTGAAAAAGTTATGGATAGATCTGATTTTTTGGATAAGGGAAAAACTAATTTACCTTGAAAAACATGAAATATTTAGGGAATAAATCATGAGAGCTTTAGCTAATAAATCAATGAGTGATTTATGGATGTAAGAAAATATATTTTTCTTCTAACTTTGTATTTAATTATTGTAAGCCTATGGGAAATGCTAATGGCCAAATGCATGTAGAATCAAGCCATTGGAGGATAGATCATGATTTTTATTATGTATGTACAATTTTGGTGTTTATTAATGAGAAGTTCTAATTATATGTGTTTATGCATGAATAAATGGATATCTGGTGGATGTTTACTTAATGTGAATGATTACTTATTACTATACAAGAATCCTAATAAACGGTAGTGAAATTGTGTGAATGACTCTAAGAGAAATAACGAATTGCTTATTTGTTTAGAGTAGAGCTGTGCAAAATTCCAATTTAGAATTCCAGTTAATATTGAGGTTGAATTTGGGTAGAAACTACATAGGTTCCAAAATCTGTAGAAGTCTCCATAACTTAGAAGAATCTGGATATGGATTATGGATAATGTTGAACATTATCTTTCCAAGACTTGTTGTAGATTAGTATATCATCAAAAAATACTAACACAAAATTTCTAAGGGTTTGAAAATGGAATTCATCAAACCTTGAAATGTGGAAGGTGCGTTAGTAAGGCCAAAAGGCATGGCTAAAAATTCATAATGACCTTCATGAGTTTTGAATGTTGTTTACATACTATCTCCAGTCTTATTCTAATTTGAAGATATCCTCAAGGAAGATCCAACTCAATGAAGTAAAGTGCTCCATGTAATTCATCCAAAAATTCACTAATGGCAGGAATGAGAAATTTATCTTTAATAGTGAGCTTGTTGATCTCCCTATAATACAGACACATATGCCACGATCCATCCTTCTTATGTACCAATACTACTGGAGCAGAGAAAGAACTTTGGCTAGGTTGAATTATACCTGCCTCTAGAATCTCTACAACCATACATTTAATTTCACTCTTTTGGGAATTTGGATATATGTAAGGTCTGATGTTTGGAGGAACGCTTCTTGGAATCAAGTGAATAGAATGATAATTATCACAAATAGGTGGCAATCCTTTGTGAGTATAAAATAATTTGTAATTACTGTCCAATATTCTTTGGATATCTGGAGAAATAGATTATTTCAATGTTTTCCCATCCATTGAGCATAATTGTGCAATTATGCCACGTTGTTCTTTCTTCAAAATTTTTGTCATACCATTAGAGCATATTATCTTCCCTGATTTCCTTGTCATTCCCCTTCATTCAATTTCCTTTCCTTCCCATGCAAATTTCAATAAAATATCTTGAAAATTAAAAGCTATCATCCCCAAAGATTGTAACCATTGGAATCCTAATACAACATCAACATCACCCATTGGAATGGAAAACATTGGACTATTCAATACATATTACCCAATGGTTAGATTAATATTATGACACTTCCCTGATCAATTTATATTTCCTCCATTTGCAACCATCACTTGATACTCTGGTGTTGGATATAGAAAGAAATTCAATTCCTTGGCTATCTTACAATGAATAAAATTGTGGGTACTACCAGAATCGATCAACAATATTACCTTTTTATGATGCAGGAGCATCATGGTTCCAAAAATTTGTACATTTAGTAGAATCTAGGGGGTCTTGTGTTTTTCAAAGGAGTTGGTTTCCTGAGTATTTAATTAATGTAATTTTCAATGTTTTGAGTGATTTTATGTGAGACATTTAAGTAGGATTTAATTAAATATTGTGAGGCATATTTGTAAATTTTCTCGAATGTAGGAGAACATGAGAGATTTAGGCTAGTTGAGTTTTCAAAGGAATTGTGAATCCTAGAATTAGGAATTAGTTGATGATTTTGTGGATTTAGAGGATTCTTAGGATTTAGTTGAGAAGATTGAGGATCTGAACCAGAATTGGTTGTAGAACCTTTTGTATATATTTGTAAGCCTCAAAGTCATTAAGGGACATGATTCTTAGATAGGATATTTGATTGTAAGCCTACGGGCATAGAGAGAGAGGAAGAGAAAAGGGCCATGTAAAGGCACATCAGGCCAAATTCAGATTGTAAGCAGGTTTTTATTGTATATGTATGATTTATTGATTAATTAAAAATTGAATTCATGGAGACTGTGTTTTGTTTCTTTTACGTGTTGAGTGATCTGTAACTGAGCAAATTCGATATCTGTGAAATAATTAACTTATTGCATGAATTCGGATGAATGAATAAGTCTTACTGTGTGAATAAGAGTTAATGGTTGGGGAGAATAATATGTGATTCCAATATGGAGCAATTAAAATTGTGTGCAGGTCGAAGGAGAAGTAAAATTTGAATCCTAGGTTCAGAGTTTTTAATACAGAATGGTGTTTTGTATTCCGGCTTGAGATAGTGTGCTAAAGTGTGCGACAGCGTGATCATCAAAGATCTGAGCGAATGAATAGAAGAATGCTCAGGAAGGATAGCGTGAAGGAAACATAGATGCAGGGCAAAGCAATCAACGCATATCACACGTCACAATTGATATGAGTTAAAAATTAATGATATAAACCTAAACTTGCAAAATTTTGATTTGCGAGGAAGCGCTAAGGAAAAGGTTCAACGTTGTGATGTGATATCATCATCACATTTCACATTGACATTGTTATTGTTTGTTGTTAAATTTATTTGTTCTGGTATGCGAAATTTTATATTCGCCGAGGTACGAAGTGATATGCGTTGCGATTTGGAATTGATATATATTGCCGATGGGCTGGTTGCAATCTGTTTAAAATGACTGAAGTTCTGATATTGCAATCTGCTACGACTTAAGGATATTTATGTGGTCCATATCCCACAGGTTCGCACGGATATTGTGTAAAGTTGCAGTTACGCTGCATCATTTTGGTTGTAAAAGTATTTAGAGATATTACGACTCTATCATTAGGTTTTGGGAAGAATAAGACTTAGTTCTGCATATTTGGGTAATGGCGGCCATATGGCTGCATCATTTTTGGTATCAGAGCAAAGTTTGGGATCTAAGAGAAACTCCATTAGCATTGAAGACACATGATCTGGAGATCATGACTAATTTCTACCTTGGAAGTCTGATGTAGGAGCATCATGGTTCCAAAAATTTGTATATTTAGTATAATCTAGGGGGTCTTGTGTTTTCAAAGGAGTTTGTTTCCTAAGTATTTAGTTAAAGTAATTTCAATGTTTTGAGTGATTTTATGTGAGACATTTAAAATAGGATTTAATTAAATATTGTGATTCATATTTGTAAATGTTCTCGAATGTAGGAGAACATGAGAGATTTAAGCTAGTTGAGTTTTCAAAGGGATTGTGAATCCTAGACTTAGGAATTAGTTGATGATTTTATGGATTTAGAGGATTCTTAGGATTTAGTTGAGAAGATTGAGGATCTGAACCAGAATTGGTTGCAGAACCTTTTGTATATATTTGTAAGCCTCAAAGGCATTAAGGGACATGATTCTTAGAAAGGAGATTTGATTATAAGCCTATGGTCATAGAGAGAGAAGAGAAAAGGGCCATGTAAAGGCACATCAGGACAAAGTCAGATCGTAAGCATATTTTTATTGTATCTGTATGATTTATTGATTAATTAGAAATTAAATTCATGGAGACTGTGTTTTGTTTCTTTTACGTGCTGAGTGATCTGTAACTGAACAAATCCGATATTTGTGAAATAATTAACTGATTGCATGAATTCGGATGAATGAATAAGTCTTACTGTGTGAATAAGACTTAATGGCTGAGGAGAATCATGTGTGCTTCCAGTATGGAGCAATTAAAATTGTGTGCAGGTCGAAGGAGAAGTAAAATTTGAATCCTAGGTTTAGAGTTTTTAATACAGAATGGTGTTCTGTATTCTGGCTTGAGATAGTGTGCTAAAGTGTGCGGCATTGTGATCATAAAAGATCTAAGAAAATGAATAGAAGAAATCTTAGGAAGGATAGCATGAACTAAATTGAGATGCAGGGTGGAGCAGTCAAGCACATATTTCACGTTGCAGGTGATATGGGTTAACAGTTAATGATACACTCCTAAAATTGCAAAATGTTGATTTGCGAGGATGCGCTAAGGAAAAGGTTCAGCGTTGTGATGCGATGATGAGGACACATGTCAGCGGAAGGATTCATCACATATCACGTTCGGTATCGTCACCGATGTGTACAATGTTTTAATCGCCGAAGTGCGATATCATATATTTGCCGATGTGCAATATATGGTATTTGTTGCGAATTGATAAACATAATATTTGCGATTTGCGAAGACAAGTAGAGATTGCGATGTGGGTTTGAGTGAACGAATGGTGATGAGGTAAAGGTGCGAAGCACCAATGAGGTAAGTTTGCGGAAGTGCGATGCCAAGTATTCATTAAGTAAGGTAAAGAAGGCGGTCACGGTATAAGGTAAAAACTGTATTATATGAGTTGTAAACCTGAAACCACTTTTATAAAAAAGCTTCCGCGAAATCATATGAATTTTCTTAATTATTAAAGTGGGTTGTAAAATTATTTAGAGATATTATGACTCTATCATCAGGTTTTAGGCAGAATAATACTTAGTTCTGCATATTTGGGCAATGGCGGCCATATGGCTGCATCATTTTCTTTTTGATAAATCCTTCTGTCTTGAGAGTTTGAGCGGTAATAATTGTCAATGCATTACAAGATATGTTCAGAATCATTTCTTCTATCTCTTGGGTTGGTTCCTGGTGTATATCCTATTCCTTTGATGTTTCTAGTTCCTTTTCTTCCTCCGCTTCACAATCTATGTAAAATAATTTATTCTCAGCACAGTTATGACCCTCAGTGTATTTGCTATCACAAATGTAGGAAAATTTGTTTGCTATTTTTTCCTCCAATTGTTTTGGTTTCAACCATGTAGGTTGTGGGAGGCTAGGAGCAACAAAACTTCCATATTTATAGTTGTGAGTGGAAAATTTCCTTGTTGCCATAATTTTGATTTCAACTTTTCTTTCCACCTTGAATGCCTTCTCCAATGAATCAAGTTCTCAAAGGCGAACATCATGTTGGATGTTATACTTTAAAGTCCCTATTAATACATTAATCCTATGGTCCTCTGGAATATCACTTAGGGGAATTTTGAGGTCTAAAATGGGCCTCCTAAGAAAAATGTACAACCAAAATAAACTTTATAAGAACCAATAGGATTCAAGATGATGATGTCAACCATGGGGGATGATTCACCATTTTTAAGTAAAATGGTAAAAAGATAAAAAAATAAAAAAATAATAAAACTACTTTTTCAACTCGTATTTTCAACTTATCTCCCAAATGTTTTACTCAAATTTCGAGTGGTAGTACTCGTTGGATGCAAAATTTAATTCATCATCCAAGGAGTACCCATGTTATATACTTTCGATGGACCCTACTACGTGAAAAGTGAGAAATACATGAAAAAACGTGATTGCAATCACGTTTTTCATGTATTTCTCATTTTTCATGTAGCAAGGTCCATCGAAAGTATGCAAGATGGGTACCCCTTGGATGAGGAATTAAATTTTGCATCTACTCCCACTCAAAATGTGAGTAAAAACTTTGAGAGATAAGTTGAAAATACGATTTGAAAAATTAGTTTTTCTTTTTTCCCTCTAAAATTTGATGATGTCATCAAATCTTATTTGATTTTTCCACTATTATTTTATAATTTCCATAGGAGGCCTAATTTAGACCTCAAAATTCCCCTAATTTGATATTCATTTTTCAAAAGTCCTCAATGTGCTGCGTCATTGAACCCTTCTGTTTGAGATTTCTAAATTGGCTAAAGAAGGTGTTACGCTTTGTATCCTCATAATGTGATACCAGTTATTCTACAAAAATTGTCCAAGTGACAACTATCTTATGAGAACAAAATCTTCTATACCACATAAACTGATTTTGTTCTAAATATAAAGATGCCATGTGTACCTTTTGTGTGTGTAACATCATGTAGATAAAGAATAGCTCCATATGTAGTATGCACGTTACTAGATACTTGTCATCAAACTTCCTCATGTCTATCTTTGGAATGTGGTGGGTAGTAAACCCTATGTTGGAGTCTCTAAAATCATATTTCATATTCCTTTTGTCCTCATCTTGATTTTCCTAGAGTACCTTGCCAATTCTAGGAAGCATTTCTTGTATCAAAATTGTCAAACCTTCCTTCAAACCTTCTATGTTTTCTTTTCAACCATTCCTAAAATTCTCCATGTTTTATTTTGATTTTTGCTTCGATACCATCCATCTTAGCTTCAAGTTAATTTTTGGCTACTCTTTGTGAGAGTGAAATTTGTTGCACTTGCTCCCTTAATTTTGATATATCATGTTGCATTTCTTTCTCTTCTTCATACGTCATAGTAGAGATTTTTGGTTTCCTAGTAGGTGTTTCGATTTTTTTGTTTCGAGACATTTCAGAATAAAAAAATGATATATATGTTTCACTATTCCTTTTGAATCACTTCAAACTGATTTTTCAAACATAAATCATGCAAATTTAAAAAAAAAATACACACCTTTTTATTTCTTTTTAGGAGTTCAATATTGAAATTATTTTATCTTTGTAATTTCATATATTAAAGATATAGTTTCATCTTGTGATATCTGTATGAGTCTTCTTTATAACACCACAAGTCTGACCAATACTGGATTCTTCAAGAAAACGTTATGCCCAATATCCCACGATGACCTGATGATAGACTAGTTCAGTAGAGAGAACTTGTACAGAGGGCCACGTGTCATTGTTTCGACCTTTGGCTCTGAAAATTATACAAGGAAAACTACATTATATACAATTTAAGTTTATTTTTACTAAATTCAAATCCAATACTCAGAGAGAAAGTTATGACGATTTTCACTGGGCCACCTATTTGAGATTGAATTATGGAGCCTTCAAAATGGCTAAATTATTTGGACTATAACTAAGAAAATATAGAGAACGAAGATCTGAAATTTTTACACTAAGTTCATAAGAATGTCTCATTCACGTGTGTGGTAGTGTATTTGGCATATGAGAGGAAAAAATACAATTTGCTTAGTAGGGAGGTTGCTTACCTACATAAGATTCATAGTTCAAAATGGTTTGTCAAACGTTAGTGGAATAAGTTCAACATGTAAAAAGATAAGTTAAAAGGAAACATAACATGCTACATAAACAATGAAACAAAAATAAAACAATATGCACAAGATACACGTCCAATAGAGAAAACATACTAATAAATCAACAATGGAGACATTTCTCCCTTTATTAGGTGGTGGTAGTAGTAGAAGATAGAATGCTAAATCTCTTGTAGTGGATCCTTCGAGCTACAGAGCTCCAATATCCAAGGAAAGGGGGTATCTTCCCCTCAAGTTTTCTGCAAGCCTCTCTTCCCTCTCAAAGGATGGTAGATCAACAAACATGTGGTGAACTTCTCACTCTTGGATTGAGATGTTGGGTGGCGAACAACTGAATCCCTCCAATCCTGATGATGACAAACAACACAAACTGGTTTGCTATGGAGAAATTTGGCCAGCATAACAATATGTCTCCTATTTAGCTTCCCAAGGTTGGATTTTATAGAAAATTTTCAAATTTTCCCTCCTTCTCTTGGTCCAAGATGGGTGGTGACAAAAGAGTGGGGGTATGTTTTCTTTGTGTGTTGCACTAAAGCCTCAAGGTGGCTCAAAGGCGACTATACTTGGTTAGGTTGAGTGTGAATATTTTTCACCAAGTGTGCCAAGTGGTCCCGGATGGTGACATCCTGTCATCCCTAGGACCACGCAACTATTGAAGGGATAGTCGCGCACTGCGCGACTATCAAAGGAAAAGCTGCACCGCGGACTCAGAGCCAGTGTTGCCTGTGCGTGGTCCAAAAATTTGTCTTCTGACCTTAGTAAAATTTAAATTTTTAGCTCCTCTAATGTATTTCTTCCCTGTAAAACTTTATCTGTACCTTCTTCTTGACATTTTTTATGTCTTTTTCCTATACGATTTTCCAATGTTAACAGTTTCCCCCCAATGTATGAGGTCTAGGAAGAATTGTATAGCCGAAATAAATTATAGTTTCTTTCTGTGTGGTTCTTTTGAGAGAGAGAGAGAGAGTAAATTGCTTTAGAACTGAGTTGAGAGAGCCCTTGTCATCAGTAAAAAAAGACACCGTGTTCTGTTGGAAACCTGCAAGACAAAGAATGAATAAAATATTTCTGCAAGGTGGGAATGTCCCATGCTCGTGATGTTTTGACTAGTTAAGCTTATCTTTACAGAGAGTGGTTCTGTTTATGCAACTTTTGGTAGTGACTTGCTACTGGTTGACAATGATGGTTGTTGACGCCCTCAAGGGTGTTCTTCTTTGAAAGAAGGTTGAATGTGGTGCCCACATGATCTAAATGGAAAATGGCATCCACCCATGTTATTCATCCACCCATGTTATCCATCCACCCATTGTATTTACCCATGGTATTGTAACTGGCATCGACCCATGGCATACATCCACCCTTGGTATTTATTCGCCCATGGTATTGTAAGTGACATCTATCCATGATATTCATTCACCACTGGTATGTATCCACCCATGGTATTCATCCACACATGGAATTTACCCATGGTATTGTAAGTGGTATCCACCCATGGTATTGACCCATGGTATCCACATATGGTATCTACCCATGGTACTGTAACTCAAAAAAGGGCTATAAATAACAGGCCTCACTTTCTAAAATGACAGATTGTCCACCACAATGTAGCTTCTACAATTATTCTATGTTTTAATAAAACATAGAATAATTGTAGAAGCTACATTGTGGTGGACAATCTGTCATTTTAGAAAGTGAGGCCTGTTATTTATAGCCCTTTTTTGAGTTACAGTACCATGGGTAGATACCACTTACAATACCATGTGTGGATGAATATCATGGGTGCATACATACCATGGGTGAAGGAATATCATGGATAGATGTCACTTACAATACCATGGGTGAATAAATACTATGGGTGGATGAATACCATGGGTCGATGCCATTTACAATACCATGGGAAAATACCATGGGTGGATGAATACTATGGGTGGATGCCATTTTCCATTCGGATCATAATAAAAGAGAGAATAATTGTAGAAGCTACATTGTGGTGGACAATCTGTCCTTTTACAAAGCGAGGCTTGTTATTTATAGCCTTTTTTTGAGTTACAATACCATGGGTAAATACCATAGGTGGATACCATGAGTCAATACCATGGGTAGATACCACTTACAATACCATGGGTAAATTCCATGTGTGGATGAATACCATGGGTGGATACATACCATGGGTGAATGAATATCATGGATAGATGTCACTTACAATACCATGGGTGAATAAATACCATGGGTGGATGAATACCATGAGTCGATGCCATTTACAATACCATGGGTGGATGGATAACATGAGTGGATGCAATTTTCCATTCGGATCACCGCATGCATAATATTGATATGGCACTCTTGTTTAGAATGAATTATCATTGTATGCATGGGACTTTGATTGTTGGGGACCTTCCCATGTAAGCATTCTGAAAGAGATTCTTATTAAGTCACGGGTTTTAGATGAATTTTGACAGTGCAACGGTTATGAAGTACAATACCATCTTGACATGAAAGCTTATCTTGAAGTTGAATTTCAAAAGGATTGATGAAAGCAATAAGCAATGATGATTCCCATAGTGCCATCGAGGGATGCCCCTATTGAGGTGATGAGTCATCTAAGGTACTACCTCCTTCTTGGAAAATTCTTGTTGTAGTCGACAAGAAGGAAGCATAAGCCGACTGAGATGAATACTAATTAAAGGGCCCTGGGTTTCTGTTGTAGCGGGGTGTGGTGTGATGGCTTAACTAGGCATGATGATGAGAAATGGTTATAACTAGTGATCGTAATTAAGTGGCCCAAGGTCGGATATGTAAATGCGAGTGGCGGTAGTCATAAAAATTTCTAGTGAGGAAATCCCTGGAGTCAGTAGGACATCCAGAGTGGGTGTATGGTTGTTATGAGTGTCATGGTTTTATTTTGGTAAAGAAGGCGTGGCTTCGATCAAGGGTGATTAGGGATTGGTGCCAGGTGAGAAATGAGAATTGATGGGTGGGAGTGCTCTCCTAAAAAAAATCTTTGTACACTTACCAAAATAATATAGAATGGGTTTGGATGTACAAGCATGGAGACAGGTGCTCCTAGAAACATGAAATAATCTGTCACTATGGTGTGAGGAGTGTGTTTTGCTGAGGGTGGGGGCCCCGTTGATTCTTATCGGTCAGCGGGTGATGAAGCAGATGAAAAGTGTTGCATATGGGCTATGTTGATGGGGGTGTGATAGGCTAAGTGTGAAATGTAGTGGTGCGTTTTTTATCTGCATATGAGAATGGTAGCTCGGGAAAGGGGTTTTAGCATGACATGGGTAAAACTTTACTTGATTTATGATGGATGAATGTACATGAAGTGCTTTTGGGGCTTGGTTTTTATGGCCATGGCTCTATACATTTGGTTTATGGTCTACATGACTGATGGATGCCATGGAGAGTAAGGCTCTACCGACCTGTGAGGGTGTTTATCATGTGAAAGGTGGGGTGATGATAAACATGGTCGGGTGAATGAAATCTATGGTTGATTTATTTGGAGAAATCATGTCACGATATGAAAATATTCTTTGGGGAGCCTATCATGCTAGGGGTAGAATGATACCTGCTTGTACTTTTTTTGGCTGTGACATATGGTGATTTGACATGTTGGTAATACCTACAACCAATATCCCAAGTAAACGCATATTTTTCATACAAATATATTTGAAATCATTTTGAATGTAAAGCAATAAGAGAGGGCATACTTGTTGTGACTTAAAATTGAATTTTTCTGAGGCATTGATTTATGGGGCTTGGTTTGAACATGATGAGCCATTAATCACTGTGTTTCTCTCGATTTTGCGATCAGGTACTCTAAGCTCCAGTTATGGTTTGTCGAATAATGGGAAAAGGGAAATATATGGGTGAATATGGCTCATTTAAACTCATTTGTGTCTTTTGAGAGTCTAAGGTTAGATTTGAGCCCCTACTCCTGAGCTTTTCTTGCTGTTGCGGTCAGCTCGAGTACCTGGGATTCACACTGTTAGTGTCAGGTAGGGTCCTAAACATCCATATTTTTATTTTAGTCATTTTCTTGCTTAGGGGATCCGTACAAATGTGGATTTGAATGGAATTTATACCCCTATTTTGCCTCGACCGTGCGGGAAATCAAGGCTGACTTGCACAGTACTCACGCAAAAATAAATTTTTGCATGAGGCCTTCATGCCTGATAAAAAAATTTGCGCAATGATTCGCACATATGTATCTGATACAGACATGAAATCATGATGCCTGAGCTCTGCAAAGGCATGACGGGGTCAAATTTTTGAAATTTGTTTATTTTTTTGGGGTTGAGAAATTGATTTTTGGTTTTTTCTCTGGTGACAGGATGTTGTGGCTTAAGAGAGACTAGCTCGATCTCCGAGCAGCTGTGGCCGAATACCCCAGTGCTCGGGGGATTTTGGCCCAGTATGGGTTGCTAAAATTTTTAAAGAACAACCTACTGAGGTTACAGGATGTCTTACTTCGATAACTGGTCTATTGTTGGAACAGGAGATGACGTGATATGGTGTTGCATCATAGAGATGTCTTCATCCAACTGGAGACTAACGTTTACTTTGTGACCGGTCTACTTCCTTAGGGGGAGGCCCTTCCATACCCACTCTCGGCTAGGGGAGTGAACATCCGTCGCTAGGCTTAGGATCATTGTGATCCTAAGGTGATTATGCAGGGATGTGTCCATATTATATCTGTGACAGACTTGTCTGAGAGGGTTTCTCTGGCGTTGATAATTTTCCTATCAGGGTCGTTAACACCTCATTGAGCATCGAGCCCACACTGTACGGTTTTTCCCCAGCTTCAGGCTAGTCACTTCTATGACTGAACTCGCTGTGTCTACTGAGGCATGGTGACACAGTTGGGCAAGGCCCAAAGGGGGACCACTAAGGTCTTCACCTATGCGAGTATCCTCTGCAACATTATGTATGAGAGGGCAATGATGCTTAGGCCTTTTGTGGCAGTGCCCATGGGTCCTCCTAGGGATCCTAGGATGTGGCGGTCGGCACTTGTGATGCCTTGAGGTGAAGGAGGAGAGGCGGGTCGCTACTGGGATGTGACAGTTGAGGTGTGGTTTGAGTCAAACCTGCAGATGTTTTTGGACTACCCATACTTGACGATGGACTTCCGGGGGGACCCGGATATGGGTCTCCTTGTAGGTTATGCATGGGGCCCAAAAGGTATGACTTTTGATGTTTTTTTTCTGCATTTTTGAGGATTTTTATCATATATAGATCTATATGTCTTTTATGGTGCCATTGATACTACTTTTTTTTCCTCTTGCAGATGTGGGTTCTACAGGACGTCCTACCACCCGCTTGGTGGAACATCAACTCGTGAGGAGGGTCCTAGTTGGGCCTGGTAAGGCCCAGGTTGGTGGGTAAGGAGGTGTCGGGGGCCCTTCAGGGGAGGGAAGCAACATTGTAGCCACCAGAGGGGATGTTGCTCTCCTTTCCCATGTCGAGTTGGCTCACACACAGGTGGTGGTAGTCGACGCACGTGTCATAATGGTTGAGGAGCAGTTGGTTGTTGTTGGCCTCAGATTGTTGGTGACAGAGGCTCGAGCCGAGGCTGCTAATGCTTGTGCAACAAGTCTAGCTGACTCATGGAGCTGATTAGAGAGGTTGAACTGGCAGGGTATGTTGACTCGGGGTTTTTTGATGATTTGGATGATGTATGGCTTGAGACAATGATGGTTCGAGAGAGGGTGCATCATCGAAATTTGCATCATGCGGCACTTGTGGTTCTGGATGTGGCACCTCTACTGGAACTAGGTGCAGTTGTGGGTCTTGAGGACCCACCAGGCAGGGCTCAGCCCTAGAGGTTTTTTTATGTTTAGGGAAAGCACCCATTATGTGGATGCTTCCCTATTCTTGATGACATGTATATTTTTTGGTTGACATGATGGTTAGGGACCTTTTTTGTATACTGGGACTCATATATTTTTTGATGTATATTTTTACAGCTCTTATGATGTGTCTATGTTTATTATTTTTGTTTTTGATGTATTTTATGTACCTATGATGGATATTTATGTTTTATGTCCTAATTTTTTATGGATGATGGTTTATACGAGATGCATTCCAGTCTAGGATATGGTTAGCTATGCGATCGACTGTCTAGTTTCAATTTATTGGTATATGTGTAAATGTAATGTGATCAAAATGACGACTCAACCATCATGCATGAAAGTATTTCCTAAATAGTTGTGAATCTCGTACTTCAAAAACTTGGTTTAACTACGATACCACTAGTTAGGAATCAAGATAGACACGTAGATGGCGAATGCCCTGGTTGGAGGCATCGGTCAACAGTCCGATGACTGCATTATATTATGCTTGATTATTGGTGGTTGATCTGATACATACATCGTTGGTGAGGAACGATGACCATTTAGGAGAGTAAATGGCCCAGGCGGCATTTCTATATTTTGCAATCATCGTGAGGCTCCATCAAAAATTCTAAAATAATTGATAGGGGACGATCCATATGTGACACAAGAGAATTTTTAAAAAAAGTCGTTGATGATTGTGATCATTTCAAAAAATCATGTTACATGCATCTTATCTCTAAGTTTGATAATTCCTGCCCTAATGGGTGCAAATTTTTGAGTTAGAGCCCATTGACGGGATTATCTAGGCATGTACCGTTGGGCTTTGACATGATGTATGCGCCTTTGAGGAGGAAATGTTTTATGATGTAAGGACTCTTCCATAATGTTTCGAAATTCCTGGGTCCTAAGGCCTCTTTTGAAACATCGTAGCAGAGGAATAGCTCCCCCTCTGAAATGAGTGAGGGGTGATGTTGTGTTCGAATGATGCTTTTACCCTTTTCTTATGTGCTTCAGTATGTTGGAGATACTCTCGTCGATTTTCGTCGATGAGTTCTTACTGTACCAACCGTTGCTCTAAAGGTTGGGTATCAAAGAGGAGTTCTATAGCTGCACGTAAGTTGTGGATTTTGCATTCAATGGGAACCACAGCCTCCACTCTGTATACCAAGTGGAAAGGTGTGAGTCCTGTTGAAGACTTAACCGCTGTGTGATGTTCCCACGTGGACGGAAAAAACATATGGTGCTAGTTTTTTTTTATGGTTATTGACCATACACTATAACATTGTTTTGAGTACTTTGTTAACAACTCCTACCTAACCATTGAATTGGAGGTAATATGGTGACACAAATTCATGTGTGAATCCTAGATGATGGGAGAACTCTTGGAATATTTCAATTTCGAAATAATTTTTGTGGTCGGAGAATAATTCCTTAGGCACACTGAATCGTGCAATGACATGGTTGAAGAGAAAATGTGCTGTGATTTCTGTCGTATTGTCATATGTAGGCATGGCTTCTTCCCACTTGGTGAAAGAGTCGATGACTACAATAATGTATTTGTGGTTTCCAGACGATGCAGGGTTGCAAGTCATAAAGTCAATCCCCCATTTGCAAAATGGACCTGCTACAATGACCAGGCGCAAAGGAGTGGGAGGTGCCCTTGTCTTGTGGGTGAAGTGTTAGCATCACTCACACTGTTTGACTGCTTGGATGCAATATTGGAATAGGGTGGGCCAAAAATAGCCAACCCGTAGAATTTTTGTGTAGTATCCATCCATGAGAGGTGGTCGCTGCAAGACCCATTATGGTAGTCATTTAGGGCTTGCTCATCTTGGTCATGCGTGATACATCATTGTAAAACAATGTCAATGCCTCTTTGATAAAGAAAGTCCCCCACTAGGAGTTACCGGGGGGCCTGGTGCATATGCACCTTCAGACGTCACGGGTGATTTGTGGCTTAAACTTTTGGGTTTGCAAGAATCGAAGGATTTCGTCGTACCGAGGGTCCTCGATCATCACTAAAAATAGATTCTCATATGGAAATGAGTCTTTAACGAGGGACCCTTGAGTTAGACTTGGAAGGTCAGTGATGAACCCAACTAAGATTAATGTTTTTTTTTCTCTTGGGGGAGCTAAATTGCAAGTCTAATTCCTACAGTATGACTACCCAATGAGCATACTTGTGGTTCATTAAGCAACGAGTTAGTAAATATCTCATGGGGTTTATAGCTGCTATGACTGTTGTATTCTTTAGGATTTTGTAATGCCAAAGTTTTTGTGTTGTGTGTACTAGGGCTAGGGTTGTTTTTTCTTCCGGTCCGTATTTTAAAGCATGGCCAGATAGATTATTACTGACGTAATAGATTACGTTTTATTTATTATTTGGCCCGTATTAGATTAATACCCCAACTATGACTGTGTCTGAAGCCGATAGATATAAGGCGTAATATTTTTCATAATCAAGTGGATTGATCAAAGGGGCTGAAGAAAATGCATCCTTTAGTACCTCAAAAAATTTGAGCCTCATCATCCCATTTGAACGAAATGTACTGACGGAGTAGGCATAGGAATCCCTGGACACAAGTGGCATAGTTGGGGACAAAGCATTGTAAGAAGTTAGCTTTTCCCTGCAGGCTTTGAAGTTGTTTGACAATTTTAGGTGATGGAACTTCTTTGATTGCCTGGATGTTGAGGGGGTCTACTCCAATCCCTTGTTGGGATACGATGAATCCAAATTTTCTGCATGAATTAACGTATAAGACACACTTGAGAGGGTTCAAGCGTAGGTTTTAGTGTCGACACTATTGGAATACCAACTGTAAGTCCTCTAGATGGTCACTTCGTTTCTTGGATCGTACGGTGAGTTCCTCCAAGTAAGCTAAGATGAGGTGAGCCAGGTCGTGGAAGATATAATTCATCTCTCTCTGAAAGGTGGCTCCAACGTTTTTCAGACCGAAAGGCATAACTTGGTACGCGAACATGCCCCAAGGGATATTCAACATCGTCTTGTACCGATCTGTGTATTGGATTTGAATTTGATTGTACCCTGAGAATCCATCCATGAAGGACAAGGCCTCATGATCGAAGCAAGAATCAATGACTTGGTCAATAAATGGGGTAGGGTAGTTTTCCTTAGGACAAGATTTATTTAAATTTTGAAAATTTGTTCAGACTTGGATGGTGCCCTGTTTTTTCATGAAGGGTACAGGTTTGGGAACTCACGACGTGTAAGCACTTGGGTAGATGAACCCAGCTTCGTGAAGCCTGTCAATCTCTTGTTTGATTTCTTCTGCCTTGGATGGGTGTAATTGACGTTGTTTTTAGTGGATTGGTGGTATGTCAGGCTAGGTGTCAATATGGTGTTCTACGATGGTGGGGTTAGGCCCTGGAATTTCCAAATAATCCCATGCAAAGATATCCCTGTACTCTTGCAATAATTTTGTGTAAGAGACTACTTCATCTGGGGAGCATGCTGACCCTAGTGAGATTTCTTGAGTTTTGCCTGGTTTTCTTGAGATATTCACCTTAATGGTTGGGAAATATTCGACATAATCCCTTCTTCGAATGAATCAGGTGCTGGGATGGGGTTTTTGAACCAGTCTACCTTCCCATATGGAAGAAAGGCTTTGGATTAAATGGTGTATATATCTAGTTTTTTGGGCTGCTAGGCCCAAAATGTTTTATGGAAGAAAAAACTAGCGGTGATGCATCGAGTCCCACAGACAATCTAGTTCTATCATAACATGTAGAATATCTTCGTCAGAGTGAAACATGAGGTCTAAGGGGGAAATTGTTTGTGCGAGGTCGTCAAGAATTGGTTTCAGGCTAACAATGTTGGTCGAAAAACATGAATATGATTATGTGGATGATGTTGTGGAACAAGGTGTAGACGGGTTGGGTTTGCACCGTCGACAGTACTAACACTATTGTGGTAGTTGTAGCAGTCTTGAAACCAATGAAATATGAGAAGACAACATGAGTCATGGTCCCCATAATGATGATATGAATGGTATATGGTGTTGTGTGTCGTTGACGTTAAATGGTGGAAGAATTTCTGTTATGGTTGTTTATTTGAGAGAAAACTCGTGCTCTTCTGGCGGCGTACTAAGGGTGTGCTCATGTTCTTGGACTTGGAATTTGCGTTGAATGTAGAGGTGCCAGAATTTTTTTCACCATGGGGCACATATCTGTTTCATGGTTAAGGATTTTGAAAATGGTGCATGGAGTAAAGGTGCCTATGGAGTAGATGGTGTGAGAACCAACACTACTCCCAATGCCCGAAGTGGATGTTTGGAGATGATTGGGAATTGTGACATTTTTTTTGTTTCTTCCATCTCCGAGTCTTTGGTCTTGGTTGGTCTATCTCTTTTAAGGAGTTCAAACTCAATTCTTCCCTTGTTTCTCATAACCTTGGGAGGTATTCACAATTCATAGTGTGTTGGAATTGCGAGCAAATCCTGCAATAATAATGCATGATCTTCCCTTGATTAAAGAGATGGATCTGCGGTATGGTGGTGACCATGCAGAGACTGTCAATGAGTTTTTTGAGTTCCTGCCATTGATTGACCATGTGGTCCTTTCTATCGCATAGAACACATGTTGTTCTTGGTTGGTTTCGTGCCCTGCTAGGATGATTGGTCGCCTTAGCCTTCCTATGGTTTTGGTATCAATGGGGGGAAGGTCGTATTGTGCTAGGATGCCTTTGTTCTAAACCAGTTACATCTGGATATTTGGTGATCAATGAGCGTATGGTGTCTAACATAGGTCGAAATTGGGGGATGTAAGTACAATGTAAAGCGTAATGGTTGTCGTGACAAATCAGACAATATTGTTGCTCTTTAGTTCTCCACTCCCTTTGGACTACTAGATTAATTGGGTACCATTTGTGAAATGATCATAAATGATAGGTTACCATTTGTGAAATGATCATAATTGGGTACCATTTGCAAGCGTCGAACAATGCACATGATAGGTTTATTCATGGAGGGCGGTTGGGGGCGATGATTTTCCCCCTTATTGGTCATTTTTCTGCTAATATGAAGAGGATGGATATGGTTGTATCATTATCTTGAGTTTTCGAACTTTCCACTAAGTCTGAATCTAATCCATCTAGTGCAACGAAACGTGTTATGTCTTGGCGTAAACAATTTAACGCCGAACGAAATTGGGGGATGTAGGGACAATGATGAACCGGGTGGTTGTTTGAACACACTCGACACGAATATTGGATTGCTTGTAGGCCATCATAGTACACTAGGTTGACTGGGTACCATATTTGAAATAACTTTAGAGCTGCATAGTCAGAGATGAAGTGAACCACTTATACCGTGTGTATATAGACGGTAACATGACATCAAGAGCCATCATGGTTTTCTTGTCGTAGTATGTGAACCGGTCGATGGTGATGATCTGATCGTCATGGAGAAACATCATTACCCTAAAGATAGATGACGCGCCTACTGTCATGACGTAGATATAAATCCACCCAAGGAGTATATTGTAGTCTAGTTGTGCGTCTAAGACCTTAATGCCTATAATTACTGTCTTTTCGACCAAGTTTACATGGAAATTCTGATATAGACAGACGGGCGCTGAAGGGCAACTGTCATATGCTCTAATGATGATGTCATATGGTTTTAATTCAGGTGATCCTAAATTTTTCCAAACATATTTGGACATGATACATGTGAATTATCTTTCATCGACGATGCATTGGTGTATGGTGATGTTCTGAACTGAAAATGTTATTTTGAAAGTGACCAGAGAAGAAAGTCTCGAGCTTGCTTTTTCCAGTTAAAAAATCGTTAGGCGTGAATCAGAAGGGTCGATTAAGCCTAACACAGAAAGTAATGCTTTTTGTTGTCTTGGGCATGATTGCAGAACTTCCAAGGCTTACATAGTGGATGGTGATTTTTCTAAATCATCTACTATGCTATAGCTATGAGCAACTTTAGAGTGATGTCCTACGCGCCTGGTTGGTCCCTTGAATGTTTTCGAAAGGGGCTCTATAGGTACTTTGGATATGGTTAACGATGCAGTAGGTTCACTCATACTCGTACCTGATGGGTTGGTGTATAGAGGTGTATCGTAGTTCCTCTTCCTTTTTTGGAAGAACAATTCTTCCCCAGCCATGTAGATCTCTCGACTACATCCTCCGGTATCATTTGGGGGTTGTTTTTGTTGTCGGGCATTAACCAATCCTTGGTGGGGGAAAGGATCTTGCATTATAAAGGGTTTTTTATTAGGTCCCCCTTGTCCATGGTTACCCTGAAGTTTTTTCAATTCGTGAGTTCGGGATAGTGGTGAGTGTAATGTCCGTATTCACCACATATGGCACAATAATGATTTTTCCTTAGACTAGGTCTCTTTTTTTGCCCTTGGGAGTTATTATTTGGCTCTTGTTTTTTATTTCGGCTGGGGTTGCCCCCAAAATGAGATAGTGGGAGGCGTTGTTTATTACTTCCCCCTTGTCTAGAGTCTCCTTGTACTTATTCCTAGGCTTCTTTTTTGCAACGTTTGGAGGGTTATTTTTTTTCTCCTGGTCGTAAGACTATCGCTGTTGAGCCTGGGATGGTTGCATTAGTTTCACTGGCATGATGTTTTTTGGTGGTTGATTTTGTGAAGGGAAAGGGGGATATAGGTTCCCCTGTCCCTAATTGGTGTAAGATTGTTGGGGGGCTCTCTTGTATCAACATTCATAGCTGAGTACTGGTTCCCCTGTGAGGGAGGGTACAATATTCCATGTTGTTGATGGTATGGTATCACCCTATTTTTCATATTATAAAAATGCGCAGATTGACTTTTATGGTAGCCAGGTTGTGACACATTCTGGGTAGAATCGCACGAGTATCCTGGGTACTGGATACTGCTGCCTAGGTAAAATTGAGTCAAGGACCCGATCAAACTGTCTACAGTATTCGACATGCCTGATAACTCTCTATAAGTTTGCAGGTGTGGGGCATTTGGTAGGACATTGTAAATATATCCTGACTGGGTGTAAATGAGTTCAAGTTGTTGGGCCTTGCTAATGGTGTCATCTTCAAAGGTAGGTTTCTATGTTGCAACATATTTTTAGATATCGGTTGTGAGAGTTTTCAAAAATAAGTCCAATAACATTCTATCGTCGAGTTTGGCTTTACACAAACTGCGACATCGTTGCCATTCATGGTGATGATCCAATATATGGATGGCTAGAGTTTTCCTAAAATGAGTCAACAGTTCCATTCATGAATCATGGTGAATGGTGTTAGGTAAACTTGACTCGGGATAGAGTCAATGTTGACTAGGGTAAATAGTAGTGGTTTTGGGGCACATGGTATTGTGCACCCATGGTTTTCAGCCCATGGTACTGCATGTAATGGAGCCTATAAAAGGCTGGGAATACTTCATTGTAATGTAGGCTTGGAGGTGAGTGGTGAAGGCTCACTTAGCTAAATTGGCCAGGGTTTTGGCCAATGCTTAATGAAATTTCATTGGTTGGGTTTTGTCCCAGATTTGGGGGTCTTTCCGAATAAACATATTTGTTTATGTTTATAATTTGTTGCTAGCTATTTTATCATTTTTTTTCCTCTCTGTAAATTTATTACTTCTCTTGTAAATTCTAAAAAATGGTATCAGAGCCGAAGGTCTATTTGGCTGATAAACTCGCAGGAAAGAAAGGTTCCTGGTTCGAGTGGGAGAAATAGCGGAAGATGGTAACTTTAGGGTTGAGAAATTTAATGGTCAAAACTTCCTGCTATGGAAGATGCAGATGGAAGATTATCTGTATCAGAAAGATTTGTACCTACCATTGAGCAGAAAAACAAAGAAGTTGATGGCTATGATGGATGCAGAATGGGAGATTCTCGATAGAAAGGCACTCGGAACAATACATTTGTACCTCGCGGCGGCGGTATCCTTCAATATTTTGAAGGAAACAACAATAGAGGGTTTGATTAAGGTGTTGGCGAAATTATATGAAAACCCCTCAGCCTAAAATAAGGTATTTCTCATGAAATGTTTATTTAATATGAAGATGTCAGAAGGTGGATCTGTGGCAGACCATTTAAATGATTTTAATATAGTTACCAGTCAGTTAAGTTCTGTAGGGGTAAACTTTGATGATGAAGTTAGGGCTCTTTTATTTCTGTGCTCATTTCTAGAAAGTTGGAATGGTTTAGTTATGGCCATTAGTAACTTTGTCTCTAGATCTAGTACTTTAAAGTTTGATGATGTTGTCGGTGCTATCCTTAGTGAGGAAATGCGACGGAAAAGCTCTGGTGATACATCGGGTAATGCTTTGAGTGCAGAGTCTAGGGGAAGAAGAATGGAAAGAGGAAAGAGCTCAGGATATCACAGTAAATCAAGGAAAGGCAGATCCAAGCCCAGATTGGGGATAGTGTGCTAGAAATGCGGAAAGAAAGGACACCTGAAGAAATAATGTAGATCTTGGAAGGGAAAAGAAGGAGACGCAAAGCAAGAAAACAATCATGAAGAAAATGTGACAGGTGATGTGTTACAAGATTCTTTGATTATTTCTTTCAAAAATGTTACTGATTCTTGGGTTATAGATTCAAGGGCCTCATTCCATGCCACACCTGATAAGAAATATTTTCATGACAATGTTCAAGGAGATTTTGGACAAGTTCATTTAGGTGATGATAAACCCCGTAAAATTGTTTGAATGGGTAAAGTTCTTGTAAAACAGCATAATGGAAACCAATGGCTATTAAAAGAGGTAATGAATGTTCTAGATCTGAAGAAAAATCTTATTTCAATAGGGTAGTTAGGCAGTGAAGGTTGTGTGACAACTTTCACAGATAAAACTTGGAAGGCACCAAAGGAGCCCTGGCAATAGCAAAAGGCGTAAAGGTTGGTACATTGTATTTATGCAATGGTATTTCTAACTCTGTTAATGCTTTAAATTCCAAAGGATCAGATGCATCATTATGGCATCATAGGCTCGGACACATGAGTGAGAAGGGGATGAAGATTCTTCACTCAAGAAATTTGTTGCCGGGTTTGAAGAATGTTGATTTGGATTTCTATGAAAATTGCATTTATGGAAAACATAAGAGCGTCATATTTCTCTGAGTTGGGAAATAAAAGAAGAGAGAAAAATTAGAGCTTGTGCATACAGATGTATGGGGACTTGCTCAGGTATTATCCCTCGGTGGCTCTCGTTATTATGTTACTTTTATTGATGATGCAACTAGAAAAAATTGGATTTATTGTAATCAGAATAAATCTAATGTATTTGATACTTTCAAGAAATGGAAAGCTTTGGTTGAGATTGAGACAAGAAAAAAGTTGAAGTGTCTCAGATCAGACAATGGAGGTGAATATTTCAGCAAAGAGTTTGATAGGTACTGTTCAGAGCATGGAATTCGCAGAGAGAAGACAGTTCCAAGAACACCACAAGAAAATGGTGTGTCAGAAAGGATGAACAGAACAATCATGGAGCGTGCAAGGTGCATGAGATTGCATGCAGGATTGCCTTTACAATTTTGGGCAGATGTTGTAGATATTGTTGTTTATCTAATAAACAGAGGGCCTTCAAGTTCCTTGGATGGTGGTATTCCAGAGGAAGCAAGGACAGGTAAAAAGGTAAACTACTCTTTTTTAAAGCCTTTTGGTTGTGAGGCCTTTGTCCATATTAATAAAGAAAACAGAACAAAGCTTGAGGCAAAATCAAAGAAATGTACCTTTATTGGATATGGTATTAATGATTTTGGTTATCGCTTATATGATTATGAAAATCACAAAATCATTAGGAGCAGAGATGTAATATTCAATGAAAAGATCTTGTATAAGAATCAGTTGCAGGAAAATAAACAGGAAAAAGAAAACAAAGAATAGTTCTGATTATCTGAAGAAAAAGTGAGTTACTGAAATAATAATAATCATGACCACAACAGCTGGCAGCCTGCCACATGCTTGAGCACCCTCAAACACTGAAAAGTCATTATTAGATGATCTACCGAGATAAGTGGAGCCCACAAACAGTATCTATATCATTATATTATTTATTGTTTAGTGAGATTAAAGATGCCAGACACAGATATTGTGAGCTTAATCGGGTGCAAACGAAAGAAGTGGGAGCAAGCCATGGAAGAAGAGATGGAATCCTTAATCCATAACCAGGCTTGGGACTTAGTCAGGTTTCCTGCAGGTAAAACAACGTTGCAGAATACATGGGTTTACAGGCTGAAGGAAGAATATGGAGGAAAAAAAAGGTACAAAGCTAGAGTTGTGGTGAAGGGATTTGCACAGAAGAAAAGTATTTATTTTGATGAAATATTTTCTCCTGTTGTTAATATGACTTCAATCAAAACTATTTTAAGTCTTGTAGCAGCGGACGATTTACATCTTGAACATTTAGATGTAAAGACAACATTTCTTGATGGAGATTTGGAGGAAGAGATCTATATGGAGCAACCAAAAGGATATGAGGTCAAAGGGAAAGAAAAATTAGTGTGCAAGTTAAATAAGAGCTTGTATGGCTTAAAACAGTCTCCAAGGCAGTGGTATCTAAAATTTGACAATTTTATGTCTAAAAAAGGTTATACTAGATGTCACACTAATCATTGTGTTTATCTGAAAAATAAAAATGATGGCAGATATATTATATTGTTATTTTATGTAGATTACATGCTTGTTGTATGGTCTAACATGTAGGAAATGAATGTGCTCAAATGAAAATTGGAAAATTCCTTTGGAACGAAGGATTTGGGAGTTGCAAAACAATTCCTTGGTATTAGAATAACTAGAGACAGGAAAAATAACAAATTAACATTGTCTCAGAATGAGTACATACAAAAGGTGTTGAAAAGATTTAATATGCAAAATGCAAAACCAGTTAGTACACCTTTTGCTAGCCATTTCAAAATTAGTAAGGAGATGTGCCCTAAGACCCAAGAAGAAATGGACTATATGTCTAAAGTTCCATATGCATCAGCAGTTGGAAACTTAATGTATGTAATGGTCTACACAAGGCCTGATATTGCACATGCAGTGGGAGTTGTAAACAGGTACATGAACAATCCAGGAAAATAACAATGGATGGTAGTGAAATGCATTCTCAGATATTTGAGAGGTACCACAAATCAAGCATTATGCTTTGGTGGTTCAAACATTGATCTACAAGGATATGTTGATGCAGATATGGTAGGTGACAGAGATAACAAGAGCAGCGCTACAGGATATGTATTTACTGTAGGTGGAACAACTATCAGTTGGGTTTCAAAAATCCAAAGTGTTGTTGTACTTTCAACAAGAGAAGCAGAGTATGTTGCTGCTACATAGGCTAGTAAAGAAATGATTTGGTTTCAAAGGTTTATGGATGAATTGGGTAATAATCATGATATGGGCATGTTATACAGTGATAGCCAAAGTGGAATTCATATTGAAAAGAACTTAGCATTTCATTCCAGGACTAAACACATACAGCTCAAGTACCATTTCATACGGTCAGTATTGGAAGATGGACAGTTGAAGCTGGAAAAGATACACACTAGCCAGAATCCTGTAGTTACGCTAACAAAAGTTGTAACCAGGGAGAAACTGAGAATATGCTCAGTTTCAATTGGTCTTCCAGGATGACAATAAAGATGAGAAACAACCAGGTCCAAAGAGGATTCATTATCCAGCAAATAAAGCAGAGGTGGAGTTGCTACAATCAGTGTCCAAGTGGGAGATTGTTTGGGTGTGGAGCCTGATTTTCATCCTAATTCAGAGATCCTTGTTTTAGCCGGATGTATACCCCAGGAAAACTGTACACCCCTGTAGCGGGGGGGACTTGTCCCCCTCGCGGGGTCTGGGGGGGCTAGCCCCCCAGCTAGGGGGTCCGAGGGCCAGTGGTCACCCAAAAGGGGTTTCGGGGGCAACGCCCCCAAAGATAAAAACAGATGTAAAATTTCCTTGTAAAAGTATAGTAATTTCTAGTCAATTTGGGTCATTTATTAGGCAGATGATCTGATGGTAGAAGTTATGTTTAGTTTAGGGTTTTTTTCCCTAGAAGGCAACCCCTCACTTTGTATGAGGGTATTGTATTGTAGTTGTGCAATGTATGTGCATTCTCAGAGCGAGAAACAAATAGGGAGACTATGAGAGAGAACAGAGGATGTTACAGCGGATCTGTTTTAGGTTATGTCTCTTCATTGTTTTTGGATAATAGAAAGGAAGGATTGATTGTTCGAGGTAGACGTAGCCCAAACTGGGTGAACCACGTATATTTGTGTCTCTCTGGTTTTATGTGTTTTGTGTGCTTGTGTTTTCTGCATATTTTATGTGTTGCATTGCTCCATATATATATATATAATTTTCTAACACGTTTATCGACATGCCACATCTGAATGCCATGTTTTCATGCCACATAATCATAACATATCCACATTAGTACATTAGAATGCCCTCTTAGCAAGTCACATTAACCCCTACTCACCTACAATGCCTGGGATTTTCTTATGTGGAATCCTCATGTCCCCCACATGCTCGATCACACTAGATTATTTCTTAGGATTTTATTTTTGAGTTCAAATCAAGCATTTAGAAAAGTTATAGAAAGACTCTAGATCCTCGATACATATCATTGTTGCTAAGGTTACTCCACACCAAGTTCTAACATATGTGGTTTCACCCATACATACCATATGGATATTTCAGAATATTGTTTTTATATAAGGTTTTGTATGTCCAAATATCCAAATATAAAAATATGTGGAACATATTATCCCATTTGTACTTCTGCACTACCAAAAGTCTTAGATATATGAATATCTAGATATCTAAATGTTTAGAACATCCACTTTTTGTGACACCCCTGATTTACTTTCCCCCTGATTTTTGTAATGAAATAATACTCTGAATTATAAATGAATATATACTTTTATGTAATGACCCAAAGATTGAGACCACATACCCATGATCTTAGAGGGAAGAGGAAATATAAACCCAGGTGGGGTTAGCTCACACCTTTAATTAATTCTATGGTGCACATAATAATAAAAAGAAGAGGAAGAGTCCACGAGGAACATGAATAGGAACCCTTGATAAATTATAAAAAGGCATTAGCACAAAAATTTTGGGGTTGTATTTTATTCTTGAGAAAGCACACGAGAAGTTCTAGAGAGACCTACAATGTTGAGGGAATGAAATTCCTTGGGAAGCTAAATTGTGGATTGAAGGAGCTCAAGAAATTTTTAGGAAAATGGGAATGAGTGCTTGCCAATAATTGGTTCAAAAACCACTCATGGTGCTTGATAAAGAGTTGATAAATCACCTATTTTTATAAGTAATCCATGTCCTATTTGAGATGAGTATGGAATCCTACTAAAACTGTTGAATAAATTCCCCTTAGATCGTGGATCTAACTCAGGGGTGACTGTTGTAAGTGATTCTAGCTACAATAAGTGTATGGTTGGGTGGAAAATTGAAGTCTCGCCTTCAATTTTCCCTTTTTCCATATTATAAATGAAATGCTCTAAGTTGAGAGTTATAAAGTTAAATAAATTCTCTATGTAAATTGATGTGTAGCTCTAAATGATGTTGCATTGTTGTGTGACATTGGTGCATGATTGTATTGGTTGAAATTCTTGAATGCCTATGGTTATTGTTATTAATTTATCTCATGCATCCATTAGCTAAATTCTCGAAGTTATCTATTTATTATATATGGAGTACATTATGTGTTTAATGTGTTTATAAATGGATTGATTACCAACAAGGGATGCCCTATTCATGTGTGGAAGTGAGAGGTTGAACCCCTAAGTAATCATCTCAAGAATGGGTTTATTCTTAAGTTCTTTTTGAACATTCATATTGGTTCAGATGACATGAGTATGAAAAAAAAATGATAGATAAATATATGGTAAATGCATCTGTAAACTAAGCTTCAATGTTTGCATTTTGATCATCAGGCCTCAAACTATGAATTGAATTCTCAGGAAGGATGGATCATATCTATGAAGAAATGATTTTCAGGACTAGGTCAAAACCTATGCAAGCTTAGGAGGGATATCTATGAGAGCTTTATAACATATGTATTTATGCTTGTATATAAATTGGCAGGGGCTAAGCCTTAAGGAACTAAGGGCTTGACCCTTGAATCATAATAGAGCATATGTGCGAGTGCCATGGCTGAGTGCTAAGGGTGGGAAACACCCAAAATATGTTAATTATGTCGCAGGGGTTAAAATTCATTTGTCAAGGAATGGAAGGTATACTCATTTTTAGGCCATACGGTCATGAGCCATGACCAAGGGCACATAGGAGGGAGAAATAAAATCCATTGGATTTTGCGGGAGACTTAGTGCCATGCACATGTCCTAGAAGTATTTTATCAGATATTTCAATGGGATTCCATGGCAACCTCACCAGGATTTATCCACAAGGGTGGTGTGGTGTGGTGGGACTACTGCAAGGCTTGTGCAATGGTAAGGCAAAGCACCCCTAGTTTTATTTTATAATATGATATATATTCTTAACCAAGGAGAAAAGAGTTTGATGGGACCCATGGCTAGCATAGTAGGTTACATGTCCTCAGAGTGACATGGCACCCTAGGAGGAGAACATGCGTCAGTTGGATTTGAGAGTTCTATGTGGCCAAGTAGCCTGTAACTAGATAACATGTGGCAGTCACAGAGTGGAGCCACGTGGAGGGTCTAACATCACCCCGTTGATAATATATAATGACGTCACCTTGGTGCATCTATCCAAGCGAGTTCTTGCGGTGTTGGGTGAAATCCTGTAGGATTTTATTCCCAAGGTGATGTGGCAGCAATGGAACACACATGCACAACTATAAAGGGGGATTCAACCATGTGATTGTTTGAAGCGCCCTCTATCAGAGTCGACGTGGTAATATAATGGGGAAAAATCCACATAACCATGGCAGTTTTGAATGACTTGTAAGAAATTAAGGGCCAAGATGATGTAGCAATGGTGTAGCTCAACCACGCGCAGTCATAGAAAATGGGTGTTGGTACACGTGGACAAGGTATCGAACATGATTGAGTTGAAAACTACAGTAGTGATTCCTAGTGGAAATGATATGGACATGAATTAGGTAGCCACATGGGTGCCATCTGGCAGGTCAGGTGATGTGGCACTATCTAATACGCCAATCTTTGAGCGACTGTATATTTTGATCCGTGACTTGGATTGAAGAAAATTTTATATCGTTAGAAAGGTATCGATGGGATGAACATAACGAGGTTATCCATTTTAATTTTTGAGAAATTTGGAAAAGATTAAAAAAATTTAGACCCCATATCCATAATTATACCTTGGAGATAATGTCAGCATTGTAAATACCCTCTTTCTTTGTTGATAGGATGAGTGGTGGTAAGGGGGTGAGTTAAAAAACGGTATCATAGCTTCGAGGTTCAACATTTTGACTAGATGGGCTCTATTTCAGAATAAATGAAGGTATAATGTACGTGACTCTATTAATTAGAGAGTCAAGTGGTTTGATAATTTATCGTTGTAGGTGTTGGTTATCAAAACTATTATCATGGATTGTATATTGATTATCTTCGTGTGCAAAGTAAATTCTGAGTGTAGCAGCGTAATGAATGGTTATGTGCTAACTTAGGATTGCTTGCATGTCCTATGATGCATTTTGCAAGTGTGAGAAATTACAAGTATGATAGATACATGTGGTTTCCTAACTAACACCCTTGAGATTGCAGTTGTCATGACTTCTTGCCTTAATAAGAAGGCCAAATTCTTCTAAATTTTTTAAAAGATGATATAAGTCAATAATAGTGGTCTCGGTAAGGAGGTTGATTTTAATTATGTTGTTGATTTGGATTAAACATTGAATTCTAAAGCCTATGATGGCATGATGGTAAAATTTTGATATGTGTATATCACTAGTACAAAATGACTAATTAGTTACTAAAATTTGCATATAAACAACTAATTTTCAGTCGGTGACCAATAGTAGCTAATTTACAATATCTTATAACACGACCAACTTTTAGTCATTTTTAGCTTACTCATTAATTGGTTTTCTCAACTTTATTGTCTAGTAGTATATTTAGCCATTAATTGCCACAATTAATGACCAAATATACAACAAAATATATGACTTAATGATCACCCAAGAAAACCAATTAATGACTAAAGAAATATGACCAAAATTTTGGTCGTGTTATAAGATATTGTAAATTAGCTACTAATAGTCATATATATGCAAATTTTAGTCATCGTTTGAAACCAATTAATGACCAAAGAAATATGACTAAATTGTTGGGAAAAACACTGAGAGGGGGGGGGGTGAATCGATGTTAGGGCATACTCTACAATTTTTACTTTTTCTTACTTCAAAACCCATACGCTACTTTGCTTAACCAGACTCGCATATACACGTGGATATCCTTCATAAAACTCGCGTATACACAGAGATCTTATTATGCCATTAATTCTTTACATAGTTCTATGCAACATTCATTCTTATGATAATTAGATAACAGTAAGCATGTGCAGTAATAACAGAGTAAACCATCACACATAAGCATCACATATGAACACCAGGATTTTAGGTGGAAACCCAATTCGGGAGAAAACCACCGCTGCCGTTGTCTTGGCCTTCAATATTTTATTATAAAGAAAACATCTTACAACTATGTGCTGGCGCAGACTCATACCAGCACGCAGGCACCCACCTGCGCTCGTTTACCAGCCTCTCCTGGAAGGGAGCTACGACCCCCTGCTCTCGTTTTTCGACCTCTCACAGAAGGAAACTCGACCCCACACTCTTGTTTGACCTCACAGAAGGAGCACAACACAGTGAGAGCTACAGCCCTCGGCACACCCGCTGAGACACGTTTCATCGGGTGCAAAAAGCTGGGATCACTTGACTTCCGCCTGACCTTCACTTATCAACAATACGCCTTGCTCATTGCTTCGAACGAACGGTGAGACCCGCCAACAGTGTGGGACACGCCAGTTCGAAATGAGCATAGAAAAAGACATTCATGACAACCATTGAATCAGAAACTCATGCGCGCTTTGTTGGGTGGACCGCGTGTATCGCGCTTTCCGGGAAGACTAACCGCGTATCGCCGGTGCATTTGGGGAAAAAGCTTCGCAAGCACGCTCACCTTTTCCCCTTCCTGAGACCCATATACACGCTGCTACGTAAACAGCGCGTATAGATCTATGAAAGATAAACTTTGCAGTACAGACCAGATCTATGAACTTACCCAGATTTCTTCAATCTCTTCAACAGGATTGCGCCAGGTCTTCTTCACTTCTTTTCAGATCATCCTTGACATTCACCATTTCTAGATCTAGAGATCTTGAGCCTTCATCGTGTTCATAGGTGCATCATAGATTCAGATCTATCAATTAGGAACAGGGTTCAACCATACAGATATACTTCAGAGTGAAGTATTCATCAAAGCTCAGACATATGCACACCTTTACACAATGATTTTCTTCTCCTTATATAGGGTTACCCTTCATCAATACCATGAGTCAAAACCACATAACTTCCAAAGGTATTCCTGGACGGGATCACATAGGCGAACCATAATTCAATACAATGGGTCAAAACCATGGTATTTACCCCTGGTTTTACAAATTTAGAGTTCTTTTTCCCATACACGACTTGGAACATTATTTCCCGCGTGCATACGCTACTTCGTCTAGACAAATCCACGTATGCCTTGAGACATACTCTTTTCGTCCTGTTCTGGCACATACTGACATTCCTTTCATCATTACCTTCTGTACTGAATGTAGATGCATCAGATTTACATCATTTAACAAGTTCATCAAGACACATTCTATCAAGGACAACTTTATCAAGTAGGTTGCCATCATCTTCATCAAGTGGGTTGCCATCAAGGACAACACTCTGCATCATATTGCCAAAAATCTCCCCCTTTGGACTTGATGGCAACCATGATGGTGTTTGATCACCACATCAGATAGATACATTAAGCACAACCATTATTTATGATATTCTCCCCTGATTCAAACACCATGTCACTCTCCCCCTTTGACATCAAGGGCAAAGGGAAGATCAAAACCAACACAAGGTTTTTCTCCTCATGTAGACATAAGAGCTCTGCAGATCTGATGTGCACTGAAGTTACCATGCTCCCCCTGAGTTGATGCTGAATCTTCAAACATATTTTTTTTTCAATGAAGTACATGACTCTATGACCTTCCTATCACCAAGACTCATACTTACATCAAAGATCCAACCAAGTGGATTTACATATGCGACTCAAATACCCAACCAAGTGGGTTTACACATTTGAACAAGTCCTTACATGACTGAATATTACAATTTACATCATGGGTCTCAACATGACCTTTTCATCAAATTACAAGTATGAATTTTCACAACCAAAACCAAAAAGACCTCAAGAGAGAGATCAAGTTTCAGAACCATCATAATTCCAACAATGCATTATTCTCAACCAGGCTAATGCTCCCCTTGAAACTGTGCATCCTTTCCATATGACCAAAACTCCTCCTTAGCTTGTGCAATCTGAATACTTTCATCAGCAACAATCTCTGCATAATCTGTCCTTATCTCTGAATCATAAGACTTCCACCTCATCCATGTGTGAAAGAAAAGAATATCCTTCAGCAAAAAGCAAGCAAGGCTCATCCACAATCATAAGAAACCATGTAACATGTCATCATCATTTAGAACTGAGAAATAAACAGATACATTGCCAATAATACAATCATTAGTAGTCAGACTGATGCTCTCCCTGAACCTATGTTCCTGATCTTCAGTTGTCATACAAATTTTCTTATCAGAAGTGCATACGCGACTGTCTCCACTGTAACTCGCGTGTATACGCGGCTTTTGTTCATAGAACCCGCGTATGGAAAGTGAAACATAGAAAATTTCACATTCCTTCATCTCCCCCTGAGTTTGTGCCACCTGTACCTGTCTTTTGCATATCAGATGCTCTGTCAGAAATACTCATAACCAGAATCACCAAAACAATCATGAAAATCACCATACATTTCTCCCCCTGTGACAATACATTCCTGATCTCTATAATCTCACATCACTCCTGCAGTCATTAAGAGAATTAAGCTTCAGAAACGGATGACTGCAGTAGGGTCAATATTCCCTACATTTTTGACCGGTCCTCCTTCCTATTCCAGCTTTGCTTGAAATTTCTAATTGTGTGCTGAAAATTAACCAATTTCTCAGATCTGTTCATCCTGCATTCTTTTTCCACATGTCCATACTTGTTGCAAGCATAGCATCTTATGTGACCAGAAAAGTAAGCATAAGGATCATAATGTGTTGTTCTATTCTTCCTTCTATTGCAATCAACTGCTTTATGACCATACATGCTGCATGAAAAACAATATCCCTTGAAGAAACCAGAGTACCTTTCTGTGTAGAATCTGTTTGTTTGTGACTGAAACAATTTGTTTCTGCAATTGGCTGCAACATGCCCATAATTATGACATTTTAAGCATTCAACATTTTTGAATGATTTCCTTTGAGAATTCATGATTGTAGGTTGACCTTTAGTTTCTTTCAACACTTCAGGTTTTTCTTTGACATCCTTTGAATCTTTAGCACTTCCTTGTGAACTAGATTCTCCTTTAACCGTTTCATGAAAACCCAGACCAAGTTTGATAGATGGAGATCTTTGACTACTAAGAATATTGTCTAGAATCTTAGTACTATATTGAAACCTCAAGAATTTATCCTTTTCTTCTAATTTACCTTTGAGAATATTTACCTCAACCTCCATTTTTTGGCATTGCTTCTTCATGCTTTTTTTGACCCTTTTTCCTTCTTCTACTTGATCATTTAATTTTAAGATTTCTTCCTTCAACCAATTTTCTTGATCTTCACATGTTTGTAGCAGTTCTTCATTCTTCTTATTTGATTTTTCCAGATCTTCTTTGAGAGAGATGATTTCTGCTTCAAGTCCTTCCTTTTCAAATGATTGTAGAGGTTCTTTATTCTTCTTATTTGATGCTTCAAGATCTATTCTTAGAGAGATGATTTCTGCTTCAAGTCCTTCATTCTTCTTCTTTGATTTTTCCAGATCTTTATTTAGATCATTGATTTCTACTTCAAGTCTTTTATTTCAATTGCTTCCATAATTGTACAACTTTTGATACTTGTCTACCTGTTCATTCAGAATTTTTATCTGTCCTTTCAGTTGAGAGATCATCTCATTGTAGATACCGTCTCTTTATTTAAATGATCTTTGTTGATCTTCATCTTTAATCTTGAGAGCTTCTTCTAGATCCATAACATTACTTTCAATATCTTTACCATTGCTTGCACAAGAAAGTGAATCACATTCAATACCTGTTTTATCTTCTTCATTTTCTGCTGCACATGTTTTCTGAGAAATCTCCTTTTGAGTAGCCTTCTTCTTTTGCTTCCTTGCCATGAGCACTAGTAGATCTTGGTCAGAATCTTCTTCATCTTCACTTGACATTTCATTATTATCTTCATTTGCATAATAACTCTTCCCCTTTTCAAATTGTTTATAAGGACATTTAGCAGCATAATGACCCACTCTTCCACAATCAAAACATTTGAAGGGAAGCTTACCTCTGAATCTTCTAGTACCTGGTTGGAGTCTTCTCACAAAGTTTGCTTCTTCTTCTTCTGAAATATAACTTGATTCCTTGACAACTTCCTTTTCTTTTCCTTTTGCACACGCCTTAAAGGCAGCTTCTTTGATTTGAGAGGGACCTCCTTGTCTCATTTCATAAGCAGTCAGGATACCATGTAATTTAACAATATTAAGAGTTTGCAGATCTTGACTTTCTTCAATAGCCGATACTTTAGATTCAAATATTGAAGTCAAAGATCTTAAGACTTTTTCCACCAGAGTAGTATCAATTATGGTTTCACCCAAACTTCTCATACGATTTACAATATCATCTAGACGTAAAATGAAACTGGCAATACTCTCATCACTATGCATCCTTAAATTTTCATATTCAATTCTGAGAGTTTGGAGTTTTGCACTTTTTACCTTTGTATCTCCTTCATAGCTCAGAATGATTTTGTCCCATATTTCTTTTGCTGAATTTAGCTGCATCACTTTAGCAAATTCTGGTTCAGACATGCTTCCTAACAAAACATTGACTGCTTTGGCATTGACTTCATATTTCTTCCTTTCTGTTGCATCAGTAGGAATACTTGCCGGATACTGATAACCTTCTTCCACGATTTCCCATACTTCTGCACCAAGACTTTGCAGATATGCTTTTGTTCGTATCTTCCAGAATAACAGATTACTTCCATTGAATAGAGGTGGCTTTAAAGACAATACTCCTTCATGACTTCCCATTGCGACGGATCTCCTTCAAGCGATCAAGCTTCTGCAAAAGGACCTGCTCTGATACCAATTGTTGGGAAAAATACTGAGAGGGGGGGGGTGAATGATGTTAGGGCATACTTCAAATATTTTTACTTTTTCTTACTTCAAAACCCATACGCTACTTTGCTTAACCATACTCGCGTATACACGCGGATATCCTTCATAAAACTCGCATATACACAGAGATCTTATTATGCCATTAATTATTTACTTAGTTCTATGCAACATTCATTCTTCTGATGATTAGATAACAGTAAGCATGTGCAGTAATAACAGAACAAACCATCACACATAAGCATCACACATGAACACCGGGACTTTAGGTGGAAACCCAAGTCGGGAGAAAACCACCGCTGCCGTTGTCTCAGCCTTCAATATTTTATTATAAAGAAAACATCTTACAACTATGTGCTGGCGCAGACTCATACCAGCACGCAGGCACCAACCTGCGCTCGTTTACCAGCCTCTCCTGGAAGGGAGCTACAACCCCCTGCTCTCGTTTACCAACCTCTCCTGGAAGGGAGCTACGACCCCCTGCTCTTGTTTACCAGCCTCACCTGGAAGGGAGCTACAACCCCCTGACTGAAGGCTACAACCCTCAGCACCACTGCAGACCACGTTTCATCAATTTTCAAACTGGATCAAATAGCTTCAACACAACCCTTCACTTATCAACAATCATACCTTGCTCATTGCTTCAAATAGAACAGTGAGACCACTGTAACCAGAATATCAGATATAACACAGACTTCAGAATAGATATGCAGAAACACATTCAACCTTCAGCAACCATTAGATCAGAAATCATACGCACTTTTATTTAATTAGACCCGCGTATATACGCGCTTTCCAGAAGACTAACCCGCGTATACTTCAGTGCATTTTCAGGGAAAAACCCTAACTGCACATACGCGCTTTTCCTTCCACAGACCCGCGTATACACGCGCTTTTCATGAAACGAACCTGCGTATAGATCTATGAAAGATAAACTTTGCAGTACAGACCAGATCTATGAACTTACCCAGATTTCTTCAATCTCTTCAACAGGATTGCGCCAGGTCTTCTTCACTTCTTTTCAGATCATCCTTGACATTCACCATTTCTAGATCTAGAGATCTTAAGACTTCATCATGTTCATAGGTGCATCATATACTCATATCTATCAATTAGGAACAGGGTTCAACCATACAGATATACTTCAGAGTGAAGTATTCATCAAAGCCCAGACATATGCACACCTTTGCACAATGATTTTCTTCTCCTTATACAGGGTTACCCTTCATCAATACCATGAGTCAAAACCACATAACTTCCAATGGTATTCCTGGACGGGATCACATAGGCGAACCATCATTCAATACAATGGATCAAAACCATGGTAGTTACCCCTGGTTTTACAAATTTAGTGTGCTTTTTCCCATACGCGACTTGGAACGTTATTTCCCGCGTGCATACGCTACTTCGTCTAGACAAATTCGCGTATGCCTTGAGACATACTCTTTTCATCCTGTTCTGGCACATATTGACATTCCTTTCATCATTACCTTCTGTACTGATTGTAGATGCATCAGATTTACATCATTTAACAAGTTCATCAAGACACATTCCATCAAGGACAACTTTATCAAGTAGGTTGCCATCATCTTCATCAAGTGGGTTGCCATCAAGGACAACACTCTGCATCATATTGCCAACATAAATTTTGGTCATGTTATAAGATACTGTAAATTAGCTACTAGTAGTCGTATATATGCAATATTTAGTCGTAATTTGTAATCACAAATCTATCATTTGCAATAGTCATTTTCATTTTTTGGGTAGTTTCATATTCATTATATAAATGATTACTTTATTACTTTATATTCATTTCATTTACTTTTATTAGCAATCATTATAAACAACTAATTTAGTCATATATTCATTTTATTTGTGTTCATCATTAATCAACATAAACTACTAGTTTAGTAGTTTTAGATTGATTTTATGTGTTCATTATTAATCAACATAAACTAATTAGTATGATTTTTTAGCCAAATTAAAATTAAAAAAAAATATCATACAATGTACATGTTTATCTAAAATGAAAATGAAAAGTTACATATGTTAATTACAATACTAAATAATATCAAGTGCAACTACAAATAATTTCAATCAAATAAATTATATTATATAAAATGTCAAGTATTACAATACTAGTTTCGAACTTAATATTGGTTGGAGTATAACTTACTCATGAAATATTTATTTACAAAAATCTTCTGGAAAATATTGTTTCATCACTTCAAAACATTACCATTGTGTTTCCAAGGCATTACATGTGAATTCACCAACTCTGAAGACTTGACCAACATTCTCTATGTGTGTGTCTTATTCGGGATATTGGATCTATAGGTACCAATAGACCAGTTCTCTTCTCTCCCTCTTTAATATTCATTTTGTCCTTCAGTGTTACTAATCTCCTCTTTCTTCAATTCCTGCTTCTTACCATCAATACCGAGTTTCTTTTTTGAAAAAAGAAATAAGACATAATGCAAAGTATAAGACATGAAAGACGATGAACACTCGAATATAAACAAAATAATACTATAAAGGATTATACGATATATAACTCAACATCAACAATATTTTTAATGCCATTTCCTCCCATAAAAGCAAGAAACTCGAACAATTTTTCTTCAGTTGGGCAATAATGGCCATTATGTAGCCAGATGACCTGTATAAACAAAGCAAATAAAATGTCACCATAGAAAATAACACCATAGTGTTGACGGGAAAATATGTCCGGCCAACAGTAGGGGATCTCCCCGGTAGAAAGTCCCAATTAGACTTTGAACCATTTGGAATAGGGATCCCGTCCGGGGTGTGGGTCCGGCTACCGCTTAAATGACTTTCTCTTCAGTCTCGAAGAACCTGATTAAATCTGCAGACATACACTCATTCACATGATACAGAATACATGACTGATGTATCGAACTGATATATAACACTGTGCGTAGCAAGGTAATGAACAAAATGCATACGCCCAGGAAGTGTCGTTAGCAACACATCTATGGGGTAATGCATGCAAGATAATCTGACCACTAAAGAAACAGTTCTTCATGGCAAGGATATCCCTTAACTTTCCGAAAGATGCAACGAAATGCTAATAAAATAGTTCATTAACATTCATTATAAGAACAAACGATAAACTTAAGCATCATAAAGCACAATCATAGATAGCTATGAAGTACAAATGATACTATTAAGAACATGGCTTCATTAATCATACGATATTCTGAAACTATACGCAGAATACACACAGTTTTGTCACAGCTAAATACATCATCCAACAAAGGGATTTTAACAAGTATCTGAATTTCACATGAGTCAGAGTATGACCCTTCAATTACAATGCAATATTTCTCTTCAGTCCACCAAAAGAGAAGCCCCTAACTATGTGCCCTGCAGGGGTATTTATAGATTCAAAAACCGCCCTTTAGGCTTTCCGACGGTTCGGCTTCCCGACGGTTCAGCTTCCCTGCGACCTTGGCCGAACATGCGACCTGCGACTTATGTGCCGGTGCGACCTGCGACTCAAGAGTAGGCGCGACCTGCGACCTGGGGCAGTTGTGACCTGCGACTGAAAAGCTTAGCTATGGAGGTGGTAGCGCGCTCAAGAGTTCTGGAGCGTCAATTTTCTTCCCTTTGAGGAAATCTCGCCAGGCCTAATAATCCGCTGCTATAGGGGAAACTAGAGGGGTTTCCTCTTTTAATCGGTGTGTACATTCCAGGGCATTTGGTATCAGAGTTTCTTTCTTCTGGGAGATCTGGATTGAGAGGGAGGCAAGCTTGGTGTAGATTTGTACTGGAGTGACAAGCAACCGATTTAGGTTCTCTTGTGATGCCTCAAACTCTGGTGCGGTAGCAGCTTGTCTCAAGGTTACAGAAAGACTGAATTTCTTGATCTACTTGCTCCCAGTCTTTAGTTTCGTCCAGTGCCCCCAACGATGGAATGTGATGAAGAGCGTTCATGGAGTCTATACCACTGATCAGGTGATTATATGCAGACACCACTTTGTCCAAATCTTTGGTCAGCTTGTCTTTGGACTGTATCTTCATCCGGATTTGTACTTTGGCGTCTTGTGTGTGACTCCAATCCTTCCTAGGCACATTTTCGGGAGCTTGATGGTACTGTGTTGTCTAGTTTATCATTCTGTCCAAAGCTACCGAGGCCTCCTTGAGCTGCTCATGCTTCACTTTGGTTTCCGCTCGTGCCTCTGCCAATGGGGCCACTGTTTGTTTTAGGGTGAGCATTTCTCTATATACTTGCTGCATGTTCATTTCCAATACGTCACATTCTTTCATGACTACCAGTGGGACTTCATTGACTTAGGAAGGCTTACTTTGGAGCTGTCGCACTTCACTCTCCAGTACTGCTTTCTCCTGTTCCGCTGCTTTTAGCCTGTTTTGTAGGGAAATAATCTCCCTGCTCATTCTAGTGACATTCTCCTCCGTGGCCGCGGCAAAAGCGATGCCTGCTGATGCTATCATTACAGGGTTAGTTCTTGTATCTGGGACTATGTCCTTTTCAGTGGCAACCGTAGATATGGCGGGATGGCTTTGCGCCAAGGATTTTCTTCTCTCTTGCCGTATTTTGAAAGAGAATTGGTCAAATGTCAATCTAGTCAGGTCGAAGACCTCTTCCTCTCGTTCCCCGGGAAAATCGTCATCAGGGAGGATACTTTTCTTGCCACTCGGAGGAATCTCCAGGGGAGATATGTTGATATCATCTATCAGTTCATCCTCTATATCCTGCGTTTGTCCTTTTCCTTTCTCCTTTTTCCGGCGCTCGACTTCTGCCTTGTCATGTTCCTCCTTCTTCCTGCGTTCTGTCTCTGCCTCTGCTTCTTTTTCAGCTTTTCTCTTTCGCTCTGCCGCGGCGGCTTGGTCTGCCTTCTTTTGACGATTGACTTTGTCAAGTTCTTCCTTAAGTGCTTGTTCTGCCGCCGCCTGTGCTTCCCTTTCCTGTCTTTCCTTTTCCTCGGCCTGCTTCCTTTTCCGCTCTGTCTTTGCATCTTTTCTACGTTTCTCTTCATCCTCCTTCATTTTCTTTTCTTCTTCCTTCTTGGCTTGGGCCTCTGCTCCTTTTAGCTGATCCGAGGTGTCAGTCTTTGTATTGGTTCATGTTTTCTTATCCCGAGAGGAAGAAGAGCCTCCTAGTTTATGGCTCTTGTCTTCTACATTTTGGTGATCCTCTTCTTCTCGGTCAGAGTCAATCCCCGGAGCTAGTTGCCTGTCTGCGTTGTACCAGTTTCTTTTTTTGTCCTCTGCTGGGCGTTCCACATGCTGATAACTCCATTTAAAATTGGCCCTTTTACAATGCTCAGGAACTATCCTGACTGGGTCATAAGTTCGGCAGTCCAGATTTCTAAAGTGATAACCTTTTATCTCTTCCCCTTCACGCCCTACTTCTCTGGAGTCCTTGACTGTATAAGCACCAATGGTGAGGGGTAGAGCGGGCCAAGGTTTCTTCTTCCCTTTGGAAAGGACATTGGAGAAGCCCGAGGTCATCTGGAAACATACCTCCTGCATGAGCACCTTATCGGTAATAAACTTAGGCAGAGCATGTGGTGCTTTGAATGTGCCAAATACTCGGATGATTATATATTCATCGAATGGAAACCAGTGTGCCACCTGACCTAGTGTCTCCATTGCTCGCCAAGACATGCAGGGGGTGTCTTGACCAAATAGTTTCCCGTAAAGGGCGGGAATGAATATCTGAGAGATTTGCTCAATATCTGACTTGTACCTGGATTCCCAGAATACCTTGGTCTGCAAATGGATGGCCCGGGTCTATTCGGAGTCCCAATTATGTGGCCATCCCTCAACATGCAGCTGGGCACATACAGCATCTAATAAATACGACGCCATATAAAATTCTGACGGCGTTCCCTCATCTGGGGCTAAAGCCGAAGCCAAATTTGTTTGCATTGAGCCCATTAATATACCAGCCCAATTGAATCGAGTGCTGTGCACCGTTATGTGTTCCATAATAGTTGCCCATGCGCCGTTGAAAGTGGTGGCGTCCGAACGTCTGTACACTCTGCAAAGCATGGCGGCCACTAATTTATACACTTTCCTCAAACTGGCCACCAGGTACTCCTGGTCTTTCTTGACTTTAAATTTATCTGGTTCCGCCCACCATTTCCTGATTGTATCAACCACCGGTACTTCATTTGCAGAAAACCATCTCGGGGTAAAATTTTCCTCTGGTTGGGGCAGCGAGTAGTAGACCTGGGCTTTTGGGCCCTCCAACGTTGCAAAGGCTTTACCTCCACTATCTCGGATTGCGAACTTCTTAGGATCCGTCTTCTGTATGATCCAGTCTAACATTTCTGGGCACGGAAAGATGGCGGGATGTGCCCCTGCTAGGTGCAATTTGGATCTCTTGACCTTTAGGTATACTTCCCGATCCGGGAGATCTTCTGGAAACTCATCTTCTGGTATGGAAAACTCGTGGTATACTTCATACCACCTAAGGCTGTCCTCCTTTGCGAAGGTGCAAAGAGTGTCTCTGTATATTGGTGGAGGAGATGTTTGTATGTCCGTGTCTGACTCTACTTCCACCACCTGCCTACCTTTCTTTCGGGACACCCGGGGTGCCATGTTGCTAGAGTCGGAGAGGACCGGTATCGTGTCTGCTCCAAATTCACCTGTTGCATTCAGGAAAGAATCCCAGGATGAGAAAGACATGATGATAACGGCTAAATACAGTCTACACATGCAGAATTTAATTAACTGCTCTCTTGGGGTCGCAGGGTCGCTGATCAACAAAAGAAACTCACATGCGGCCTCGCGACCTTGCGAATAGGTCGCAGGGTCGCAGAGTCGCTAACAGAGGATCGCGCGACCTTGCGACCTTGCGACCGGGTCGCTGGGTCGCAGGTCGCACTTGGGCCTGTCGGGGGTTTTCGAACGCGCGCGGTTTTGCGGATAATCTCTCCCTAACGGGAAACATACGCGGCTGGAAAGGGTCTAAACTGGAGATAGGACACAGCCATGAGGATCTGGGCAAGACAATGGTGACCTTGGGGTTTATGAGAATCAAAACAACAATAAAACTCAACAGAAAACCCTACATCCTCACCAGCAAGCAATTAAGACCATGGGGAGGCCCAAAATTTGGCAAGAAATGCTCGTGAAGGAAACACAGGGAGGAAATGGCAACTTACCCGGAAGAAAAACGCGCCAGTCGACCTGTCAGAGCAATTCCACGATTTTCGCCGCGAGTCACAAATGCGACCTAGCGACCTGCCCTTATAAAAAGGAGTCGCACGTGCAAGCACTAAATGAGGTCGCAAGTTGATAGTTTGCGACCTCGCGACCTCGCGACCTTAAGGTCGCTGGGTCGCAAGGTCGCTGAGTCGCCAATTCCTCTAATTACTTAATTTTGCGACCTTGCGACCTCGCGACCTTAAGGTCGCTGGGTCGCAAGGTCGCAAATTTCCTGACTTCCGACTCTTGCGACCTGGAGACCTTTAGGGTCGCAGAGTCGCATAGGTCGCATGGGTCGCAAATCATGGATTCGCGACTTAGCGACTTGCTCTTAAAAAATTTACTTAGCTTCTTCTTCTAGTTTCAAAGGGGCTCCAAAAAATTTATAAGTGTGCGTTATTATCTTTTGTATTTTTTGGAGGGTGTTGTAGGGGCTACAACAAATGGCAATTCACTGGATGAATACAGAGTCTCTGCCGATGAAAGGTCGATGAGGGAGGAGGGAGGGGCCTAATACTAGCTTGTTCTTTTACCTCAGAGTTTACACCTTCCTTCCTTTGTCACCTCGCATCGTTGCCTGGCCTTTTGGCTTATTGGGTGCAGATCAACCGAATTTTAACTTTTCGTACTCCAGGATCGAAAGGGTTGGAGAAACCTTGGACAACTGCAGGGTCCGGTACAATTATTTCGTCCTCATGGTGTTGCTCCGCTGCCAGCGAACCTCTCGGCTCCGGTGGAGTCACTGCCTAAGGAATCATGAACATTGCTCCGCTGCCAGCGAGCCTGGTCAGTACCCCGACGGAGTCGTTACATCACCTCTCTGCGCAGGAAGCCTTTCTCAATCCTTTACCCTTTATTTGTGTGTGATTGCACTTATTTGAGAACGTGCCTGTAGCACTTATTTAGATGGGCATATTTTGCCTGGGCGGATGAGGGATCCCGACTTATTTTGCTTGCAGAGAGGTTGCTCCTGGTCTTATATGAGGACTTGGGTTTTTCCCGGATGACCTGAAATTCTCCTGCGTTAGCCCTGTTCCCTCACAATCCGGTTGCTGCTATGTAAGACCTTTTCTGCCTGCACCTTTCAGAGCCGCTAGGTGGCTCCTTATGCTTGAAGACTCCAGTAAGGCCGTGCACTATCCCATGGTGCCCATTACAAGCGAGTTTTGACTGCCCCGTGTTTTGCGGGAAGGGCCTTTCATCAGCATAGAACCTATCAAGGAGTGAGCCAGTTGCGGGTAGCTTAGACAAGGTCTTCCTTATAGATTTAGAGAGATTTTTTTTTTTTTTTTTTTTGACAAGTAGAACAAAAACACGACTTTTATAATACATGGGCAGAAACAGCCCTTTGAGGGCTACTCAAGTAAAATAGTGTTTGAGGTCATGCCCGTTTACCGGGAGGACCTCGACTTTTCCTTCCAGAGTTTGCAATCGGAAAGTATGGGGACCCACCTTTTCTTTAACCTGAAAGGGACCTATCCATAGTGCTTGAAATTTGGCATGTTTTCATTTTTCTTCGTGTGCTTTATCCCATTTTAGGACTAGGTCTCCTACTTCAAATTTTTTATCTCCTGCAGACTTTTTATCGAACCATTTCTTGATTCGACTCTGGTGGATGGCGAATTTCTCCCGGGTTTTTTGCCTTTCCTCTTCTAATTTCAGCAGGGTGTCAATGCGGGTTTGCAAGGCGGGGCAAGGGGTACCATGACACTCTTGAGATAACTACAGAGCGGGAAGAGATAAATTGGGGGGGAGGACAACTTCTTTCCCATACACGAGAAAATATGGTGAGGTGCCTATTGAGGACTTAGGGGTGACGCGGTCGGCCCAGAGTGCATTTTGGAGGGCGTTGTGCCAGTTGCGTTGGTGAGACAATAAGGTCTTTTTAATGATGTGAATCAGATTTTTATTGTTTGATTCCGCTAGACCATTTCCTTGGGGATAGTACTTTGCAGAGTGTTTAAGAACGATACCATTTTCTAAAGCAAAATCATATAATTTAAAAGATGAAAAATATGTTGCATTATCAAAAACTAAGGAAGTCGGAACGCCAAACCTGGTAATGATGGAATGAATGACAAATTGCATTACCTCCTGATCGTTGACTTGGCGTAATGGTACTGCTTCAACCCACCTGGTGAAGTAATCAGTGGCTGTTAGGATGTACCGGTGTTGCTTAGAAGAGTGGGGTAAGATCTCGCCAATGACGTCCAGACCCCATTGTTGAAAAGGCTCTTCCACTGCTACTGACAACAAAGGGGCGGCGGGGCGCGCTTCTCGGTTTGCGAATTTCTGGCATTGAATGCACTTCCGAACATATGCGTGGGCATCTCTGAAAAGAGTTGGCCAATAATAACCTGCTCGCATTATTTTATGGGTCGTAGTATCCCCGGCAAAATGACCCCCTGTTGGTCCATCATGCAGCTCGGTTAAGATTTTCTGAGCTTCATCATGTTCCAGGCAGCGTAACATGACCCCATCGGAATGTTTCTTGAAAAGCTTCCCTTGGATTATCTGGTAAGACGCATCTTTGAGTCTGATTGCACGTTTCTGTCAGGCATTTAGAGCGGGATCCAATACACCGTGTGCTAAATATCCGGAAATATCCGAATACCAAGAAGGGTTCCTTATCTGAGGCATGACGTCAGTTTGGTACATATCAATTTCTTGCTCCCAATTATCTTCTTCAAACTGTTGGGAACTTGTGGCCTCTGCAGCCATTTGGCATAGACCTTGCCCTTTAACTGTGCGCGCTGGCTTAAACTCTAAGTCGTACTTTTGCATACACGCAACCCAGTTCTCTCGTCTTTCGCCCAGCTCCTGCTGCATGAATAGTGAGCGAACAGCTGGGTGGGGAACGTAAACTGTGACATGGTTTTTTAAGATGTACGGTCTGAAATGTTTGACCGCTTTATATACCGCATAGACCTGTTTCTCGATTTCAGGATAATTTAATTCAGCTCCTTGCAAACCGGTGCTCATGAATGAAATGGGACGCTCGTCATTATTTCTGTCCTTTTGTGTGAGTACGGCTGCCAGGGACGAATCCGAAGCGAAAGTATATAAGCTAAAATCTCTGCCGAAATCTGGGCTCTGGAGGGAAGGTGCTTCGGCTATAGCTTTCTTGATCTGGTTGAACGCTTCCTTTTCGGGTTGATTCCATTTGAAGGTAGCATTTTTCTTTATCATTCCCTGCAGTGGCTTCACTATCTGGGCGAAATCTGATATAAACTTACGTACAAAATTGATCTTACCCAAAAAGGATTGCATTTCTTTCTTACTACTGGGGGGAGGGATCTGAGCAATGGCTTTCGCACGTTCTGGATCAACGACAATGCCTTGCTTAGTTATGATATGACCTAGCAAATTTCCTTCTGCTACGGCGAAAATACTCTTCTTTGGGTTGAGCGAGATACCATATTTTCTGCACCTTTCGAAGATCTGTCTGAGGTGACGCAAATGATCCCCCCGATGCTTAGAAAACACAGTAATGTCATCCAAATAGACCACCACACTCTGGCCTATCAGACCTCTGAACGCTATATCCATAGCTCTTTGGAAAGTTGCTCCTGCGTTGATTAATCCAAAGGGCATACGCCTGAATGCGAAGGTTCCCCACTTAGTCCGAAAGGTAGTCTTTAACCTATCTGGTTCAGCCACCAGTACTTGATTGTAGCCAGAGAAACCGTCCAACAAAGAGAACATTTCTGACCCTGACACTGCTTGTAATATTTGCTCCATGGGGGGCACCGGGTAATTATCTTTATTCGAGGCCCGGTTTAAGTTTCGGAAGTCCACACATAAGCGGATTTCACCTGACTTCTTCCGCACCGGAACCAAATTGGATACCCATGTGGAATGGCGAACTTTGAATATAATGCGTGCATCCAGAAGTTTTTTGAGTTCTTTTATAATCAATGGCTCCATCGTAGGATGTACTTTCCTGAGCTTCTGTTGGAATGGCTTTACATTTTCTTTAATGGGTATCACATGTTGTATGATTCGAGTATCGTATGTGCGTAATTCCTCATATGTCCAAGCGAATACGTCACGATACTTGCGAAATAGCTGAGTGAAATCTTGAGCCTCTTGGGGGGTGCAGTCTTTACCCAGGTTGACGAATTTAGGATTATCTTCTGATCCCAAGTTCACTTGTCGATGGGCCAAGATAGAGCTCTGTACTTTGGCGTTTGGGGGCCCTCGGAAACGATTTTGCAGATCAAAAAGCTTCTCAAGTGATACTACCCCTTTAGGCATGGGGTTTCCTTTGACTTGTTCGTGCTCCCTTTGCATAGCTTGGTCGTGCTCATCTTCATCTATAGCAGCGTCTTTGAATATCTCTGAGTTACACATGAAATCCAGCACCTGTTGATCATCATCGAAGACGCGCAAGTTAGTGACATTGTCTGGGATGGAGGGTGTATATATAACTTCAATATAAAAACCATCCCTCAAAGGGGTAAATCTGGCAGCGGCATTAGCCAGAGTATCTGCCGCTGCGTTATGCATCCTAAGAACAGATTTAATTCCAAAAGCGTCAAAAGCAGAAATTAATCGCCATACCTCTTGCTGATACGCCTTTAAATGTGGAGACAAACAGTGGATAGTATTGCGTACCTGCCGAGTGATAATCTCGGAGTCTCCAATGACCCGTAAGCATTTTACCTTCAAATCCAGTGCCTTTTTAAGCCCAAGGATCAAAGCTTCATACTCGGCAGTGTTGTTGGTGCATTGGAACTCCAGCCGACAGAAGATTAAGAATTTATTCTTATGAGGATCAAGCAAAACACAGCCAGTGCCAGAACCATCGAGATTTTTGGAACCGTCATAATACAAGGTCCATATGTTACTTTCCGGGCCCTTGGGGGTAGTGGATTGCGGAGGAATTTCGGCTTGGTGTGAGACAGTTTGGGCTTGTTCCTCTGCGACGAGTGCCATTTCAGATTGGACCTCGGGGCCTACTGAAGACTGAGGAAGTCGGTAACATCCAAAAATGGAATCTAGAAAACACATACCAAGTTCCTCCTGGGCAAAGCTGATGGGTTCATTCGTGGCATCCAAATCAGTTACGGTGTGTTTCATGTATGGTTCACTCTCGACTCTGATTTGGTTATTTCTCCCCTTGTAAGGTAGCCATAAGTGGGACCAATCTGTGGCAAAGTATCCTTGCAATTTGCTAGACCAGTCTCTGCTAAGCAGTACACCATAGGCTTCAGGGATGTCGACAACCACAATATCAATACATTGATGGACTCTAGAGTCAGATGAGAGGCGGATGATGACATTTTTTAACTCTCCAACGGCTGGTACTTGTGATCTGTCAAGTTGAATGATTTTTGCGTCAGTTCTCTCTGGGCGGATGTTGAGTTTCTTGCACACGGATAGAGGCATGACATTCGTGGATGCACCGGAGTCAACAAGACAGTTGTGAACGTTGAAGTTAAACATCTCAAAAGACAAAAGGAAGGGAGGGGTGGATCCTCTCGAATTCGTGTTGACAGCGTTCACTATAGACTGGATATCTGGACTGGTTTGTGCAGATGTGTTGCTGACAGTTTTCGTATTTTGGTTGTTGGCGAAAGCTTTTAGAATAAGTTCCTTTTGATTCATGATGCGGGCCAACTCGTAGAGTGAGATATTAGCTCTGGTCTTTTTCATGTCCTCCACTATGTTGTAGCTGGTATCAGTTTGGGGACTAGGTTCGGTAGTGGTTTTCGAGGGTTCCACCGGGAGCTTGCTCTTGTGACTTGCTTTGCTGTTACTATTTGTGGGCTTCTCTGGCGTGGCTTGTCCTTCGTTTCCAGGGGGAAGAATTTTCCTCAGGAAAGCCCTTTTCTTGTCTTCATATGATTGTTCGGGGATAGATCCTTTGCTTCTAAGACTATAATTTTGAGTGGGCTGAACCTTGGGACTGCCTGCCATGTTGATATCAATGGGAGCAAGACTCTCCCCCCCTCGTATTATATCAAAAGTTAGAACAGAGGCTCCTGGTTCCCCATCTAGGAGCGAGCCTTCATCTCGATCAGAAACATCATCCTCTGTCTGGTTTCCCGGAGTTTGGTCATCCAAAAGTTGGTTAACCACCGCGGTCATGCTGCCAATCCATTGCGGGCACGTTTTTTCAGAGTGGGCAGCTTGGTGAAAAGAGCAAAAATTATCTTTCCCTATCTCTTCCACGTTGAGAGTGGCGCTGGAGTTTAACGGAGGTTTGATGGTGTTGGGATTACTTTTCTTGAAAAAGGGTTTTGGGGGTTTAGTAGAAGTTGATGTTTCAATGCCTTTTCTCTTCAAGTCAGAGACCTCATTCGTTAGTAGTTTGAGGGTCTTGGCCATACTCTTGAAATCAAAAGTTTCTTTCTCTCTATTAGGGGTGGAAGAGTGACCCTTTTTAGCGATTGGTTTGTGATCATCCTTTCCTTCGTGGTCCATGACTCCTATCGACAACATGTCCTTTTCTACTGCGAGAGCAGCAGCGTAATTTGCTGTAAGGGTAGCGCGGGCTTCACGTTTGACGAAAACGGCAATATCCCTAGGGAGAGCTTTAGTATAGTAGTCGATGGTGATAGAATCGTCCAATGCTAAGTTTGGAGGAAATTTTTGCAATATTGTGGCGAAGCGTTGGTTAAAGTCTTTAACTTTTTCTTTTCTATGACACTTGATAGTGCTTAACTCTGTGAGGAGCATAGAGGGTGTTTTATCTTCTGCAAACTTTTGCAGGAACACGCGACGGAACTGGTCCCAGGATGTAATAGAAGCACTGGGTAGGGAACGATACCAGGTGGCCGCATGGTTTACAAGAGTGTGTGGGAACAGTCTACATGCGACATCATCGGACTGAAATCTTATGATTTGTAGAGATAGATAGAAACTACTAATATGGTCTTCCGCTGATGTGCCTTTCTCAGGATCGAACTTAGGAAGATGCTTCTCTGGGTGTCTAGGCATATCATGGAGAGGACCTAAAAGAGCCAATGGGGATTGAGCCATCCAGGCTAGAGGCTGCACCCTCCTGGGGTGCTGATGATATCGAGTTTCTACCTCGGACTCACTTCCCGTCCCTGACACTGATGCTCCTTCATGATGGCGAGAGTGTTCATCTCGGTGTCTTTCACGGTTATTCACGTTTCTAAAATACTCCCAGTTGTGGGGGGGGGCCTATTTTGGTTTTGGTGGTGATGATGGTTGGGTTGGTGTCTCCGGCCGCGAACTATATCTCCTCTACCTCCACGTCCGTGACCCCTGTTGACCCCACCCTCATTTCTTCGAGGCCTATTTCCTTCCCCCGCATTTCTTCGGGCTGTGTTACCTTCTCTTTCATTTCTTCGACCCCCTTCTCCTTCTTCTGGTGGGGAATACACTTGGATGTTGTTCCACTGATGTAAGTCAGGCTGAGGTTTGGGGAAAGGTTCTGTATCAGGGAAACCTTCACTATCTTGGAGAATGGGGTCATTTTCCTGGACAGCCCGCCCGAGGTCTTCAATCATGGAGTTCACAAGTTCAGGTATGGTGCTGACTAGCACGCCATTACGAGTGACGTTCTCGGCTGGGGTCCTAGTGTGGGCTAGGAATTCCATGATTGGAGCATACCGTAAATCCCTGACAAGATTGCGGGCGACTGGGCGTAAGGATCTCAACTGTTCGTTTGTGATTTCAAAATATCGAGCCTCCTCCCTTGGAATATCTTCCAAGGGGGGAAGATGAGGTTCGTTATTTATGATCTCCCGGTGAGGAGTTTGTGACGGAATGTCAGTTGTATGCTGGGAGGATGCCATGGCCCTCCTTCTAGCGCCAAATCTGTTGACGGGAAAATATGTCCGGCCAACAGTAGGGGATCTCCCCAGTAGAAAGTCCCAATTAGACTTTGAACCGTTTGGAATAGGGATCCCGTCCGGGGTGTGGGTCCGGCTACCGCTTAAATGACTTTCTCTTCGGTCTCGAAGAACCTGATTAAATCTGCAGACATACACTCATTCACATGATATAGAATACATGACTGATGTATCAAACTGATATATAACACTGTGCGTAGCAAGGTAATGAACAAAATGCATACGCCCAGGAAGTGTCGTTAGCAACACATCTATGGGGTAATGCATGCAAGATAATATGACCACTAAAGAAACAGTTCTTCGTGGCAAGGATATCCCTTAACTTTCCGAAAGATGCAATGAAATGCTAATAAAATAGTTCATTAACATTCATTATAAGAACAAACGATAAACTTAAGCATCATCAAGCACAATCACAGATAGCTATGAAGTACAAATGATACTATTAAGAACACGGCTTCATTAATCATACGATATTCTGAAACTATACGCAGAATACACACAGTTTTGTCACAGCTAAATACATCATCCAACAAAGGGATTTTAACAAGTATCTGAATTTCACATGAGTCAGAGTATGACCCTTCAATTACAATGCAATATTTCTCTTCAGTCCACCAAAAGAGAAGCCCTGACTATGTGCCCCGCAGGGGTATTTATAGATTCAAAAACGCCCTTTAGGCTTTCCGACGCTTCGACTTCCCGACGGTTCAGCTTCCCTGCGACCTTGGCCGAGCATGCGACCTGCGACTTTCGGAAGTAATTGCGACCTGCGACTCATGTGCCGGTGCGACCTACGACTCAGGCGTAGGTGCGACCTGCGACCTGGGGGAGGTCGCGACCTGCGACTGAAAAAGTTTAGTTATGGAGGAGGTTGCGCGCTCGAGAGGTCAGGAGCGTCAATTTTCTTCCCCTTGAGGAAATCTTGCCAGGCCTGGTAATCCGCTGCTATAGGGGAGACTAGAGGGGTTTCCTCTTTTAATCGGTGTATACATTCCAGGGCATTTGGTATCAGAGTTTCTTTCTTCTGGGAGATCTGAATTGAGAGGGAGGCAAGCTTGGTGTAGATTTGTACTGGAGTGACACGCAACCGATTTAGGTTCTCTTGTGATGCCTCGAATTCTGGTGCGGCAGCAGCTTGTCTCAAGGGTTGCAGAAAAGACTGAATTTCCTGATCTATTTGCTCCCAGTCTTTAGTTTCGTCCAGTGCCCCCAACGATGGAATGTGATGAACAGCGTTCATGGAGTCTATACCACTGATCAGGTGATTATATGCAGACACCACTTTGTCCAAATCTTTGGTCAGCTTGTCTTTGGACTGTATCTTCATCCGGATTTGTACTTTGGCGTCTTGTGTCTGACTCCAATCCTTCCTAGGCACATTTTCGGGAGCTTGATGGTACTGTGCTTTCCACTATCAAGCTCGTCCAAAGCCAAGCGCAGGTCTCTTTGAGCTGCGTTCACTTTTGGCTTCGGGCCGTGCCTCTCGCTGGGGCCACCGTTTGTTTTAGGGTGAGTATTTCTTTCATATACTTCGTCGATGGCTGGCTTCAACACGTCACATTCTTTCTGCTGGGACTGCGAAAGCGATCATTGACTCGGTTTACTGGAGTCACGCACCACTCTCCGCATCGCTCGTTCACCGCGAGCTTCTAAGTTTCGATGTCGGTCTCCGCTCATCTCTATTCTAGTGACATTCTCCCCCGTGGCCCCGCAAAAGCGGCGGTCCGTCGATGCTACCGCCGTGTTAGTTTCAGACCGGGACTGCGGTCCTTTTCAAAGAAATCGTAGACATATGATGGCTTTGCGCCAAGGATTTTCTTCTCTCTTGCCGTATTTTGAAAGAGAATTGGTCAAATGTCAATCTAGTCAGGTCGAAGACCTCTTCCTCTCGTTCCCCGGGAAAATCGTCATCAGGGAGGATACTTTTCTTGCCACTCGGAGGAATCTCCAGGGGAGATATGTCGATATCATCTATCAGTTCATCCTCTATATCCTGCGTTTGTCCTTTTCCTTTCTCCTTTTGCCGGCGCTCGGCTTCTGCCTTGTCATGTTCCTCCTTCTTCCTGTGTTCTGTCTCTGCCTCTGCTTCTTTTTCAGCTTTTCTCTTTCGCTCTACCGCGGTGGCTTGGTCTGCCTTCTTTTGACGATCGACTTTGTCAATTTCTTCCTTAAGTGCTTGTTCTGCCGCCGCCTGTGCTTCCCTTTCCTGTCTTTCCTTTTCCTCAGCCTGCTTCCTTTTCCGCTCTGTCTTTGCATCTTTTCTACGTTTCTCTTCATCCTCCTTCATTTTATTTTCTTCTTCCTTCTTGGCTTGGGCCTCTGCTCCTTTTAGCTGATCCGAGGTGTCAGTCTTTGTATTGGTTCGGGTTTTCTTATCCCGAGAGGAAGAAGAGCCTCCTAGTTTATGGCTCTTGTCTTCTACATTTTGGTGATCCTCTTCTTCTCGGTCAGAGTCAATCCCCGGAGCTAGTTGCATGTCTGCGTTGTACCAGTTTCTTTTTTCGTCCTCTGCTGGGCGTTCCACATGCTGATAACTCCATTTAAAATTGGCCATTTTACAATGCTCAGGAACTATCCTGACTGGGTCATAAGTTCGGCAATCCAGATTTCTAAAGTGATAACCTTTTATCTCTTCCCCTTCACGCCCTACTTCTCTGGAGTCCTTGACTGTATAAGCACCAATGGTGAGGGGTAGAGCGGGCCAAGGTTTCTTCTTCCCTTTGGAAAGGACATTGGAGAAGCCTGAGGTCATCTGGAAACATACCTCCTGCATGAGCACCTTATCGGTGATAAACTTAGGCAAAGCGTGTGGTGCTTTGAATGTGCCAAATACTCGGATGATTGTAAATTCGGCGAGTGGAAACTAGTGCGCCACCTGACCTAGTGTCTCCATTGCTCGCCAAGACATGCAGGGGGTGTCTTGACCAAATAGTTTCTCGTAAAGGGCGGGAATGAATATATGAGAGATTTGCTCAATATCTGACTTGTACCTGGATTCCCAGAATACCTTGGTCTGCAAATGGATTGCCCGGGTCTGTTCGGAGTCCCAATTATGTGGCCATCCCTCAACATGCAGCTGGGCACAGACAGCATCTAATAAATACGAAGCCATATAAAATTCTGACGGCGTTCCCTCATCTGGGGCTAAAGCTGAAGCCAAATTTGTTTGCACTGAGCCCATTAATATACCAGCCCAATTGAATCGAGTGCCGTGCACCGTTACGTGTTCCATAATGGTTGCCCATGCTCCGTTGAAAGTGGTGGCGTCCGAACGTCCGTACACTCTGCACAGCATGGCGGCCACTAACTTATACACTTTCCTCAGACTGGCCACCAGGTACTCCTGGTCTTTCTTAACTTTAAATTTATCTGGTTCCGCCCACCATTTTCTGATTGTATCAATCATCGGTACTTCATTTGCAGAAAACCATCTCGGGGTAAAATTTACCTCTGGTTGGGGTAGCGAGTAGTAGACCTGTGCTTTTGAGCTCTCCAACGTTGCAAAAGCTTTACCTCCACTATCTCGGATTGCGAAATTCTTGGGATCCGTCTTCTGTATGATCCAGTCTAACATTTCTGGGCACGGAAAGATGGCGGGATGTGCCCCTGCTAGGCGCAATTTGGATCTCTTGACCTTTAGGTATACTTCCCGGTCCGGGAGATCTTCTGGAAACTCATCTTCTGTTATGGCGAACTCGTGGTATACTTCATACCACCTAAGGCTGTCCCCCTTTGCGAAGGTGCAAAGGGTGTCTCTGTATATTGGTGGAGGAGATGTTTGTATGTCTGTGTCTGACTCTTCCTCCACCACCTGCCTACTTTTCTTTCGGGACACCCGGGGTGCCATGTTGCTAGAGTCGGAGAGGACCGGTATCGTGTCGGCTTCAAATTCACCTGTTGCATTCAGGAAATAATCCCAGGATGAGAAAGACATGATGATAACGGTTAAATACAGTTTACTCATGCAGAGTTTAATTGACTGTTCTCTTGGGGTCGCAGGGTCGCTGATCTACAAAAAACCTCACATGCGACCTCGCGACCTTGCGGCTAGGTCGCAGGGTCGCAGAGTCACTAACAGAGGGTCACGCGACCTTGCGACCTTGCGACCGGGTCGCTGGGTCGCAGGTCGCACTTGGGCCTGCCGGGGGGTTTCGCGCGCGCGCGGTTTTGCGAATAATCTCTCCCTAACGAGAAACATGCGCGGCTGGAAAGGGTCTAAACTGGAGATAGGACACAGCCATGAGGATCTGGGCAAGACAAAGGTGACCTTGGGGTTTATGAGAATCAAAACAAAAATAAAACTCAACCGGAAACCCTACCTCCTCACCAACAAGTAATTAAGACCATGGGGTGGCTAGATTTTAGCAAGAAATGCTGGGGAAGGAAACACAGGGAGGAAATGGCAACTTACCCGGAAGAAAACGCGCCAGTCGACCTGTCAGAGCAATTCCACGATTTTCGCCGCGAGTCACAAATGCGACCTAGCGACCTGCCCTTATAAAAAGGAGTCGCACGTGCGAGCACTAAATGAGGTCGCAAGTTGATAGTTTGCGACCTTGCGACCTCGCGACCTTAAGGTCGCTGGGTCGCAAGGTCGCTGAGTCGCCAATTCCTCTAATTACTTAATTTTGCGACCTTGCGACCTCGCGACCTTAAGGTCGCTGGGTCGCAAGGTCGCAAATTTCCTGACTTCCGACTCTTGCGACCTGGCGACCTGGCGACCTTTGGGTCGTAGAGTCGCATAGGTCGCATGGGTCGCAAATCATGGATTCGCGACTTAGCGACTTGCTCTTAAAAACTTTACTTAGCTTCTTCTTCTAGTTTCAAAGGGGCTCCAAAAAATTTAGAAGTGTGTGTTATTATCTTTTTTGTATTTTTTTGGGGGGTGTTGTAGGGGCTACAACAAATGGCGATTCACTGGATGAATACAGAGTCTCTGCCAATGAAAGGTCGATGAGGGAGGAGGGAGGGGCCTAATACTAGCTTGTTCTTTTACCTCAGAGTTTACACCTTCCTTCCTTTGTCACCTAGCATCGTTGCCTGGCCTTCTGGCTTATTGGGTGCAGATCAACCGAATTT